>JAXLNO010000627.1:441588-564775 GCA_038087875.1 Malacoraja senta
ATGAACTGACAAACAGGTGGTGGTTGTCAGATTTAGTCGCTGGATCACAAGATCCTTCTCTGTGGATTGTCACCTTGTCTTGGTGGAGAAGCTTGTGTGGTCCTGAGATCCTAAGAGCAATGCCGTCTGCAGCTATGCTCCTGGTAAGGTCACCCATGGCGGTAAGGTCGAGGGGGAGGTCTCTGACAAAGAGCAATCCAACCAAGACCTCAACGGGAAACAGGCGTAGGATGATGGCGCACTTTAGTGGAGCGTCACAACGGCTGGGAAGGCGGATGAAGGCTGCAGCAGAAAAGGGTCTCCAGTCGTCTTGGACTCCATGCCACTGGATCCTGACCCAGATCTGTCAAGGACCGTGTGGTGGCTGTCTGTGCCCAGTCTCCCCACGTTAAACAAAGTCACGCACAGGCGTTCTCCATATAGGGAATCCACCCTAACACCCTGGATTAAGTGCCATGGCTATCAACAAGTGGTGACGGGGGCAGGATTGTGAGATCTGGAAGCTCCTAGTCATGAGCTGGCACATCAGGCGGTGGGTGCTAGATTCAGTCATTGGACTCTTGGAACGAGGCAGAAGAGCCCTTCGGCAGCTGCACCCACGACTGAGCAGTCCTCTTTAGGATCCACTCTGCTCACCCCACTTGGGGAAAGGGCTAGAAAATGTGCCCTAAAAATAGCCTGCCTCAAACATACCGACTGGATTACCGCGTCCAGAGGTATCACCACCCGCGGTCAGAAACACAGAAATATGAATATGAACTTGAGCATGGAATGTGCGCACATTGATTAATAGTGTAAGCAGTAACAGACCAGAGAGGAGAACCGCGATCATCGCTGGAGAACTGAGAAGATGCCGGATTAACATAGCTGCCCTTTCTGAAACCTGGCGGGCAGACGAAGGACAACTGAAGGAGGAGAAATGTGGCTACACTTTCTTCTGGAAAAGGAAAGCTGCTGATGAGCCCAGGATCCATGGTGTTGGGTTTGCCATCAGGAACCAGCACATCAGCCACCTCTCTGAACTTCCTGTGGGAATCAGTGAGCGTCTCATGACCATCCGTCTGGTGCTTGCCAACAACCTGATGGCAACAGTTGTGAGTGCCTATGCCCCTACTTTAGACTCTGAAGAGGAAGCAAAAGAGACCTTCTATGCCCGCTTGGATGAGACACTGTCTAAAATCCCCAGGGAGGATAAGATTATTCTCCTAGGAGACTTCAACGCCAGGGTCGGCCGGGACCAACACCTCTGGAAGGGTACCTTAGGAAAGGAAGGCATCGGGAACATCAACTCCAATGGAGCTCTGCTTCTCAGCAAATGTGCTCAGCATGACCTCATCATCACTAACACCTTCTTTCACCAGAAAAACAAACTTAAGGCATCTTGGAGACACCCACACTCCAAACAGTGGCATTTCATTGACTATGTCATCGTACGAGCCAGGGACCGCCGTGATGTGACCATCACAAGGGCCATGATCGATGCAGATGACTGCTGGACAGATCATCGCCTCACCCGCTCCATGATGTCCATCAAACTCCAAAGGAAGTGGAGGATTCAAACAAAGCAAATCCGGCCAAGGCTGAATCTTGAAAGCCTGGAGGAAACTGCTACCCAGCAGTGATTTCAGGCTTCTCTTGGGGAAAGTCTCCAACAGGAATATCCTGATGATATTGAAGGGCCCTGGAGCCGGCTGAAATCCACCATCCTTGATACCTGTTAAAACACCCTTGGGTGCAAGTCCAGAAAACACCAGGACTGGTTTGATGAGAATGACACAGAGATAGAACAGCTCATCTCCAAGAAAAGGAAAGCCTTTCGTGCCTGGCAAAATGATGTAACCTGCAAGGCCAAAAGAGCGGCTCAGTCCAGAGCCAAAGCGGACGTCCAGAGCCGGGTGAGGGAGCTAAAGAATTCTTGGTGGATAGATAAGGCTCTGGAAATCCAGAGACTGGCAGACTCGGGTAACACAAGAGGCTTCTTCAGCGCTACTAAGAACATCACAGAACAGAGGCCCAAGAGCCGTTGAAGAGATCGCAGAGGGAGGAGCTACACACGACCGGTAGGAGTTAAAAAGGAGCGCGGGGCTTGTTCCTTACAGAGGCCCAAGAGCCGTTGGAGAGATCGCAGAGGGAGGAGCTACACACGACCGGTAGGAGTTAAAAAGGAGCGCGGGGCTTGTTCCTTACAGAGGCCCAAGAGCCGTTGGAGAGATCGCAGAGGGAGGAGCTACACACGACCGGTAGGAGTTAAAAAGGAGCGCGGGGCTTGTTCCTTACAGAGGCCCAAGAGCCGTTCGAGAGGTCGCAGAGGGAGCAGCTACACCTGAGCGGTAGGAGATAAAGAGGAGCGCGGGGCTTGCTTCTACAGAGGCCCGAGAGCCGTTGGAGAGGTCGCAAGGAGGAGGAGCTACACCCGAGCGGTAGGATTTAAAGAGGAGCCGAAATCTGTAACGTTCCAAGTTCCACTTCCAAAACAAGTGGGTTTGAGGAAGCCGCTGATTGGTGGAAGCAGACAAGAGGGAGCAGCTGATTGGGAGTCAGTTTGTTTTGTATTGTAGCAGTTTGTTTTGTATTATATCCAGGGTAAGGGGAGTATGAGGGCCAGGGCAGTTTACTGTTCTGGATGTCAGATGTGGGAAGTCATGGAGTCTGATAGCCCTCCAGACGTCCACATCTGCGCCAGGTGTATCGAGATGGGGCTCCTAATGGACCGTATTAGGAACCTGGAGCAGCAGCTCGATGACCTCCGTCCGGTCAGGGAGAGCGAGGAAGTCATCGAGAGGAGTTACAGGGATGTGGTCACTCCAACACCACAGGAGGCAGGCAAGTGGATCACGGTTGGGAGAGGCAAGGGGCACAGGCAGGGACTAGAGAGTACCCCGGTGGCTGTACACCTTGACAATAAGTACTCCTGTTTGAGCACTGTTGGGGTGGACAGCCTACCTGGGGGTAGCGACAGCGGCCGGGCCTCCGGTATAGAGACCGGTCCTGTTGCTCAGAAGGGTAAGGAAAAGAAGAGGAGGGCAATACTAATAGGGGACTCTATAGTTAGGGGGTCAGACAGGCGATTCTGTGGATGCAGTCGGGAGACCCGGATGGTAGTTTGCCTCCCTGGTGCCAGGGTCTGTGATGTGTCTCAACGTGTCCAAGACATCCTGAAAGGGCAGGGAGAGGAGCCCGAAGTCGTGATACATATAGGTACCAATGACATAGGTAAAAAAAGAGAAGAGGTCCTGAAAGGAGAATTTAGGGAGTTAGGAGGGGAGTTAAAGACAAAGGACAGCGAAGGTAACAATCTCGGATTACTGCCTGTGCCACGCGACAGTGAGAGTAGGAATGGAGCGAGGTGAGGATAAATGCGTGGCTGAAGGACTGGTGCAGAAGGCAGGGATTCAAATTTCTGGATCATTGGGACCTCTTTTGTGGAAGGTTCGACCTGTACAAAAAGGATGGGTTGCACTTGAACCTGAGGGGGACCGATATCCTGGCGGGGAGATCTGCAAAGGCTACTGGGGAGACTTTAAATGGTTGGGGGGAGGGACTCAAATAGAGAATGCTATTAGACTGTGTGAGGCAGGAGGCAGAGAAGGAAAGCACTCAGACCCAACATGTAGGGGGTAAAGAAGAAAACAATAATAAACAGAGAATAAGAGGTGGCGGGGTTCTTAAATGGGTGAGCAGAGAAACAGAGGGGTGCAAAATGCGGGCGGAAGCAATAGGTAGCAAGGTGAAAAGTAAAAGTGGCAGGCAGACAAAGCCAGGGCAAAAATCAAAAAAGAGTTCTCAGCAACTGCGGCTCTGAGTCCGAGCCCTTCACTATGGAAACGGGGGTTAAACAGGGATGCATCATCGCACCCACCCTGTTTGTCGTCTTCATTGCTGCCATACTTCACCTCATTGGTGAAGAGCTGCCACAGGGGATCCCAATCCTCTACAGAACTGATGGTGGCTCTTCAACCTTAATAGGCTCAGTAACGCCGCCATCATGGAGCTTCAGTACGCGGACCACTGCGCCATTGCAGCACACTCTGCAGAAGACCTTCAGGGCATCCTGAATGCCTTTGCCAAGTCATACAGAGCCATGGGCCTAGCCTTAAATATCAAGAAGACCCAGGTTCTACATCAACCTCCACCCAACCAGCCGTCTACCGGGCCCACTATAAAAGTGGACGACACCACTCTTGAAAATGTTGACCACTTCCCCTAACTCAAAAGGTGACATTGACTCCGAGGTCAACCATCGCCAGTTGCGCTAGCGGAGCCTACGCCAGACTGAGGAGAAGAGTCTTTGAAGACCCAGACCTAAAGGCCCAAACAAAACTGCTGGTCTACAGAGCCGTTGTCCTCTCCACCCTGTTATATGGAGCCGAGTCATGGACCACCTACAGCAGGCACCTGAGAGCCCTGGAACAATACCATCAAAGATCCTTACGAAAGATTCTGAGGATCAGCTGGGAGGACAAACGCACCAACATCAGCATTGTGGAGGAAGCCAACATGACCAGCATCACCACCACAATAATGCAGCACCAACTTCGATGTACTGGCCATGTCATCCGCATGTCCAATACACGTCTCCCTAAACAAATCCTGTACTCTCAACTGAAGGAAGGTCGGCGAGCCCCCGGCAGGCCAAAGAAACGCTTCAAGGACAACATCAAAAACAGTCTGAAGAAATTCCACATCACATCGAGCAACTGGGAGCACATTACACTGGACAGGCGCTCCTGAGGGAAATCCGTGCAGGAAGGAGCTGCACTTCATGAAATGGAACTACGCCGTGTCACAGAGACAAAGCGACAGCACCGTAAGGAGAGAGAGAAGGGGGCTCGATGACTACCAACCACCGCCAGTCTCCACTGCCCACGTTGCACCAAGGTGTGTGGATCGCGGATCGACCTCTACAGACATCTGCAGACCCACAAGTAGACGACCCTATGGAGAGGAGAGGACAGTCATACTCATTTTGAGTGACCTCCGATGATGATGAAACCTTCTCCCCCCCCCCCCCCCTCATCTTAAACCCATGTCCTCCGGTTCACGATTCACCCACTCTGGGCAAGAGACTCTGTGCTTCTCCCTGATCTAGTCCTCTAGCGATTATAATAGAGCCGTCCATAAGGGAATAACGTTTAGTGCAAGATAAAGCCAGTAAAGTTTGGTCAAAGATAGTACGATAGTAGTTCAGGACTGCTCTCTGGTTGTGGTAGCATGGTCCAGTTGTCTGTTAACAGCTGGGAAGAAACTCTCCCTAAATCTGGAAGTGTGCGTTTTCACACTTCTGTACCTCATGCCCGATTGGAGAGGGGGAAAGAGGGAGTGGCTGGGGTGCGACTCATCTTTGATTATGCTGCTGGCCTTGCCGAGGCAGCGTGAGGTGTAGATGGAGTCAACCGGCCAACATGCCCAATCGACACTAGTCCCACCTGCCTGCGTTTGGTCTATATCCCTCTAAACCTGGCCTATCCATGTACCTGTCCAACTGTTTCTTAAACACTACGCCCGTGCCTCAACTACCTCCTCCGGCAGCTCGTTCCATACACCTACCACCCTTTGTATGAAAATGTTATCCCTCAGGTTCCTACTAAATCTTCCTCCCCTCCCCACTCAGCACCTCCCCTCCTCTCCCTCATCTTAAACCTATGTCCTTTGATGCTCGATTCCCCTACTCTGGGCAAGAGAATCTGTGCATCTACCCGATCAATTCCTCTCATGTTTTTACACACCTCTATAGGATCACCCCTCATCCTCCTGCGCTCCAAGGAATAGACTCCCAGACTGCTCAATCTCTCCCTGTAGCTCAGGCCTTCAATCCAGGAGGACAAGAGTAGGAGACGTTTCTAGTGAGGTACATCTTTTATTTGCTATCGTCCTCATGATTTTCATTGCCTGTATAACTCATTATTACCTACCCCAGAGCCAACAACTGATCATCGTTGCTTTTGCATAACTTTCATTCATTTGTACCATGTATATCTCTTGTTTCCCTCTCCCCAACTCTCCGTCTGAAGATGGGTCTTGACCCGAAATGTCACTTATTCTTTTTCTCCAGAGATGCAGCCTGACCCGCTGAGTTACTCCAGCGTTTTGTACCTATCCATGTTCTCCAGAGATGCTGCCTGACCCGCTGAGTTACTCCAGTACTTTGTACCTGTCCATGTTCTCCAGAGATGCTGCCTGACCCGCTGAGTTACTCCAGCATATTATACTTATCCATGTTCTCCAGAGATGCTGCCTGACCCGCTGAGTTACTCCAGCATATTATACTTATCCATGTTCTCCAGAGATGCTGCCTGACCCGCTGAGTTACTCCAGCACTTTGTACCTGTCCATGTTCTCCAGAGATGCTGCCTGACCCGCTGAGTTACTCCAGCATATTATACTTATCCATGTTCTCCAGAGATGCTGCCTGACCCGCTGAGTTACTCCAGTACTTTGTACCTGTCCATGTTCTCCAGAGATGCTGCCTGACCCGCTGAGTTACTCCAGTACTTTGTACCTGTCCATGTTCTCCAGAGATGCTGCCTGACCCGCTGAGTTACTCCAGCATATTATACTTATCCATGTTCTCCAGAGATGCTGCCTGACCCGCTGAGTTACTCCAGCACTTTGTACCTGTCATGAATGTTGATATCTTGTTTCAATGAAAAGGCGATATTGGATCACCTTTATACCAAACACGTGGTTCACGTTCACAAGATCACATTATTGCAGTAGAATAAGGCCATTCGGCCCATCAAGTCCATCATTCAACCATGGCTGATCTCTGCCTCCTAATCCCATTTTCCTGCCTTCTCCCCATAACCCTTGCCACCCGTTCTAATCAAGAACTTGTTTATCTCTGCCTTAAAAATATCCATTGACTTGGCCTCCGCAGCCCTCTGTGGCAATGAGTTCCACAAATTGACTACCCTCTGACTAAAGAAATTCCAATGAGGTCCCCCCGTCAACCTTCTAAACTCCAGTGAGTAGAGGCCCAGTGCTATTAAGCGCTCATTATATGTTCACACACTCATTCCTGGAATCATTCTTATAAACTCCTCTGGACCCTCTCCAGAGCCAGCACATCCTTCCTCAGATATGGGGTCCAAATTTGCTCACAATGCTCCAAATGCAGCCTGACCAGCGCCTTATAGAGCCTCAGCATTACATCCCTGTTTATGTATTCCATATAAATGCCAGCATTAAATTTGCTTTCCTTCCTACCGATTTAACTTACAAATTAACTTTTTGCGAGTCCTGCACCAGCACTCCCAAGTCCCTTTGCACCTCCGATTTCTGGATTCTCTCTCCATTTAGAAAATAATCTACACCTTTACTCTTATTACCAAAATGCATGACTCCTCCTTTGCACACTGAATTTCATCTGCTACTTCTCTGCCCACTCTCCTAACCTGTCCAAGTCCTTCTGCAGACTTCTCTACACTACAGAAGAAGGGTCTGAAGAAGGGTTTCGGCCCGAAACGTTACCTATTTCCTTCGCTCCATAGATGCTGCTGCACCCGCTGAGTTTCTCCAGCATTTTTGTGTACCTTCTCTACACTACACATCATCTGCAAACTTGGCCACATCGCCTTCAATCCCCTTATCCAAATCATTAATATACAATGTATCATCAAGGACCCACACCATCCTGGCCACACACTCATCTCCCCGCTACCTTCAGGTAGAAGGTACAGGAGCCTGAAGACTGCAACGACCAGGTTCAGGAATAGCTACTTCCCCACAGCCATCAGGCTATTAAAATTGGCTCGGACAAAACTTTGAACATTAATAGCCCATTATCTGTTTATTTGCACCTTATCTGTTTATTTATTCATGTGTATATATATTTATATAATGGTATATGGACACACTGATCTGTTCTGTAGTCATGCCTACTATGTTCTGTTGTGCTGAAGCAAAGCTAGAATTTCATTGTCCTATAAGGGACACATGACAATAAACTCTCTTGAATCTTGATCTTGACGTTAAGAGAAGCGGCCCCAGCACCGACCCTTGCGGAACTCCACTGGTCACTGGCAGCAAAGCTGAAAAAGCGACTTTTATTGCAACTCTTTGCCTTCTGCCATCCAGCCAGTCCGCTATCCATGCTAGTATCTTCCCTTTAATACTATGGTCTCTCATCTTCCCCAGCAGCAAGACGTGAGGCACCTTATTGAAGACTTTCTGAAAATCTAGGGAAAGAAACATAGAAATGTAGAAAATAGGTGCAGGAGTAGGCCATTTGGCCCTGCGAGCCAGCACAGCCATTCAATATGATCATGGCTGATCATCCAAAATTAGTACCCTGTTCCTGCTTTCTCCCCATATCCCTTGATTCTGTTAGCCCTAAGAGCTATATCTAACTCTCTCTTGAAAACATCCAGTGAATTGGACTCCACTGCCTTCTGTGGCAGAGATTTCTACAGATTCACAACTCTCTGGGTGAAAAGGTTTTTCCTCATCTCAGTCCTAAATGGCTGACCCCTTATCAATGGTGGATATAGATGAAGAGAGGCCCTAGGCTATTCCACTTGTGAGGTCCCTTCCAATCCCCCACCCCCACGACTAGAGGAAGATAGAAGAGTGTTTTAAATAATTTGAGTAAAGCCAAGTGTGAGGAATGGGTTAATAGGTATAGTTGATTTAGACAAGAACCCATTGTCTAGTAGGGAGTATAGTAGGGAGTATAGAACGGAGAATAAGGGGAGTAAAGGACAAGTACAAATGGTGACTTTTCAAGGATGAGAACAGAGAAGATAGCAACAGCCCAGCATAGAACTAGGGTAAAGGTCAGAAGAAACACTCAGTGCGCATGGGCAATGAACTTACATGAATATGTACACACACCCACTATGACAAGATGTCTCATTTAAATGCACATGCGATGCATGATATGGGAGGTGTCTTTGACGTCGGGTGGACGTTCCAGGACGTTCTCGTGGGAATGTGGGCTTTATGTTATGATTGGAAGAAGCACAATGGGGAGGGATGAGGGTGTGACAATGATGCCCATTAAATGTATAAAGATGGAAGTCATCCCGATCCTCGGTGTGTCTTGACAGGGGAGACACCCAACTCTGCAGACTTGCTAATAAATAAACTTGTTTCTCTACATTCTCTACGCATCGTGAGTGTTCTTTCACAACTTGCGCCTGACAGCTTGGGGGCTCGTCCTCGGGATCCCCACTCCGGCCAGCTGGCGACAGTATACGGAAGAAGAGACGGTGCACCCCGTTGATTTCAACGGTCCCAGACCCCTAGATTGTCGTCAGCAGTTTCAGCGAGTGATATCCAGGACCAGAGATTAGAGAAACAAGTGGGAGTTCCGATCCGGAGGAAGATCGGGGGGAAATTCGCGAAGGAGCCAAATCGAGTGATTCTTGTGCACAAGACCCGGGTAAGAAAACTGACTATTAAGTACTACTCGGGCGATTGATAAGACCTTGTGGATACCGCCCTGAAGAATTCAGGGGTCTGTACGGGCAAGGCAGGAAAGGCGGGAAAATAGATCGGGGGGAAATTCCGATCGGGAGGATGGGCAATGAAAACGGAAAGCCCACAAGGGAGGGGAAGGGCGGTAAGCCCGACCCCAGCATTCTGCCTGATAGTCCGTTGGGGCGAATGCTGAGCCTCTGGGGGCAGAGAAATACCCAGGGAATTGGAGGACAAAAATGATTGAGCCTCTGGGGGCAGAGAAATACCCAGGGAATTGGAAGAAAAAAATGATTTGATTCTGTTATATTGAGTTTTAATACATGTAAAATGTTGCATTTATTGAAGTAAGAATGGAACAAATGTGATTTGTGTGTAAAAACCGGTTTGGAATGAAAGAGGAAGTTTATATATGTGATAATTGTAAGAGTAAGTAAGTAAGTTTTATTAAAATCAAAAATGTTCACTGTAGGTAGGTGTATGTTCCTTTAAATAAATCAGGTCATGGTGAAAGACGACGAACAGCTGTAAGATAACGATTAATTGTTTGTATCCTCGTAAGAAGGGGAAGTTGTGAAACCAGCTTTTGGTTTTTTTCTGATACTTTTAGATTTCTAGTCAGTAAAGATAATTTGGAAAATTGTTACTAGTGCTAGGAATTGGACATTTAAAATAGTGGTGAATATGGATTGAAATAATTGGAAATAAGTTCATTGGTAAACATTCAAGTTTAGAAAGAAAGGAGAGAGAGGCAGTTAGAAGATAACAGAAGTAGAAAAACGACAGGCGTGAAAGTAATAAAGCAGGAGGAGTCAGTGGAAGATTTTTGCAAGGAGGCTAGAATATTTGAGAAGCAAGAAATTGAGTTTAGAATTAGAAAGAAGGCATACCAGAAAGGATTAAAGTTGGAAGCATTGGGATAAAGTGATGAGACTGCTTTAAAGAGAAAAGAGAAGGACAGACACGGATTATCCCTTGGGGCACCCATAAACTGAAAGGGCTAAAAAATACCTCACCCTATATCCCTGATGGGCGAGGAAATGGATTAGGGCTTTGGAGGAGGAGAACGTGGGACGATTATTGATCATGGAAGATTTGAAGGCACTGTTGGTAAAAGTGATAGGAACCACTAAAGTGACAGAACTGAAGATGGATGGTATAAACTGATGCGAACAATGTAACAAGCAATGGCATACTGTTTGACACAGTCAGGCAGAGGGTATGGCGGATCCTCAGACAATGTTACCCACTTAAGAGGAACCCCAAGGAACAAGGGGAGATACAGAAGGAAAGGCAAATAGCCTATCTGGAAAACCAGCTGATAAGGTGGAGAGTTGATTGATGAACATTATATTATGAACTACTGTGGTGGATGTCATTCTTCTTAAAGTCAAGCAGATTCAGCGAACAGTTGGTCTCTGTGGTCGAGAAATATCGCAAAGATAGGAAAAAGACTTGCAAACCAGCAGGAGGAGTTGTTGTCAATAAACAATGGACCTAAGTGAGTCCTATGACGGAACCAAGCAGGGCCAGAGAATTACATGCCAATAATGAATGTCTTTGGGGTACGTTTCCTCAAAAAGTCCTATCAGGAGTGAAATTAATCTGGATTTAAGCCCTAACAGGACTGGGGTCCCCAAGAGAGAAAGGGATTTAAAGGAGGATTTCTTGATATTGTTCCATAAGTAACAAGCGATGTAAGAGAGAGAGAGAGAGATTAAAAAAAAAAAAATACTTCAGAATGTAGGACAGAGTATGATAACCTCGGGAAAAGGCAGGATATAGTTCAGACTAGATTAGGTATAAGCCCTGTAGTGTCGTTTATGATGAATAAGGTAATTAAGAGGTTTGGTAGACCTACAGAAATCAGCTTTGACAACGGATTGTTTTTATTTAGGGAGTAGCTAAGTTGGCGATAGAGACCCTTAGAGTAAAATACACATTTGGGTATGTAACACCTGCAGTCACAGGCATGGTGGAAAGAATAAATGGAACATTGAAGGTTAATATAAATAAGATTTGTTTAATATAAAAGTCTATTTATGAACAGGAAAAGTAAAAGCTGTTGGAGGTGGACCAGGAGGAAGGACCCTTTAAACCTGAAGACAAGGTGTATGTATGAGTTTTCTAAACTAACGACCGATGTTCAGGTAGAAGGTTGATATACCTGGTACCATTTCAATAATACCTGAGGGCTGTCCCGCAGGTATGAATAGATAATAGCCCTGAGGTAAGTGAACAGGAGGACAAGAGATGTGAGAAAAGAGTAGAGTTTGAACAAGAACGTTGTTTGACATCAGTGGTGGGCAAAATAATGGAAAGCATACTTAAGACAATATAAGAATTTGGATAAATAGGGTAGGATTAGGAAGAATTAGCATGGATTTGTGATTGTGATGTTTGACTAATCTTGAATTTTTTGAAAAGGTTATTAGGGAAATTGATGAGGGTAAAGTGGTGGATGTTGTCTAGATGAACTTCAGTAAGGCCTTTGACAAGGTTCAATAAGGAAATAAGGTTGGTTAAGAAGGGTTAGTAAGGAATAGCAAGATGGATTAAAAAGTGGCTGTATGGGAGATGTCAGAGAGCAATGGTGGATGGATGTTTGTCAGGTTGGAGGTCAGTGACTAGAAGGGTACCTCGGGGATGTGTGTTGGGTCCACTGTTGTTTGTCATGTGAATCAATAATCTGGATGTTGGTGTGGTAAAATAGATTAATAAGTATGTAGATGATACTAAGATAGGTGGTGTTGTGAATAATGAAGTAGATTTTAAAAAGTGTACAGAGAGATTTAGGTCATTTGGAAGAATGGGTTGAAACATGACAGATGGGTTTAATGTTGATAAGTGTGAGATGATACATCTTGGCAGGACAAATCAAAATTGAATGTACATGGTAAATGATTGTGAATTGAGGAATGAAGTTGAACAGGCGGATCTAGGAATAACTGTGCATGGTTCCCTGAAGGTGGAATTTCATGAAGATAGGATGGTAAAGAAAGATTTTGGTGTGTTGGCCTTTATAAATCAGAGCATTGTGTATAGAAGTTGGGTTGTAATGTTAAATTGTACAAGGTATTGGTGAGGTCAATTGTGGAGTATGGTGTATAATTTTGGTAGGTATAATTATAGGAAGGATGTCAACAAAATAGAGAGAGTATAGAGGAGATCAATTAGAATGTTGACTGGGTTTCAGCAACTAAGACACAGAGAAAGGTTGAACAAGTTAGGTCTTTATTATTTAGGAACGATAGAAGGGGTCCCAACAAATACAAGGGAATGATGTATTCCTAAGGAACTATTTACTGGCAGTATCTCGTTCTATTACAGAATTAAGAACCAAGGGGCTGCTGGCACAGAGTCCCCATCTCGACTTCCAATCCATTCTGTGAAAGCGGGGGACTGGGATCTTGTAACATCATGGAAGGAAGAAAAGCTGCAACCTAAGTGGACTGGACCCTACCTGGTGTTACTAATCACCGAGACAGCAGTACGAACAAAAGAAAAAGGGTGGACACACGCAAGCCGATTTAAGGGTCCTGTGGAGGCCCCACCAAACAATATCAGCCCGTGGACTGTGCGCAAAGGAGAGGAACCATTGACTTTAATATTTAACAAGAACCCGCGGGAAAAATGAAGATTTCGTGTTGATGGGTCGTGTGTTGGGTGGTTACCCAACTATGTAAGCATACAGAGTGTTCAAATGCAGGAAAGTGGAAGGATGTGCAGATAGAACAAGGAGAATGAGCCTAAGGATTTGAAGATAATGATAGTAGCAGGAGAAACAGAATTAAGGCAATTATATGAGGAGGGAATACCTACAGGAGGGAAGGGAGCCAACACCTGGCTTGCCTGGATGATGTACACGGCCAGGAGTATGCAACACACCAATTGCTACGCCTGCGCTGGAGCTAAGCCTCAGCTGGTTCCAGAACCATTTCCCTTGAATTGGGATAGGACACCTGGGGCTATGTCATGTATACTACAGCTATTCACGAATCCCATCCTACCAAAGGATGCGACCTGCCAGAGTTATCATTACCTATTCCCGGCTAGCAACAACAATAAAAAGGTCCGAAGGACAGCCCCTTCGACACACACATATATATAGATGCGATAGGGGTGCCAAGAGGGGTACCCGATGAATTCAAAGCCAGAAACCAGATAGCTGCGGGCTTTGAGTCCATACTCTTCTGGTGGTCCACACTTAATAAAAATGTGGACTGGATCAACTACCTATACTACAATCAACAACGCTTTATAAATTACACTCGAGATGCAGTTGAAGGATTAGCGGAACAACTGACAGATACCAGCCTAATGGCCTGGCAAAATCGCATGGCCTTAGACATGCTACTGGCTGAGAAGGGAGGGGTGTGTGTAATGTTTGGGGAACAATGTTGCACCTTCATCCCCAACAACACTGCTCCTGATGGGTCAGTGTCGAGAGCCCTAGCAGGTCTCACCTCCCTGTCTATCGAATTTAAAACACAGTATGACCAGCGAGAGGAAGATAAGGAGGCGAAGATTCTGCTGCTAGCATTAGAGAACGGGCAGATAGTCTAAATCAAAGATTGCAGTAGCAAAAGTAAAAGTGTGGATTGTGAGGAACGGGTTAATAGGTATAGTTGATTTAGACAAGAACCCATTGTCTAGTAGGGAGTATAGTAGGGAGTATAGAACGGAGAATAAGGGGAGTAAAGGACAAGTACAAATGGTGACTTTTCAAGGATGAGAACAGAGAAGATAGCAACAGCCCAGCATAGAACTAGGGTAAAGGTCAGAAGAAACACTCAGTGCGCATGGGCAATGAACTTACATGAATATGTACACACACCCACTATGACAAGATGTCTCATTTAAATGCACATGCGATGCATGATATGGGAGGTGTCTTTGACGTCGGGTGGACGTTCCAGGACGTTCTCGTGGGAATGTGGGCTTTATGTTATGATTGGAAGAAGCACAATGGGGAGGGATGAGGGTGTGACAATGATACCCATTAAATGTATAAAGATGGAAGTCATCCCGATCCTCGGTGTGTCTTGACAGGGGAGACACCCAACTCTGCAGACTTGCTAATAAATAAACTTGTTTCTCTACATTCTCTACGCATCGTGAGTGTTCTTTCACAACTTGCGCCTGACACAAGGATGATGACGGGTTTTTAAAATTCCGCAATTCACACTTGCATTTTAATTCAAAACCTGCATTTAACCCCCAACAGCCTCTGGAATCGCACGCACATGCAGTGGGAAGATCTGGAGCTCCACTGATCGTAGGGTTTTGTAACAACACTAGTATATACTAAACTCTGATCTTGTACGTGTCTATGTATATGTGTTTAAGAAGGAACTACAGATGCTGGAAAATCGAAGGTACACAAAAATGCTGGAGAAACTCAGCGGGTGCAGCAGCATCTATGGAGCGAATTAATAGCCAACGTTTCGGGCCGAAACCCTTCTTCAGTCTGTTGAAACGTCTTGACCCGAAACGTTGCCTATTTCCTTCGCTCCATAGATGCTGCTGCACCCGCTGAGTTTCTCCAGCATTTTTGTTTACCTTCTATGTATATGTGTATATGTGTGTGTCTTTACATCTTCGTGAAAAAAATACGCAGTAACGATAACGCTTTTACATATTCTGGTTGACATTTTTCCGTCGAGGCCGGGATCACAGTATCTGAACATTTCATCTTTTATTTCTCGTCTTTTTATAGATTAAAGTTGAAAATCGTCAAATGATTGAATTTAAAACGACCAGCTTTCGCTGATGACGTCACACTCTGTCTGCTCGGTGCCACAGAATCGTCCATGCGCCTCGAGTGACGTCACCTCCGACCCCTCCCACCCCCACGACCCCTCCTCCCGGTGATTCAAAAGGAGCCGCAATGGAAGAAAGGACGAGTCCGGAGATGGTCGGGCCCTGGATCGACCGATCTCGCGGTCCTCGGGAGGCTGCTGCCGCAGGCTGATTCCGGCGACTGGGACTGGGACTGGGACTGGGACTGGACCTGGAGTGAGGGCCGAACCCTCTGTCCTCTCTGTCTATGTCTGCCCTCTCTGTCTCTGCCCCCTCTCTCTGTCTCTGCCGCCTCGGTCTGTGTCTGCCCTCTCTGTCTCTGCCCTCTATCTCTGTCTCTGCCCTCTCTCTCTCTGTCTCTGCCCTCTCTGTCCCTGTCTCTGCCCTCTCTGTCTGTCCCCTCTCTGTCTCTGTATCTGCCCTCCCTCACTCTGTCTCTGCCCTCACTATCGCCATATCTGCCCCCTCCCTCTCTATGTCCCAAACCTCTCTCTCTGTCTCTGCCCTCTCTCTGTCTCTGCCCCTCTCTCCCTGCCACCCTCTCTCTCTCTGCCCCCTCTCTCTCACCCTACCACTCTCTCTCTCTCGCTCTGCCCCTCTATCTCTGCCCCTCTCTCTATCTGCCCCTCTCTCTGTCTCTGCCCTTATCGCTCTGTCTCTGCCTCTGCCCCTCTCTCTCTGCCTCTGCCCCTCCTCTCTCTGTCTCTGCCCATCTCTCTATCACTCTGCCCATCTCTCTCTGTCACTGCCCATCTCTTTCTGTTTCTGCCCATCTCTCTCTGTCTCTGCCCCCTCGCTCTGTCTCTGCCCCTCTCTCTCTGTCTCTCTGTCTCTGCCCCTCCTCTCTCTGTCTCTGCCCCCTCCTCTCTCTCTGCCCCTCACTCTCTCACTCTGCCCCTCTATCTGTCTCTGGCCCTCTCTCTCTGTCTCCGCCCCTCCCTCTGTCTCCGCCCCTCCCTCTGTCTTTGCCCCTCCCTCTCTGTCTGCCCCTCCCTCTCTATCTCTGCACCTCCCTCTATGTTTCTGCCCCTCGCTCTCTGTCTCTGCACCTCTCTGTGTCTCTGCCCTCTCTGTCTCTGCCCCTGCGCTATCCCTGTCTCTGCCCTCTCCATGTCTCTGCCCACTCCCTGTCTCTGCCCCCTCCCTGTCTCTGCCCTCTCTCCCCTCTCTGTCCACTTCTCTCACCGTCCTCCCTCTCTCTCCTCTCTGCCGTCTCTCTCTCCCTTCTCTGCCCTCTTTCTCCTTCCCTTCTCTGCCCCTTCTCTCTCTCCCCCGGCTTCCCTCTGCCTGGCCTCTCTCCTCCCCCTCTAACTCCTCTCTCTCTCTGCCCTCCCTCTGTGCCCTCCCTCCGACTCTGCCCTCCCTCCCTCTCTGCTCTCCCTAACTCTCTACCCCCTCCCTTTCTGGGGAGTGATTAGTATTGGGACCTATGAGTGAGTGGTGGAGTATTGCGTTCGGGGAACTAGCCCTCCCCTGTGACGCCGCCCCCACCCCTAAATATCTACCTCCCCTCCCTCTCACTTTCTACCCCCACCCCTCCATCTTTACCCCCTCACCCTCCATCTCTACCCCCTCATCCTCTCCCTCTCTACCCCCTCCTCTCCCTCTATAGCCGCGCCTGCGCAGTTGGGGGCTATGAGTGAGATAGGGCGGGGGATGGGGGGAAATGAGCAATTGAATAATATTAATATAATATCAAGGAGGAGGGTTAGTGTGTGTGTGTGTGGGGGGGGGGTGGTTACTGTGTGTGTGATGCCGCACGCCGCCTCCCCCACAACCGCACGTTGATGGGACGGGACCCAACGGGTCCCACTTGGTATCGTCTATACTAAAACTCTGATCTTGGACGTGTCTCTGTATATGTATGTGTGTGTGTGTCTTTACATCCTCGCGAAAAAACTACGCAGTAACGATAAAATGTTTACATCTTCCGGTTGACATTTTTCCCGTCGAGGCCGGGATCACCTTAACTCAATATTTAATCTTTTATTTCTCGACTTTTTACAGATTAAAGTTGAAAATCGTCAAAATCGTCACGACCAGCTTTCGCTTATGACGTCACAATGGGTCTACTTGCTCAGGATCTTCCATTCGCTTCGAGTGACGTCACCCCCCGCTATCCCTCCCCCCTGGTTATTCAAAAGGCGCCGCCGTGGAAGAAAGGACGAGCCCGAAGAAGAAGTCGGGCCCTGGATCGGCCGATCTGGAGGTCCTCGGGAGGCTACTGCCGCAGGCCGAGCCCGGCGACTGGGACTGGGACTGGGACTGGTGCTGGGACTGGGGCTGGGGCTGGGGCTGGGGCTGGGGCTGGGGCTGGGGCTGGGGCTGGGGCTGGGACTGGGATTGGGCTGGAGCAGTGCCTGGACCTGGAGTGAGGGCAGAATCCTCTGCCCTTCCTCTCTGTCTCTGCACTCTCTCTCTCTGTCTCTGCCAACTCTCTCACAGCCCTTTTTGTTGCTGCCCTCTCTACCTGTCTCTGCCCTCTCTGTCTCGCTCCTCTCTGTATCTGTCTCTGCCCTCTCTGTCACTGTCTCTGCCCTCTCTGTCTCTCTCTCTGCCCTCTCTCTATGTCTGCGCTCTCTCTCTCTGTCTATGCCTTCCCTGTCTCTGCCCTCTCTGTCTCTGGCTTCTCTCTCTTTCTCTGCCCGCTCTCTCTCTTTCTCTGCCCGCTCTCTCCCTGTCTCTGCCCTCTCTCTGTGTCTGCTCTCTCTGTGTCTGGACCCTCTCTGTCCCTGACCTCTCTGTCTCTGCCTTCTCTGTCTCTGCCTTCTCTCTCTGTCTCTGTCCTCTCACTCTGTCTCTGCCCTCTCTCTCTCTGTCTCTGCCCTCTCTCTGTGTCTCTGCTCTCTCTGTCTCTGGACTCTCTCTATCCCTGACCTATCTCTCAGTCTCTGCCCTCTCTCTCTCTGTCACTGCCCATCTCTCTCTGTTTCTGCCCATCTCTCTCAGTCTCTGCCCTCTATCTGTCTCTGGCCCTCTCTCTCTCTCTCCGCCCCTCCCTCTGTCTCCGCCCCTCCCTCTGTCTTTGCCCCTCCCTCTCTGTCTCTGCCCCTCCCTCTCTATCTTTGCCCCTCCCTCTTTGTTTCTGCCCCATCCTCTCTGGCTCTGCCCCTCTCTGTGTCTCTGCCCTCTCTGTCTCTGCCCATGCGCTATCCCTGTCTCTGCCCTCTCCATGTCTGTGCCCTCTCCCTGTCTGCCCTCTCCCTGTCTCTGACCTCTCTCCCCTCTCTGTCCACTTCTCACCCCCGTCCTCTCTCTGTCCCCACTCTGCCCTCTCTCTCTCCCTTCTCTGCCCTCTTCCCTTCTCTGCCCTCTCTCTCTCCCCTCTGCCTGGCCTCTCTCCTCCCCCTCTAACTCCTCTCTCTCTCTGCCCTCCCTCTGTTGCCTCCCTCCCTCTCTGCCCTCCCTCCCTCTCTGCTCTCCATACCTCACTACCCCCTCCCTTTCTGGGGAGTGATTAATATTGGGACCTATGAGTGAGTGGTGGAGTATTGCGTTCGGGGAACTAGCCCTCCCCTGTGACCCCGCCCCCACCCCTAAATCTCTACCTCCCCTCCCTCTCACTTTCTACCCCCTCCCCCTCCATCTCTACCCCCTCCCCTCCATCTCTACCCCCTCACCCTCCATCTCTACCCCCTCACCCTCTCCCTCTCTACCCCCTCCTCTCCCTCTAGCCGCGCCTGCGCAGTTGGGGGCTAAGAGTGAGATAGGGCGGGGGATGGGGGGAAATGAGCAAATGAATAATATTAATATAATATCAAGGAGGAGGGTTAGTGTGTGTGTGTGGGGGGGGGGGGTGGGGGGGTTGGTTAGTGTGTGTGTGATGCCGTAGGCCGCCTCCCCCACAACCGCACGTTGATGGGACGGGACCCAAAGTGTCCCACTTGGTATAGTCTATACTAAAACTCTGATCTTGGACGTGTCTCTGTAAATGTGTATGTGTGTGTGTCTTTACATCCTACGCAGTAACGATAAAATGTATACATCTTCCGGTTGACATTTTTCCCGTCGAGGCCGGGATCACCTTAACTGAACATTTAATCTTTAATTCTCGACTTTTTACAGATTAAAGTTGAAAATCGTCAATATCCTCACGACTAGCTTTCGCTTATGACGTCACAATGGGTCTGCTTGC
Organism: Malacoraja senta; assembly: GCA_038087875.1. NCBI lineage: Eukaryota > Metazoa > Chordata > Chondrichthyes > Rajiformes > Rajidae > Malacoraja > Malacoraja senta. Next base: position 460,943 of record JAXLNO010000627.1, read on the forward strand.
TCAGGATCTTCCATTCGCTTCGAGTGACGTCACCCCCCGCTATCCCCGCCCCTCCCCCCTGGATAATCAAAAGGCGCCGCCGTGGAAGAAAGGTCGAGCCCGAAGATGAAGTCGGGCCCTGGATCGGCCGATCTCGAGGTCCTCCGGAGGCTACTGCCGCAGGCCGAGCCCGGCGTCTGGGGCTGGGACTGGGGCTGGGGCTGGGGCTGGGATTGGGCCTGGACCTGGAGTGAGGGCAGAACCCTCTGCCCTCTCTCTTTCTCTGCCAACTCTCTGTGTCACTGCCCTCTCTGTTGCTGCCCTCTCTATCTGTCTCTGCCCGCTCTGTCTCGCTCCTCTCTGTATCTGTCTCTGCCCTCTCTGTCTCTCTCTCTGCCCTCTCTCTCTGTCTCTGCGCTCTCTGGCAATGTCTCTGCCTTCTCTCTATCTGTCTCTGCCCTCTCGCTCTCTGTCTTTTCCCTCTCTCTCTCTGTCTGCCATTTTTCTCTGCCTCTGCCCTCTCTCTCTCTGACTCTGCCCTCTCTCTCTGCCTCTTCCCTCTCTCTATCTGTCTCTGCCCTCTCTCTGTCTATGCCTTCTCTGTCTCTGCCCTCTCTCTGTCTCTGCCTTCTCTCTCTGTCTCTGCCTTCTCTCTCTGTCTCTGCCTTCTCTCTCTGTCTCTGCCCTCTCTCTGTCTCTGCCCTCTCTCTGTCTCTGCCCTCTCTCTGTGTCGCTGCTCTCTCTGTGTCTGGACTCTCTCTGTCCCTGACCTCTCTCTCTGTCTCTGCAATCTCTCTCTGTCTCTGACCGCTCTCTCTCTGTCTCTGCCCTCTCTCTCGCTGTCTCTGCCCTCTCTTTCTCTCTCTGTCTTTGCTCTCTCTCTCTGTCTCTGCTCTCTCTCTCTCTCTCTGTCTCCCTCTGTCTCTCTCTTTCTCTCTCTGTCTCTCTCTGTCTCTGTCTCCACCCTCTCTCTCTGTCTCTGTCTCCACCCTCTCTCTCTGTCTCTCTCTATCTCCACCCTCTCTCTCTGTCCCCACCCTCTCTGTCTCCACCCTCTCTCTCTGCCTCTCTCTGTCTCTGCCCACTCTGCCTCATGCCTCTGCCCTCCCTCCCTCTCTGCTCCGCATCCCTCTCGCCCCCCTCCTTCTCTTCCCCCCCTCCCTCTCTGGCCCGCATCCCTCTCTGCCCCCCCCCCTCCTTCTCTGCCCCCTCACTCTCTGCCTCCCTTCCCTCTCTGCCTCCCTTCCCACTCTGCCCCCCTCCCACTCTGCCCCCCCCCCGTCTCCCTGCTCCACCTCCCTCCCTGCTCCCCTCCCTCTCTGCACCCTCCCTCTCTGCCCCCTTCCTCTCTGCCTACTCCTCTCTGCACCCTCCCTCTCTGCCTCCGCCCTCGCTGCCCCAACCCCCTCTGCTCTCATCTGCCCTCTCCCTCTCTGCCCCCTCTTTCTCTGCCACTTCCCTCTCTACCCCTCTCCCTCTGTGCCCCACATCCCTCTCTGCCCCCACTCCATGCCCCCTCCCTCTCTGCCCCCTCCCTCTATGCGCCCGAGCGAATTAATAATAACAAGGGGGGGTTAGCGTGTGTGTGACGCCGCAGGCCCCACCCCGCCGCCGCGCGTTGAGGGGCCGGGACCCAACGGTTCCCCCTTGGTCTAGTAAAATATAATATTGAGAGTATAAAAGGACAAGGGAAGTAAAGTCAGTTAAACGCTTGAGTAAAAAGTTTTTGTTGCCGTTTAAAAATGTGAACCGAGTGGGCGTCTCTCATAGCTCTGGGTCGGGTATTCCACAGCTTGGGGGCGTAATTGAAAAAGGCTGCTCCACCAATGTTCTTATTGCTGAAACAACAACCAGAGAATATAGGTTAAAGGTGAGTGAGGATCCTGATGGCGACCTTTCAATATAGAGGGTGGTGTTTCTCTGGAACGAGTTGCGAGAGGATATATTTTAGGCAGGCACTATAAGAACATTGAAAGTACAGTTTGACGGGAACAAGGATAGGAATGGTTTGGGGGGGGGATATGTGACAAATGTGAGCAGTGGGGGGACTAGTGTAGGTAGAGCATTTTGTACGGCATGGGGAAGTTCGGCCGAATGGCCTGTTTCCATGTTGTGTGACTCTACGATTATATGGCGATAACACGCATGGGCTATTCAGTCCTTCCGTTTAACAGAATTCACCTGCCCCTTTCTGACAAGAATAACTTCACCGTGTCCACTTGACTGAATTCCGATCTGTCCTTGTAACAAACACGGACTGTCGACCTGAAGGATTATTCCAGTTCCTCTCTCCAGAGAAGCTGTCCGATTTAGGGGGGAGGGGCTCGGCTCAATGCATTCCTGACATTGTCGCCAGTCACGGGGCCAGTTTGTTCGCCGGTATCGAAGGGGGAAAACTTAAAATGATCATTTCACAAATCACAGATTCTCCACATAGACCAATCTCAACGTCGACTAACGTTGAGGAATGAGGAAGCATTGCTGCCCACATCTGAGAGAGAGCCGATCACCACTGCCTTTTCCCCAGAGGGAAGGGTGACCTCAGCTGTGATGAGGTTGTGTCACCCGTGTCCATACAAATGCTCATTATTAACATCCATATATATTCTAATTATTCTCATATATTCAGACGCTCCAGGGGGCACGAACATTTTATATTCCCTTTGAGAACCCGGACCCCACCACTATTCCACCCACCCATCGGACACCCAGCGACAAGGAGACAGTTATTGGAAGTGATTAGAATAGTTTATTTCTGGTCACTATGAACAACCTGTTTCCTATGTGATTCACGCACAAGGTGGTGTGACAGCGCGCTGTTATCCCATGACTTAAAATATCTAGTATTACTACACTAGGACAATATTGAGATTATATTGTGTAGAAAGGAACTGCAGACGCTGATTTATTTCATGTGAACGCTTGGTTGTATACGGCAGCTACTGAGTTATATAATTCGCACACCCGGATAACTCCTGAAAACATCGGTTTAAGTTGTATAAATCTGTTCAATGTTCTACTATATTTATAACTAGACTGGGAATACTAATGTTTCAATGATATGATTAATTTCACAATGAAATTCACGGGGTATGTAACCGCGTTCTTCAGCTGCTCCCGGAACATTCTCTGGGTCAGGACATAAATACACGTGTTGGTGCAGGTACTCAGAACCTGGAGCATAAACGAAATTGTCTGAAGATCAGTGTCCGCGAAATACTCAGCGCCTAAAACGCGCTCAGCCACAACACATACAACCAGTGTGCTCCACAACGCGATGAAACTGCCAGATATGGTGAAGAGTAAAACGATGGATTTCCTCCGGCTGTCCATCTCCGGATCCTTGCCATTCTCTCCACTGTTGCGGCCCCGGAGCAATCTGCGGACTCTACCAGAGACTAGAATGTATCTGGCGGTCAGTGAATTGACCAACAAAAACAAAACGAACGGGAGACAAACAGTTACAGTAAAGTACAACAACTCAAACGAAGTCCATGAAGGTGAGGTTAAGAATGACTGTGTCCAGGCACACCCTCTGGGTTTATTATCGGTAATATATACTGATTCGAATGTAAAATACCACGGTACGTTTATTAAACAGCTTAGAACAATTACCGTTGCGATAACAACACTCGCCGTTCGCTCGGTGCAATATTTTGTTTTCAGCTTCTGACAACAAATGGCCACAAACCGATCAAACGTGAAACCCACGGTGAACCAGACAGATATTGTTGTGGCTGCGCAGCCCAGAGCAAAGTTGACGGAGCACACGGGGGTGATGGTGAAGAACGACAGCGGGAAATACATTTCAACAATGGACCATATAAAAACGTCAATGATGAGGGTCATGAGGTCGGCCGCTGCCATTCCCAGCAGGTAGCGAGTGATGCATTTGGAGAGACCGCACTTTCCCCGGGACAGGATCACAATCGTCACCAAGTTAACTGCGAAAGAAGGAACGAAGGATGTTACAGTATGTGGCGTTTACAAAGAATACCCTGAACTGAAAGGATTTCCGAGTGACATTTACTACTGAGTTTCAAGAACAAATGAAATTACAAGTCATATCATCAGTTAGATAATGAAAAGATACGTGGCACACACAGCTCACGGGATCCGGGTTGGATCCGCTCCTCTGACTCTGCTTGTCCGCGTGTTCCCTGATCCAATCGAGAGATCACTCCGTTTGTTCGCTGGGTGCTGTAATTGACTTCGCAATGCAGATGACAAGTGTGCCGGTGGCAGTGTATGGATCAGTGTGGGAGAATAACCTGCAGGGTTAAAGTAAATCAGAAGGTCGCCGTGAGGGTGACGATGTTCCACTTTAGGAATGGCAAAACTAGATAGACCGTATGTCCTTCTTACCGGAAGATAAATGTCGCTATTGGAGCACAATGCATAGAGAGAGGTAGAGTCATTCCGCGTGTAAATAGGCTCTTCGGCCCAACTTGCCCATGCCCCATCTCCTCTTGTTCCAACTGCGCATGTTTCGCTCTGATCCTTCTAAACCATTCCTATCCATGTACCTATCCAACATTGGGTCAATAAACACAACCGCCAACTACAGTTTGTGAAGACCAGAGCCTGTAACTGGGGCAGTAACCATTCAATTTGTAATCGTTCCACAGCTTCCAGTCCTGCAAAAGTTCGACTAAATGCAAAGCAATATTCACAGGCTTCTTTACCCCGCAATTTACCTGCTATTCCCCACTGCCTATTCACTCTGCCCAGTAGCCACCGCACATTTATCCTGGCCAGTGTTGAACTTCCTTCACACGGCACAATCCAACTACACCTTCACCCACCCCAGTCCTCTCTACATATTCACTCTGCTGTGTCCACCGCACACTCAACCTGGCCAACCTCTAACCGCACCGTATCACTCTGCCCAGTCCCCACCTGGCTTCATCTTGCGCAGTCGCCACTGCACGTTGACCCTGCCGAGTACCAATCGCACCGTTACACGTCCCCCTGTCCTGTCTCCACTGCAGCTACACCCTGCTCAGTACCTATCGCAGCTTCCACCTGCACAGACTTCACCTGCCTTCATCCTCCCCATACTCCACAGCTCCATCACCGTACCCACCCCCCACTGCACCTTCACCCGGACAAGTTCGTACCAGGCCTTCACAATTTGGTTGGTTTATATGTTTGTAGATGACACCAACATGGCCGACGTAGACAGCGCAATAGAGATCAGCTACAACAATGGACGGCGAAATGACAGATGGTGTAACATTGGTGATGTGCGAGGTGTCATGGGAGGTCGGACATGGGGGGGGGAGGGGATATACAATTAATAACATGACCATTATCAGCAGTGATTAACGGAGGTACCTTGGGGTCCAAGTCCAGAACTCCCTGAAAGTAGCAACACATGTAGATACCGTGGTCAATGAGGCACGTGGCATATTTGCCGACATTGGTCACCACATTCAGTATAAGAGTCAGGGCATCGTGAAGCAGCGCTAAAGGACTTTGTACAGAATTTGGGGTATTACGTGCAGTTCTGGTCGCCCCATTACAGGAAGGATGTGAATGTTTTAGAGAGGGTGCAAAGGTTACAAGAATGGTGTCTAGATTATGGGGTAATGGCTACAGGGAGCAGTTGGAGATAATTGGATTGCTTTTTTTCTGGAACGCTGAAGGTTGCAGGGCGACCTGACAGAAGAATAGAAAACAGGAACCTTTTTTCCAGGATAGAAAAATCAAATACTAGAGGGAAGAGCTTTAAGAAGGGCAAAGCTTAAGGGTGATGTTAGGGGCATGTTTTATACACAAAGGCTGAGTGCCTGGAACGCGCTGCCAGGGTGGGGGTTTGTGATGGTTTTGGGGCCAGGTCGGATAGTGGTGTTTCAGAGACTTTTGAATATGCCAATAGATTTGCAGTGAATGGAGGGATATGGGTTATGCGCAGGCAGATAGGAGTTGGCCTTGGCATCATGTTCGACACATACATTGTGGACCGAATGGCCTGTTTTGTGCTGTACTGTTCTATGATCTATGTTTTGTTTTAAATCATTTCCTGTCACCAGCTGACTCCTACCATTGGAACAACTTTGTATCTAATTCTTCCCAACTGGATCCTGTGTGCGCGAATTTTCCAGGTCAGTCTACCATGCGGATCCTGGGAAAGCAATGGGGAAACTACAAAAGCACATATAGACAACGTTTCTCGGGAACAAAATCATGTTGTCTATTTATAATCAGTGTTTATCTTTCCAAATACCGATGAGGTGTATAGCACTAATTTCCCTCAGGCAACTTTACCACCACCGATATCAGAATGACGCGCCTGCAGTTCCTTGCATGCATTTGCATAAAAGTCAGGCATCACTTCAAGGTCAATATCAACTTGTTCCCTTGCTGCCCACGTTTATGTGCCACAGATGCGCAGCAAACTATCTGCACATTGAAGCATCAGTGGGGTGGGGACTGAGCAGGGGGAAGGCGCGGGCGGGACTGGGCGGAATGAAGGTGCAGGGGGCAGGTGCAGTGGGGACTGTTGAGAAGAGAGTGTACAGCGGAGGGACAGACAGACGTCAGGATAGATACCAGTGGGGAGCGAGCAACCTCGGGAGGCTTATCGTGCGGATTTTCATTGTAATGTTTTATGTCATGCTGATCAGGATATTGGCGGTGTGACTATCCGAGTGCGACAGCGGAAGGTCAGACGGACAGTTGAGCAGCGGTTTTGTTTGGTGATCTGACCTGGAAGCATGTGCTGCAGTCAGAAGTGTTCCGTCAAAATGCAGCAGATGTCTCGAAACCTGAATCACGTTGACTGCACCTTGTACAACGTATTCAGTGCATGTCCACGCTGCAGTCCACACCCTGACCCACGGTCTCCACTCTGTCTCCACCGTTATCGCACACTCCACCTCCCTTTTCCCATTTTCCGTCAATACACTTTGCAGCGCTTCCATCCGCAACATCTCCAGTTCGTTCCCCAGAGGGAGAGCTTCCCACAGCTCGGAAGCAAGGCATTTGACCCACCACAGCCAAAGCGACATGGGTGTACCCACAGAACCCATAGTCTCCACGCCTTAGAGTTTCAAGTGTTCCTCTTGATTCTTTAGCAGCGCGTCCTAGATTCCGAGTCTGAATGAGAAAAGACCTCATCAGATTCTTCCAAATATTGTGTCTAACCTAATGCCCCCTGGATTTAACCCCCTCTTATATGGGGCATGTTTCATAGCATGTATCCTGTCTATGCCGCTTAATTTATCCAATTGTTGGACCTTCACTGTGTATTTTTCGTGAAAGGAAAATAAACTCAGTCTATCGACTCTCCCGTCATAACCAAACTTTGCCATCGCAGAAAACATTTTTATAAATCTCCTCTCCACCTTCTACATAGCAATTAAGTTATTCCTACAGTGTGGCGACCAGAGGTGCCCACAGATGTGGGTTAGCGAACATTGTATAAAGCTGTACCCCAACCACTCTGCTCTTGGTTTGTTTGTGCGGCCGGTAAAATAAAATGTCACACATTCAATGACAACTGATCTGCCTGTAATGCCGCCTCTGGAGATCTTTGGGATTGTACACCATCGGGTTCGAAAGATAATCCCTGCTAGGAGCCTAACCTATGCCCAAGGCTTACCCCAGCTTCACCACACTTATTAGTGAATGGACAGACTCAGGAAGCTGTTGGTGGTGGGGAAGGGAATGTTGATGATGATGTGTACCAAGTGAAGAAAGTTGGGAAATCTTCTTGGAGACGGCCATGATATGGTATGCATATCTGACGCGAGACTTCTCCGATTAACCAGTTGCAAGAACAGTAATTGTGTATTCGTAGAAAACTTCTCACATGTATGTGGACCATTTGGCTCATTGTGTCTGTGCCGAACAATCGGGCTTTGAAATGTGCGTGTATAATCTTCTAGATCAGTGCTTTCAATTACACATTCAGATTCAGATTCAGATTATTTAATGACCACACAGTCAAGCTGGTGAAATTCATGTTCAGTACAGGATGTTACACAATAGGCTGATTCCCGTCAAACATAACATATAACACAACAACATACGAGGTGGCTATGTGATGTTGTCATAGAGTGTTCAGAGTTCGAATTGCATATGGGTAGAAACTGTTTTTAAATCGTGATGTTTTGGCGGGCAGTGAGCTGTAGCGCCTTCCTGACGGCAGCAGGTGGAAGATGTGGTGAGCTGGGTGGGAGGGATCAGAAATGATTTTCTTGACCCTTGACACGGACCGTTTGAGATTGAGTGATTCTATTGATGGGAGGGGAGTGCTGATGATTTTGGATGCTTTGTTGACAATGCGCTGTAGTTTATTACGGGAGTGAGTGTCTAAACTGCTGTACCAAACTGTTATTGATGAAGTGAGCATGCTTTGGATGATCCGAGGGTTTACGAGTAATTAAGTCTTTCCTCTTCCAGACTTTCATGCAGACATTTCTGAACCGTTCGCGACGTCTCAATACATTTATTATCACCATCCATCTCCTCGCATCTTACGGGAAATGCCTGCTCTCTGCCAAATAAACGGTTTCCCATTCAAGTTGTTCCACTACCCAACCTTTCCTAATCGCCACAACTCCTCTCAGCAGTGCAAACCACCAGAGGTGTAGTGTGCTGACAGACCCAACACACAATGCTCAAACTGGAACCTGACTGGTGATTGACGTGGAATCGTCAAACAGAATATCACAGCTCTGGAAAAAGATGCAAACAATGTATGTTTTAAAATACCCGATTGTCCCCGGTTTCATTTGGACACACAAGCTGGTTGGCAGAATAATTTACCAGGATGCGGCATGGAGCTAGAAACGTATAAAATACATGTCCTTTGGCTCCCAGGGTCAGGTGTCAAACGTTAAGCCAATATTTCCACGAATCATGCAGTATTAATTCAGCGACATTAACACCAATTCACCTCAGATACTATTAGTCATCCGCCGGAATACGGGTAACTTACAGCAGCGAATTACCGACCAAACTGCACATGTTGGGTCGGGGAAGGAAACCGGAGTAAATTGAGGAAACAGATGCGATCACGAACACAATGCGTAGACATCATAAAAAGCAGTGCAAGATCGAAGCTCGTTGTTGAGCTGTGAGACCACAGAGCTACCAGCTACATTACTGTAGCGACTATGGAAACATAACATTCAGAACCAGACACTGAAGTCAGTCATGACTTGTAAGACACAAGTCGGGATTGCACACGCACGTACAAGAACCAAAATCAACAAATCTCAGACGAACTGCAACACCGCACATTCTCAGTTAAACGAAGGTTAAATTACGGAATTGTAACATGCCAGTATCGGGAAATCTGAGACGTGCAGAATAATCAGCTACACTCAGCTAACAATGAGTGACCGCGGGGACCTGAACTCCGAACCCAATCCTGCTGTGACATACATGTTACCACGCAACATCCCATCCAATTACCTTTCCTGCAGCTCACTGCAGTGGTCAACCCCAGCCCCAGTGTCCTGCAGCTCACAAACTATTCCCAAATGGACCACATGCTGCCTTTTGTCACAGAGAACGGTGACAGAGACGGACATCCTCACCACACACCACGTTGGCAGCACCGTCACTGCTCGGAGCGGCAACGGTTCAACAATGTCTCTGCAGTCAGTAGGTGCGAGGGTTCTGGACCGGGCGCGGTTCCTCTCACAGAGCAACGTGACGGGGAACAGAAACAGACCCGCGTTGGGCCGTCACCCGTGCCCCCGGCGTAATATACAGATCTGATCTCAGGTTGGGACAAAACATAGATAACATACTTGACAACTAGTCCGATTTTATCGCATTTGTTCCGATTTGTCTGTTTAAAAAGTGTGAAAAATCGGAACGGGACGATTTTGAAATGAGGGGGAAAATGGCCAATCAACCGCTGTCTCTAAGGGGATGGCGTCCAATCACCGAGCAGCTTCCCTTAAAATTCCCGTCCAATCAGCTGCTGTCTCCAAGGTCATTGTGTTCAATCACATAATGCGCTGTTCACTTGGCAGCGAATCAGACACTGTCTCCGAGGGGCGTTGCGGCCAATCACCGACCAGCTTCAGAGAGAGAGAGAGAGAGAGAGAGAGAGAGAGAGAGAGAGAGAGAGAGAGGGAGAGGGAGGGAGAGGGAGAGAGGGAGGGGAGGAAGAGAGAGGGAGAGAGGGGGAGAGGGACAGGGAGAGATGGAGAGGGAGGAAGAGAGAGGGAGAGAGAGGGAGATATTCCAGCCTCCGTATGTGTCCCCGGGCGATGGGGAAACGTTGCTACCAAATGACTTTCAATGATAAACTTCTGGCCAAATGCAAGAAAGCAACTATGACATATAATACACAATAAACTGTATTACAAATACACAATAAACAAGTTATACGTTCTTGTGCTCTTACATGGGTATGACCTTCGGCGCGCGCGCACTCAGAGTAAGATTTTTCATTTTCAAATGTTGGCAGGTATGAGATAAGAATTAAAATCGACTCAGTCCACATAATAATACGGCGCCATCTCTCGACCACTGCCTGAACTGTCATTAACCCAGAAACGGCCAGACTCAAGCAACGCCGCCACGTACAAAGGGAAGGCTAAAGCGGTCCCATTCCTGAAAGCGGAGCATCACAACCGCAGGCCGGCGGGAAAGTCAAGAATAAATTGTGGATGTTGGAAATCAGGAAATATTGCCAAGAACTGGAAATACTGGAATATCCTGGGCAACTCCCACTCGACCAGATTGTAAAAATTCACCCGAATTCACACCGTCACCAACAGTACAACCGCACACGGAATACAGAGCGACACCCAGATTGTACAATGTCACCCAGAGTGGACCAGGTTAGGTACACGTTACACAGATAATGTACTTCAATTATCCATTCAGTGAAAACCTATCCGTGCTCCAGACATTCGCTACACTCCAGCCCTTACCCTTTCCAACATCACTGCCGCTCAGATAAACGTGTTTCTTCCCTTCCTTGCTTCCCGAGAAAGAAACTTTGATTTGAAACTTTAACTCTTTCTCTTTCCACAAATTCTCCCCCACATGCGGTTTCAAGCATTTTCGCATTTCACTCCAGACCAGCGGGAATTATTTCCAAAATGTGGAAATATTCCACGCCGCCTGTGAATAAAGAAAGTGCTTGGAGTGAAATGGAAGCGTTTCGCTGGTAACAGAGCAACGCTGGTCTCACACTCGGGCGGGAGCTTCAACGGTTGATTTTTATTCCCGGGAAAAGCAAGAACGTAATTGTCTGCAGGACAAACTGCCGGAAACTGCTGGATTATTTTAACACTTATCCTGAACACTTACACTGGATTATTTCAAGATGCATTTCACAAAGCATGCGATCAGCAGTCCAATTAGTCCACACACCAGAATGTACTGTGCATTCACAACGATAATGCTGACATGACACTGGTGACCGATTCACAGACCCACTGTTAGACGTTTTAAAGTCAACATAAAACAGGACCATCTTGCCTGAGACTACGGTTTGAATGAAGATACGTGGTTATTTAAACATCAACCCCACAGTTCGGCAAATACTATACCCAGAATCATACAACAGTGAGACAAGCGTTCAATACGGCGCGCAGCCTCCACGCATGTCAGATATAACAGTGTTGAACACGGTGAGAACCTGTGAGTAAACACTTACGGGGAACACCAACAGCGGCAAGTGTCGGGTAGTAAATCCTCGTTATTCCAGTAAGTAGCAAGCCTCCCATGTACTCGGTGAAGTGATTTCTCCTCTGTTCATGCAGCACACCAAGACTGCTGCTAAAACAGGGATGACATGTTCACGGCATCCTTTGTTATAGCAGAGAGAAATCTCCAGCGGCGCCAGTCTCTTGGCCAACGACGTTAGTTACACTCACTGAACAAACAATCACGCCAGCTGCTCCCAGTTTAGCGCTCCTGTGGGAATTACAGACTTAAAGTGACACGCCAAACTTCAGAAATAAGTCTTAAAGAAGGAACTGCAGATGCTGGAAAATCGAAATGCTAACATGGTAGTGAACACAGTCTATGCCAAAATCGGGCAAGACTCACTGACCAACACGTTGCTTCACCTTTAGGAGCAGATAGGTATCTGTCTCTGTCCTAGTCCTGCCACACCAGGGGATGTGGCTTATAATGACTGACACTGAATGGACTCATTCTGGTGCAGCAACTGTGAACATGTGATTATGAGGGGATAGAGTTGCAACAATACATGTGGGCGAATTATGATGTGTATTTTTAAATGCCACATCACATATTCTAACAGCTTCTGACTGTGTGGGAGGGACAGCTGCCATCCATACTGGGCCTGGCCCATATGTATGATTGAAAGATACTTTATTGCCACATGTACCGAGGGTACCTAGGTACAGTGAACTGCTTTGTTTTGCATACATCCTAGGCAGGACACGTGTCGCCACGTGTTGGCGCACCATGTCTCACCAAGTTGATTGTCCCTGCAGTGCCCTTGTGAAACTGGCGAGGAACGGACATAAACTCAGAGACAAGAAGAGCTCCACACGGCGACACACACAGTCATGTTACACTGGGATCCTCCCATAATCCCGCGTCTCAGTGCAACAGGACAAACATCTGTCACGCTGATATGACCAGGAGGTGCCACATACGTGGCCTTGTAGATTCCCACATGTCACCCAGTCTCCAAGGCCACCATGTGTGCGGCTTTTCCCAGTACATGAAACGTCAACTAACCTAGCGACGAGTTACGAGTAACATTGCTGGAATTACTCAGTCCTAAATCAAGTTCCAATGAGCTGTCACTGATTCCCGACCATATTGGCCTTATGACCACCAGGGCAATGAAAAGAAGGCGAATAAAACGAAGGACTGGGCGGGGCAAGGACACGGGATACTCTGTCTCCCACCACAGTGGCCGCCAGTCCCACCATTCACCGAGCGGCTCCAGCTCTAAAGGGCGGATCTGCGTGTCCAGGATACTGATATAGCGGCAACACGAGGGAGTCACTGACATAACCAGGCTGTTCCCTGACCAATGCACCGGTCACAGCTTCAAGTGTCATTGGCGACGCTGGCGGGGTGTCAACAGCTCTGGCCTCGATACCAATCAGCACTAAGACCATTGTCCATCCTGTCACTGAGTACCAGACACACCAGATCGATTAATGACGGGTCAACAGGTCGGAACCGGACCTCCTTGATGCTCCCTGAATGAAATCAGAAGTATCTGGTACAGTGAATTGCTTTGGATTTAATACAGGTAACGTCATGGAGGTCCAGTTCCGAGCCTGGATATAGGATGCAAGTTGGCATGTCGTAAAGGTAATGCTGCGGTTGTTATGAGATTTCAACATGCAGGTAGACTGGGAAAATGAGGTTGGTACTGGACCCCAAGATACGGGGTTTGTGGAGTGCCTCCGTGATGGATTCTTAGAGCAGCTTGTATTAGAGCCTACCAGGGAGAAGGCAATTCTGGATTTAGTGTTGTGTAATGAACCGGATTTGATAAGGGAACTCGAGGTAAAGGAGCAATTATGAGGTAGTGACCATAATATTTGTAAGTTTTAATCTACAATTTGAGAGGGAGAAGGGTAAATCGGAGGTGTCCGCGTTACAGTTGAACAAAGGGGACAATGGAGCCACGAGGGAGGAGCTGGCCAAAGTTGACTGTAAATACACCCTAGCAGGGATGAGAGTGGAACAACACTGGCTGGTATTTCTGGGAATAATACAGAAGGTGCAGGATCAGTTCATTCCAAAGACGAAGAAAGATTCCAAGGGGAATAAGGGGCGACCGTGGCTGACAAGGGAAGTCAGGGACAGTATAAAAATAAAAGAGAAGCAGTACAACATGGCAAAGATGAACGGGAAGCAAGACAATTGGGTAATATTTAAAGAGCAACAGAAGATAACTAAAAAGGCAATACGGGGAGAAAAGATGAGGCACGAAAGTAAGCTAGCCAAGAATATAAAGGACGATAGTAAAATCTTCTTCAGCTACGTGAAGAGGAAAAAACTAGTTAAGACCAAAGTTGGACCCTTGAAGACTGAAAAAGGTGAATTTATTATGGGGAAAAAGGAATTGGCAGAGGAGTTGAACAGGTACTTTGGATCCGTCTTCACTGAGGAAGACACAAACAATCTTCCTGATGTACTAGTGGGCAGAGGATCTGGATGGTGGAGGAACTGAAGGAAATCCACATTACGCAGGAAATGGTGTGGGGTAGACTGATGGGACTGAAGGCTGATAAATCTCCAGGGCCCGATTATCTGCATCCCAGGGTACTAAAGTAAGTGGCTCTAGAAATCGTGGACGCATTGGTGTTCATTTTCCAATGATCGATAAATTCAGGATCGGTTCCTGTGGATTGGAAGGTAGCTAATGTTATCCCACTTTTAAAGAAAGGCGGGAGAGAGAAAACAGGGAATTATAGACCAGTTAGCCTGACATCGGTGGTGGGGAAGATGCTGGAGTCAATCATAAAAGATGAAATAGCCGCACATTTGGATAACAGTAACAGGATCGGTCCAAGTCAGCAGGGATTTACGAAGGGGAAATCATGCTTGACTAATCTTCTGCAATTTTTTGACGACGTAACAAGGAAAATGGACACTCCAAAGTGGGAGATGGCCTCCCACTTTGGATCGTTTAGGGCTTTTTCCTTGCCAAGATACTTCTTCGCTGCTCTCCAAATCCATGCGACTGTCTTGATCAGTCGAGTTAGAATGCTGAACCGCTTGATATCAACAAGGTTTTGTCCAATTTGTCCAAGTGTACCTGGACTTTCAGAAAGCATTTGATAAGGTCCCACATAGGAGATAAGTGGGCAAAAGTATGGCGCATGGTATAGTGGGTAGAGTGCTGACATGGATAGAAAAATCGTTGGTAGACAGGAAACTAACAGTAGGGATAACGGGTCCCTTTCAGAATGGCAGGCAGTGACTAGTGGGGTACCGCAAAGCTCGGTGCTGGGACCACAGCTATTTACAAAAAACATCAATGATTTAGATGAAGGGATTCAAAGTACCATTAGCAATTTGCAGATGGCACAAAGCTGGGTGGCAGTGTAAACTATGAGGAGGATGCTATGAGAATGCAGGGTGACTTGGACAGGTTGGGTGAATGGGCAAATGCATGGCAGATGCAGTTTAATGTGGATAAATGTGAGGTTTTCCACTTTGGTAGGAAAAACAGGAAGGCAGATTATTATCTAAATGATGATAAGTTGGGGAAAAGGGATGTACAACGGGATCTGGGGCTCCCTGTTCATCAGCAAATGAAAGTAAGCATGCAGGTACAGCAGGCAGTGAATAAAAGGGAGTGGCATGTTGGCCTTCATAACAAGAGGAGTTGAGTATAAGAGCAAAGAGGTCCTTCTGCAGTTGTATAGGACCCCAGTGAGACCACACCTGGAGTATTGTGTGCAGTTTTGGTCCCCTAATTTGAGGAAGCACATTATTGCTATTGACGGAGTGCAGTGTAGGTTCACAAGGTTAATTCCCGGCAAGGCGGGTCTGTCATATGCTGAGATAATGGAGCGGCTGGGCTTGTATATTCCGGAATTTAGAAGGATGAGAGGGCATCTTATTGAAACATATAAGATTATTAAGGGTTTGGACACGCTAGAGGCAGGAAACATGTTCCCGTTGTTTGTGGAGTCCAGAACCAGGGGCCACAGCTTAAGAATAAGAGTTAAGGCATTTAGAACGGAGATGAGGAAACACTTTTTCACACAGAGAGTTGTGAGTCTGTGTCAGAGGGCGGTGGAGGCCGGTTCTCTGGATACTTTCAAGAGATAGCTAAATAGGGCTCTTAAAAATAGCGGAGTCAGGGGATGGGGTCAGGGGATATGGGGAGAAGGCAGGAACTGGGTACTGATTGGGGATTGACCATGACGATCCGTCGCCCTTGACGATGGCCGGATCATGTGGATCACACCATCTTGTGGAAAGTCGGCACACCCATTAAGTGGATAATGATAAAACACGTCTGGATTAAAAAAAATACTCTGAATGTCCGGGGATTTCCGACATCATCTCCATTACCGATATTGACTGAGCGGAACACGCGAGCCTTCCAGACAAAGAACGAATGACTGCTGCCATTCCCCGCCACAAGAGGCAACTTGTGGCTTTTTCTGTTTCCTTCCCGATGTCTTTCTACCACTCACGTCAGGTCGCCCATTTAGATTCACACCGAACTATGGGGAATTGGTTGAGGGTACTGGTCAGAGTAGAGCACTGCGGATCCGAGATATGGTGACTCAGCCAGCGTCGAATCAGAATAGGTTCTTCCTGAGAACCCACGTGACCTTGAATGTTCTGTGTTGTCACAAATTTCTTGTCCATCAAGAGCAGAGTAATCAGAACCTCGATCTAACCGGACCCACACCATGTTCCTTGTCAACGGCAGTGAAGCTGAACCAGCCGGCAGCACTGACTCACAACTGTGGGAGCCGGCGCTCAATTGGCCGCACTTTATTTCGGCTCCGTACGTTCCCGATTCCGGCTAGAACATCACGAGGCCTTCCATGACGGGGCACAGAATGAGAAACAGCTGAACTGCTCCATCACAGGCCTGTCAAACACACGCAGTGCAGTGTGTACACGCGTTCCCATGTTACTCACACAGGGCAGTGACGATGCTGACCAAAATAAAATTATAAACATCTCAACGTTGCACGTGACGGAAACGAACTTTTCTCCACCGTCCTTATACAAAAGAGAGTGTATAGAAATCAGCCCTTTATTTTGTGTTTCATACCTTTATTACCATAAGGCAGCGAGAGACCAGCACTGTGTCTAATTGCAGTGGGCAGCCGTTTAGAGAAACAGAAGTATAATATGAATTGTGTAATGACGATGCAAGCAACAACATTTCGGCCTGGGCTATGGAGAGATGGACCTTCTGAAAACCGCAGCAGAGCACCGGAGTACGGAAATACAGGGAACGTCAACACGGCCAAACGATACTGGAAAGCCATAGACCGTTTACACTCCAATGATTGGCTCGGATCAAGGACAAACTAACGCACCTACTCCGTGTAAGTCCACTGCAAGTACAACAGCACGAAACTTCAAGGAAAGGGCAAACAGAGTAGGCGTCTTGCCATTGCAATGTCAGAACACAGACTGTACAAAGTCACCTAGCACAGTAAGTGTCCTGGTCTTTGAACCAAGTGATCTGTCCTGTGTACTAAAACACTCTGAACACAAATGAGGTAAGTCTATTCATGGAAAACCGTGCAGACAATCTCAGGTCAGGTGCAGCCTCAGATCAGTCATAAGAGATAGGAGTAGAATTAAGCAATTCGGCCCATCAAGTCTATTCCGCCATTCACTCACGGCTGATCAATCTCTCCCTCCTAACCCCATGTTCCTGCCTTCTCCCCATAATATCTGACACCTGTACTATTCAAGAACCTAATCATAATCATAATCATACTTTATTAGCCAAGTTTATTTTGCAACATACGAGAAATTTGATTTGCCATACAGTCATACCATTAAATAGCAACAAAACACACAAAATGCATTTTAACATGAACATCCACCACAGTGACTCCTCCACATTCCTCACGGTGATGGACTGCGAAAAATAAGTCCAATCTCTTCCCTTCATTGTTCTCCCGTGGTCGGGGGCCTGCCTCGAGCCTTCCGTTGACGGACGATCTTGGCTCCCGCGGCGGTTGCCTCACCCCCCCCCCCCCCCCGCGTCGGGGCGATCAAGCTCCTACATCGGGGGATGCCCGCTCCCTGCGCCCGGAGGCTGGTCGAACCTTCTGCGTCGTTTGGAGCTTCCCGATATCGTCTCTATCCGAGACTGCGAGCTCCTCAATGGTGAAATCCGCAGGCCACGGATGGAGCGTCGATCCCAGGCAAGGAATCGGCTCCGATGGTAAGTCCACGTCCCCGCGGTGGGGCTCAAAGTCAGTCCCGAGCAAGACCTCCAGCTCCATGATGTTAGGCCGCAGAGCGACCGGAGATACGATCCGGAAAACAATCGCATCTCCGGCAAGGTAAGAGATTGAAATAAAGTTTTCCCGACCCCCTCCCCAAACACCACGTAAAACAAACAAGAGAACATTAACACAAACTTTAAAAACACACAAAAAATAACAAAAAAGACGAAAAGACCGACAGAATGTTGGCGAAGCTGCCATCGTCCTGCCCCCCTCCCCCCCGGTCTCTTAGATCTATCTGCCTTAAGAATATCCACTGACTTGGCCTCCACAACCTTCTGTGGCAAATAATTCCACAGATTAACCTCCCTCTTGTTTCTTTGTCTCCTTCCAAAAAGAAAGTCCTTTAATTCTGAGGCTATGAACCCTAGTCCTAGGCGCTCCCATTATGGGACACATCCTCTCCACATTCACTCTATACAACCCTTCCTCTGTATGTTTCACTGAGGTCCCCCGTTATTCTTCTAAACTCTAGCGAGTACAGCCCCAGTGCCGACAAACGCTCATCATTGGTTAACCTACTTATTCCAGGGATCATCTTGTAAACCTCATCTGGCGGAATGGTACGATTCGGCGGCGCCGTTTGGGCGCTGCCGTTTGGGCGCCGCCGTTTGGGCGCTGCCGTTTGGGCGCCTCTGTTTCGGGGTGTTAGAGTTAGGGTTAGGGTATGGGTTAGGGTATGGGTTAGGGTTAGGGTTAGGGTGCCACAGCGGTGGGCCAGTGGAAACCATTTTCCAAACTTGTTAACATAAAGCTGATCTCACTTGCAATATCCTTGGCATAGGAACTTCTTGCAGAGGGTGATGAATCTCTGGAATTCACTATCCCGGACTATTGTGACGCATGGAACACTTTTATTTATCTGGAGGTATTTACAGAGGTTAGGGTTAGGGTTAGGGTTAGGGTTCTGATGAGTACAGATATTATAAACGGCAGCGCCGAAACAGCGGCGCCGGAACTGCAGCGCCGAAAAGTACCCGACCCTCATCTGGACCCTCTCCAGAGCCAGCACATCCAGATATGGTGCCCAGAATTGCTCACAATATTCCAAAGGCCTTCCCAGCGCATTATGGAGCCTAAACATTACATCACTGTTTTTGTATACAAACCCTCTTGAAATAAATGCTAGCATTGAGATTGCTTTCTTTACTACTGATTCAACTTGCAGATTAACATTTTGGGAATCCGGCACTAGCACTCCAAAGTCCCATTGCACCTCCGATTTCTGGATTCTCTCCCCATTTAGAAAATATTCTCTCCGCCTTGAACCTGCTACCAAAATGCATAATTCCACACTTTGCTACGCTATATTCCATCTGCCACTTCACTGCGCACTATCCCAACCTGCCCAAGTCCTTCTGCAGAATCCCGGCTTTCTATACACTACCTGCCCTCCACCTATTTTCGAATTATCTGCAAACTTGGCGGCAAAGCCTTTAATCCCCTCGTTCAAATCATTAAGATACAACATGAAGAGTAGCGGCCACAGCATCGACCCCTGCGGGACACCGCTAGTCACTGGCAGCCAACCAGAAAAAGCCCCCTTTATTTACATTCTTTGTCTTCTGCCATTCAGCCAACCTGCTATCCATACTTGTGTCTGCCCTTTGATACCATCGGCTCCCATCTTCCTTAGCAGCCTCACGTGTGGCACCTTATCAAAGGCTTTCCGAAAATCTAAGGAAGCAACATCTATTGACTCTCCTTTGTCTGTCTTGCTATTTACTTCTTTAAATAATTCCAGCAAATTTGTCAACCAAGACCTCCCCTTCACAAAGCCATGCGGACTTTGGCCTATTTTATTGTGAACTTCTCAGTACTCCGTAACCTCATCATTTATAACGGACTCTAAAATCTTACCAACAACCTTAGTCATACTAAGCAGCCTACAGTTCCCATTATCCTTCTTGTGCAGCGGGGTAATGTTGGCAATTTTCCAATCGTCTGAGAACACTCCTGACTCTAGTGATTCTTGATATATCACTATCAACGCCTCTCCCATCTCTAAAGCCACCTCTTTCAGAACCCGAGGGTGCATTCCATCCAGTCCAAGTGAATTATCCACTTTCTGCCCACTCAGCATCCCAAGCACGTACTCCATTGTAATAGCCATCCATTAACATCTACTCCATGACTCTCTTGCATTTCAGGCACGTTGCTGGTGTCTTCCACTGTGAAGACTGTAGCAAAAAAGTTATTAAACTCCTCTGCCATTACTTCATTCCCCATTATCACTTTTCCTGCATCATTCTCCAGCTGTCCAACTTCAACTCTTGCCTCTTTCTTACTCTTTGTATAAGTGAAGAAACTCTTGCAATCCTCTTGTATATTATTGCCTAGCTTCCTTTCGTATTCATAATTTCTCCCCGTATTACCTTTTTAGTTACCTTCGGTTGTTCTTTAAACGCTTCCCAATATTCTGGCTTCGCACGAATCTTTGCTATGTTATACGTCTTCTCTTTTAGTTTTATACTGTCCTTGACTTCCCTTGACAGCCTCGGTCGCCTCTTTCTCCCCCTAGAATCGTTCTTCCTGTTTTGAATGAAAAGATCCTGCAACTTCCAGATTATTCCCAGCAATTCCTTCCATTACTGTTCCACTGTCATCCCTGCTGGGTTCCCTTCCCAGTCAACTTTGGTCAGCTCCTCCCTCGTGCCTCTGTAGTCCCCTGTCCTCATCTGCAATACCAGCACATCCGATTTCACCTTCTCCCTCTCAAATTGCAGATTGAAAGGTATCATATTGTGGTCGCCACCTCTTCATGGTACCTATACATTGAGTTCTTTTATCAAACCCCGTCCATTGCATAACACTAAATCGAGAATTCCTTCTCCCTGGTGGGCTCCACAACAAGCTGCTCTAAGAATCCATCTCGGCGATACTCTACAAATTCCCTTTCTTGGGGTCCAGTACCAACCTGATTGTTCCAGTCCACCTGCATATTGAAATCTCCCATGATCACATTCACCAAAAAAAAAGCCTTTTCTACATGCCAACTTTATCTCCTCATGTAATTGTATCGTGGTTACTGTTTGGTGGCCTGTAAATAACCTCCATTGGGATCTGTTTACCCTTATAATTTCTCAGCTCTATCCACAATGACTGTACATTTTCTGATCCTATGTCACAGCTTGCAAAGGACGGAAATCATTCCTAACCAACAGATCTACCTCACCCCCTCTGCCCATCTTTCTGTCTTACCCATACGACGTAAAACCCTGAATATTCAACTCCTAGCTCCGATCCTCTTGCAGCTACGTCCCCATAATTCCCACAACATCATACCTACAAATCTATATCTGTGCTACAAGCTCATCCACTTTGTTTCTTATACTATGCAATTCAAATACAACACCTTGAATTAGGTATTTGCCTCCCTTGTTATATAGGTCCCGATTTTACCCATGTTACTCTCTTATCCCTTCTTGAACTTGCCGCCCCAATAATTCGGGAAACTTCTGTAACATTTCCCGCACTCTCTTTCCGTTTAATTCCACCGTTACACTTCCAATTTGTTATCCCCCACCACCTATTTAGTTTGAAGTTCAATCCACAGTCCTGGTTATAAGTTTGCCAGAGTCTGGTTCCAGTATAGTCCGTCCCGTCGGAACAGTTCCTTCCTTTCCCAATACTGATGGCAATGTTTAAGAAAGAACTGCAGATGCTGGTAAATCGAAGGTAGACACAAAATGCTGGAGTAACTCCGCGGGTGTGGCAGCATCTATGGAGAGAAGCAATTGGCGACGTTTCGGGTCGAGACACTTCTTCAGACAATGTCTGAATGCCAATGTCCTACAAATTCAAAAGCACTTCTTCCATACCCGTCTTTGAGGCACGTATTCAACTCGTATTCAACACTCTAATCCTCTCAATCCCACGCCACGGCTCGGGCAGCAATCCAAAGATTATTAACTTCTTGGTTCTTCTTTTCAATTTGGTACCTAGCTGCTCAAAATCCTTTAATTTCCCCGTTCTACCTAGGCCAATGGTAACAACATAGACCAAGACGACCGGATATTTCCCCTCCCACTCCACGTTCCTCTGCAGGTCAGACGAGATGTCCTGAACTCGGGCACCAAGGAGGCAACACAGCCTTCGGAACTCTCGATCCTCGCTACAGAAAACAGTGACAAAGCCTCCAACTATACTGTCCCTAATGACAAATACGCTTTCTTCCTCACATAGATACATAGACAATAGGTACAGAAGTAGGCCATTCGGTCCTTCGAGCCATCACCGCCATTCAATGTGATCATGGCTGATCATCCACAATCAGTACCCCGTTCCTGCCTTCTCCCCATACCCCATTGATTCCGCTAGCCCTAAGAGCTCTCTCTACTCCTGCTCTTGCTCCCTCTCGGATGGACCCCTGAACCATTGTGCCCTGGTCAGGTTGCTCATCCTTCCTACAGTCCTCCATTCAGTCCTCACCTCTGTTCCCCTGCCTGCTTCACTAGCAGTCACACCCTCAACGTCACCATGGACCACGTTGGAAGCAGTTACTCTGGCAGGTGTAACTACCTCCATAAACACAGCGTCCAGGTAATTCTCCCCATCCTTGATGTGCCTCAGCGTTTGTAGCTCAGACTCCAGTTCGTCCACCTTCAGTATTAGTTCTCAACTCAACCAGCATTTGCTGCAGATGTGGTCACCAGGATTGACCAAGGGGTCCACCAGCTCCCACATAATGCAACTGCAGCACATCGCGTGATCCTGCATGTCTCCTTTACGTATCTCACAATCCTTCACGAAGCTTCCCATTTGCTGTTGCTCTGGGTCTTGCAGGTCCGCTCCTCTCTCCTCATCCCTTCTCATCGAAGCCTCTTGAGTCAAAGCCTCAACACTCACTTTTCGTCCACACGACACTTCCCTGAATACGGCCGCTCCCAATAGGCCGCTCTGCTATCCTGACTTCCCTTTGATTTGCTTCAAAGAATCTCCAGCTAAGCCTATCGGACGCCTGTTTCACTCTAATGTCCTGCCCCCACAATTAGCATTCTGAAACTTCTTCTCCTTATCGAGTCCACACACAAGATTAGATCTACTTCAGCCAGAGCTGAACACACTTCTTGGCATCTGCATACAATGGTGTCTGTCTTGTGCTTCTTGTGCGTGGTGGTGGAAAGAATTGGTGAAAACAGAGCCGCGACGTGAACGCACTTTCCTTGACCCTACTCTGAAACGGCAACTAACTTCTTCCCGCAGATTTTTAAAATCCTTTAGCTTTTATAAGACAGATTCTTACTTGCAGCAAGATGCCTCTTCTCCTTCTGCCTTCAGTTTTTGCAGCAGAAAAACTGTGGCGGTAATGTCAAAGAGAACAGTGCAAGGACGGAGATAACGATCATGTCCAGAGGACAAATGACAATATGGAATGGGATAAAATGGAATATTTGGTGTCACGTTTAACAAGGCACAGTGAAATTCTTTGCTTGCATTCACAAAGTATGCAAATAGCGGCCACCTACGGCGCTGACAAAGTTACAAATTAAACTGGCTCCTCCTTTGTTCTCCCCTCTCCCCCATAACGGTTCCCCCACGACGGGTCCCCAATGTCCATTGTTCCCCCCCTCCATCACGGTGCCCCCCTACGCCGGGTCCTTCGTTGCTCTTCCCATCCCACCTCACGGCGGTCCCCACACGCTCTCATCGACTGCCGACCACGGGTGGACTCGCTAGGCGTCGCCGCCACCGCGGTGCTTCACCACCGCCGAGGCCGTATCGCCGCGAAGCTTCACCGCCGCCGAGGCTCCATCGCTGCGAAGCTTCACCACCGCCGAGGCTCCATCGCCGCGAGGCTTCACCACCGCCCAGGCTGAGGCCCCACCGTCACCGATGCTCAACGCGGCCATTGAGGCTCCATTCAGCCCAGGCTGGCTTCGCCGACCAGCTTTTCTGCAGCCTCCTGGCGGTCTGTGGGGGCGAGGAATTAGTAGGTTAGCCTATCATTCGCATTTGTCGACACTGGGCCTGTACTCGCTGGTGTTTAGAAGAATTAGGGGACCTCATTGAACCACACAGAATAGTGAAAGGCTTGGGTAGAGTGGATGTGGAGAGGATGTTTCCACACGTGGGAGAGTCTAGGACTAGAGGTCATAGCCTCAGAATTAAAGGACGTTATTTTAGGAAGGAGATGAAGATACATTTATTTAGTCAGAGGGTGGTGACTCATTGCCACAGAAGGCTGTGGAGGCCAAGTCAGTGTATATATTTAAAGCAGAGGCAGATAGATTCTTGATTAGTACAGGTGTCAGAGGTTATGGGGAGAGGACAGGATAATTGGATTAGGAGGGAGAGATAGATCAGCCATGATTGAATGGCGGAGTAGGCTTGATGGGAGTAGAATTCTACTCCTATCTCTTATGACCTGGTGGGTATATGATGACTATATGATTCGGACCGTGGGACGAATATCTGATACACCGACGTGTCGAATATCTGACAGTATCGGGCAGTATAGTGCTGGCGGGCAGAGTCGTACAGCATGGGAACCAACCATTAGCACCAGCACTTGGGCCGATACATACACATCGCGGCACTTTCTGCGTAGACACAGTTGATTGAATTACCCGCCTAGATACTTCTGTAAAGCTGCAGCGACTCTGCTTCAACCACTCTCTCAAGCAGTGTATTTCGGATACTCAACATTCTCTGGGTGAGAATGCTCCTCTCAGATCCACAAGCGCCGTTCTATATATGTGCACGGCAATACTTTAGACTGGGTGGGAATGTCTCCTCTCAGCACAATGCTGGGCTAACCCAGCTGTGTTCCTTTTCGGTACAGTTCAAGTTTATTGAATGATATTTTGACTCTACCTAGTGTCATCGTTGTCCTGCATGGAAACAGGCTCTTTGGTCAACTAGGTCTTTACCGATCATCATGTCAATCTATACTATTGCCATTTCAATGTATTAATCGCATATCCCTCTGTGACTTGCTCTGTCAAATACATGTTGAGACGCTTCTTAAATGTTGTTACTCTCCGGCTTCCACTGGCTGCCTATTTCAGATCTGCGGAAGGTTAAGCCGCCTCCTTCGTATCCTACCAATGTCCTGACCTTGTAGACACCCTAACCATGGAATACCAAAGCTCACCATCTACACCGTCGCCTCCTTTCGGTATTCTACATTAAACCCTCGTTAGAACTGACCATACATTGGTGGGGGTTGTCCGTTTTGGCCGAGTGTTCGTTATAACCGAGTAAGGTATTATCATTGTATGTATTTGAAACAAGGAACATAGTCCTCACCTTTCACCCCATCAGCTCTCATACACCACGTGATCCTCTGACATGTTCGCTACCACCAACGGGATCCCACCACCAGCCACATCTTCCCCTCTCCACCCCATTCCACTTTCCGCAGAGACTGTTCCCTCAGCAACTCCCTGGTTAACTCATCCCTTCCTACCCAAACCACCGCCTCCTCGGGTACTTTCCCCTGCAACCGCAGGAGATGCAACACCAGACCCTATACCTCCTACCTCGACTCCGGTCTTTGACCCCGAGTCATTTCAGGTGAGGCAGAGGTTCACTTGCACCACCTCCAACCTCATCTACAGTTTCTGCTGCTCCAGGTGTGGAATCTTATATATCGGCGAGACCAAGTGCAGGGTTGGCGGTGGTTTCGCTGAACACCTCCGCTCAGTTCACATAACCCTACACGATCTCCCGGTTGCTAAACACTGTATGTCCACTTTAATTGCCAAACTGACCTTTCTGCCCTGGGTCTCCTCCACTGCAAGATTGAGCCCTATCGTGAATTGGCGGAACAGCACCTCATATTTCACTTGAGCAGCTTATGAATATTGTTATGAATATTGACTTCAGTAACTTCAAATAACCTTTGCTTTCCCTCGCTCTTCATCCCTCCGCCATTCTAGTTATCCGACCAGTCTGTCTGTCCTACTGATTGGATCTTATCTTTGTATTCTTCAGTCACCTTTCCGTAGCTAACAACGATCTATTTTACGTTTTCCTTGCAGTGCATCCTCTTTGATGTCCTTTTTCACACCTTACCCTTCCATATCTCAATCTCCCTCTCCACTGACTCTCAGTCTGAAGACGGGTCTCGACCTGCAACGTCACCCATTCCTATCCAGAGATGCTGCCTCTCTCACTGAGTAACTCTAGCATGTTGCGCCTTTCTTAACACTCTGTATCACCGAGTGGCGCCAGCAATGGCAGCCTCGCCAACAGTCTGTCTGTCCTCTCCTTCATTGTGTTTTAATAGTATGCGTTACATGTATGTTTTTAGTGTTCTTTAACATGTTTTATGTGGTGGATAGTTGGGGGGAGGGTTGAGGGAAACCTTTTTTAATCTCTTACTGTGACGGAGATGCGATTTTTATTCCGTATCGTATTACTGCGGCCTAACCATCGTGGAGCTGGCGATCCCTTTGCCAGGGATCAACCTCGGAGCTCCAACCGTGGGTGCTTGTGGACACAACATCACGGAGCTCGCGGTCTCTGGTCAGAGGCCGACTTCGGGAACTCCAAGCCGGAGGAACTTCGATCGCCCCCGACGCGGGAGTTTCGATTGCCCCGACGCGGGAGCTTCGATCACCCCGCCGCGGGGGCTTCGCCTGCCGGCTGCGGGAGCTTCGACCGCCCCGACGGATGGTTCGACTGCCCCGACTGTGGGAGTATAAAGAGGAAGAGTTTTGGACTTGTTTTTGCCTTCCATCACAGTGAGGAATGTGGGGAATCCGCTATGGTGGATGTTTATGTTAACTTTTACGTAGTTGTGTGGCTTGTTGCTTATTTTTCGTATGGCTGTATGGTAATTCGCGTATCACTGTACCTCAACTGGTACACGTGGCAATAATTGTTCTTTGAAATCTTTCAAACCAATGCATCTCCTCCATTGCTCTACTTACGACTGGCTGTTATTATCTGATCTGGTTGGATACCATGCAAAACATCGTTTATCATTGTGCATCGGTGCACGTGACAATGATAACTCCAAACGAACACCTAACCGATACGGAGTTCCTGCAGAAATGTAACAATTCAGTTTCAGTATGTCTCTCACATTGTTAACGGTTCTACTTTTCAGATTACATCGTCATTACATCGTCAATAAATCTATTCAACCCTTTCTTATTTACAGCTTCAATATGGAATATTGTGTCCACTTTTGCCGTTGCTGGTGGGAACATTATGCACCTTTGACATTATTTGCTGCCCTCGCTTCGAATTCATATTGTTCCTTTTTCTGTTATTTCACAATTTAAAAAAATCCCTCACTAACCCTTTTTTTTTATTTTATTTTTTAAAATTACATTACATTACATTACAACCACATACATTAGTACTCGTCACTTATGTCTTCTTACAATTAATGTACTCCATTTATTTTTTACACTAGAAAAAGAAAAGATTGAAAGAAAGAAGAAAGTGAAGGAAAAAGTGAAAGTGTAGAAAATGTGACAACAAAAAAGGACGAAGACCCTATAAGAGCAAAATTAAAAAACAAAAGAAAAAGAGTTAAGAAATAGACCCTAGAAAAGAAAGAGAAAGAGAAAGAGGAAAAAGAGGGAAACAAATATTTTTATGAGCATTACGTAAATGGGACATACCAACTCTTCAACTAGCATCCCCCCTTACCTGACCTCAATTTTTTTTTAAAGTACTTTTGCACCCTATATTTGTAATAATTCTATAAATGCAGACCACGTCAGGTGGAAGTGATCTGGTTTACCTGCTAGGAGGAGTCTTATCTCTTCTAGGTGTAATGTTTCGAACATATTTGAAGTCCACATATTTATAGTTGGTATTGGAGCCTTCTTCCAAAATTTTAGAATTAGCTTTTTTCCAGTTATTAACCCATAGTCCATTAGTTTCTTTTGAAACACATTTAGTTCTGGGCCATCTTCTGTTATTCCGAAGATAATCCATTCTGCTTTGGGTATCAGTCTTATTTTAAATAACTTTGTAAAGATTTCAAAAATTTCATTCCAAAATTTTTGAATTTTTGTACAGAAAACGAATGAGTGCGCTATAGTAGCTTCTTGGGATTGACATTTATCACTAATAGATGATACATTTGGGAAAATTTTATGAATTTTTGTTTTCGAATAATATAATCTATGTAAAATTTTAAATTGTATTAAAGTGTGTCTTACGGTCTTCCGGTTGCGTCATGCTCTGTTAGCAGTCGCAAACTTTTTAGCTCCGCTGAAAAAAACGCGTTTTTTCGCGTTAAAATCGGGTCTGGAGGTCGGGACCGTTTTTAAAAACTTACCGGAGCTTCATGTCGCGGTGCTGATGACGTCATCAGTAAGCGCCGCGATTTTAACGGAGGGAAAGTCATTTTAAATGAAAAGTACATCTCCAGGTCAGAGCCCACAGAGGAAAATCTCAAAACATCTGCTGAAGACTCTGGAACAGCAAGAAACTTCAGAACTGACCTCTGGAGAGGTCTCTGGAATGGCTACTCGATCTGCAAAAGAGAAAGCCGAAATGGAGGACTTAAGAAACTCGGTAAGAGATATCAAAAATGATATGGAAGCTGGGAACAGTAAATTGATGGCCGGTAATGATAAAATACTTGAGGGTATTGAGGCTCTCCAAAAAAGAATTGAAGGTGTGGAAAAAGGATTATCGATAAAAATTGAAAAGCTGGCAGAAGAGACCACAAAGATGTTTGAGGCTGTGCACGAAACTGTGGCTGCAAATGCATCTGCAGTGAAAGATTTGGAAGCTGCTGTGGAAGTGATGGCTGGAGAGATGCAGACTATGAAGTCAGAAATAGATAGTCTCAAGAACCAAGTCAGAAAGGTTTCGAATAAATGTGTTGACCTAGAAGCTCGCTCAAGACGTCAAAATATAAGAATACGTGGTGTAAAAGAGGGAGCTGAGGGGGACAATGTTTGTGAGTTCGCTGCCAACCTAATTAAACACGTACTGAAGCTACCAGAAGTACCGGTAATTGAAGTAGCACATCGACTCCCCAGATTTAAATCAAGATCTCAAGGAGAACATGCCTACCCACGACAGATCATAATTAAACTTCGGGATATCTCAACAATGGAAGCGCTGATGAAAAAAATCAACCACGGAGAGAAGATGATGTACAGAGGTGATACTATTAAACTCCTACGGGACTACCCTTATGAGATTGAGCAAAAGAGAAGAAAGTTCTCACAGACCAGAGAAGTTCTTTATGGTGTTAAGGGAGTTTTGTGTGGAGTGTTCTATCCGGCTAGAATGCGTATTACCTTTGAGGGAGTGTCAAAAACATTCACTAATTCGGATGAATCTCTCAAATACGCTCAAGAAATCGCGACTAAGGCTGCATCAACTGGAGATTGAAAACCAAGATGACATGAACAAACGAACTTGCTTATTCTCCCAACAAGAGTATCACAAGGAAAGTGAATTAACTGAACACTGATTTTTTATTTTTTATTTGACTTCAAGCAACAGATTCTTAGTGAGACGTGGCTAGACATTATTATCTTCGCTGGAACATTGTGCTATGTAATTCAAGGACACTACGTGCTCAAACGAGGAAAACCTGATAACACGGGACGAACTGCTGGGCTGAGAGTGAAAAACATCACATGGCTTATATTGTTTATAAAAAACTGAAAAAACTGAGAACTAATAATAATTAATAATTAACAATACTAATATAGAAATAGCAATTGAAATAGATAAAAAATGTGCAGCCTGCTCTGTTTAGCAGATAACAGCAAGTGCTATGCAGCTCGAGAGTGGAGGGAGGGGGAGACCGGGTACCTGGCATAACTCCAGGAGCCAGACTCCCGTTAACCCTTCCAGCGAACAGCTCATTTTTAACAATATTAAAACCAATTTAAAATAGTTAAGAGATAATATACACTCGAGGTTGGTATGAAAAATATATACGGCTTATATAGTTTTACAAAATGCTGAGAATTAATCATAATTAATAATTAACAATACTAATATAGAAATAATATTTGAAACTGATAAAACTGTGGTGCCTGCGTCATAACGCAGACAGCAGTTATCACATATGTTCGCAGCTCGTGGAGAGGAGAGGAGATCAGGCACCTGGCACAATTCCAGGAACCTGACTCCGGTTAATCCACTCAGTAAACCGCTCACTTTAACAATACTAAATTCATTTTAAAATAGTTAAGAGATAAAGAGTGAGTAGGATATGGAATCGAATACATTTGACATATATATAAATTGTAACTGGGTGAAATAGAACTGAATTGGAAATGGTAATGACCCCATAGATTTTGGGTAATAAATACAGCGGGGCTAACTTTATACCAACTACGCCGGAAGCGTTATGGATGTCGTACCCCACAGACGAGTGGGCCACTCACTACGGTGTTGAAATTTTAGACACCGTAAATTTATTTGACTTATATATATTTTTTTTAATCACAATATGTCACATCTGTGTGTTTTTTCTTCAAGGACAATCGCGCAGGAGAACTACCAAGGAAGTCTATAATAGAAATACTCCCAAAATAACCAGAGTCCGGAGGTATGAACGCACCATAATAATTAAGGTCATTAAAACTGGTAAAAATGCATGACGACAATCAAAAGAAAATAGGAGGAATCACATTATGTAGTTGGAATATAAGGGGGATTAATGAACCTATTAAAAGGGGCAAGATACTAGCTCAGTTGAAATCATACAACACGGACATAGCGTTTCTACAGGAAACACATCTTAAACAGCAAGATCAGACAAGACTGAGGGCGAACTGGATAGGCCAAACATTTCACTCTTCATTTACCTCCAAATCTAGAGGTACTGCAATTATTATTCGTAAAGGAATTCCATTTAAATCAAAGAACACTATTTTAGATAAGGAAGGGAGATATCTTATAGTAGCAGGGGAGATCAATAATATGCCAATTACGCTGGTAAACATATATGCGCCCAACTTTGATAACCCTCAATTTTTTAATAAAATTCTGAATATAATTGCAGAATCTAATTATCAAAATGTTATAATCGGAGGAGATTTTAATTGTGTTTTAGATCCTTATTTAGATAAATCGATGCAAAAACAAAAAGGTCAGACGAAATCTAAAACCAGTGAACTCTTACATACATATATGGAAAA
Organism: Malacoraja senta; assembly: GCA_038087875.1. NCBI lineage: Eukaryota > Metazoa > Chordata > Chondrichthyes > Rajiformes > Rajidae > Malacoraja > Malacoraja senta. Next base: position 491,925 of record JAXLNO010000627.1, read on the forward strand.
CACAAATATAACAGATGTATGGAGGATTGCAAACCCGACGGGAAGGGATTACTCGTTTTATTCAATGGTGCATAAAACATATTCACGGATAGACTATTTTCTTGTGGATACAAAATTAATTCCGCAATCTCTGAATCCTAAATATCATATTAATGCGATCTCAGATCATTCTCCGTTAACTTTTGTTCTAAAACTAGAAGGAATGTCTATGAATAAACCGTTCTGGAGGTTTAACTCACAAATTTTAAAAGACCCTCAAGGGAGTATCTATCTAAAAAAACAGATGGATCTATTTTTTGAGTTAAATGATACACCAGAGATATCCCCCACGTTATTATGGGAATCCTTCAAAGCATTTATAAGAGGAGTCATTATTTCATTTCAAGCTTATCAAAATAAAAAGAATAAGAATGAACAAAGACACTTAGAAGATCAAATAAAACAGTTAGATATAGATAATGCTAAAGACCCAACTATGGATAAACATAATAAAATACTACTACTGAAATTTCAGTTAAATAAATTACTGTCAGAGAAAGTTATAACATTATTTCAAATCACAAAACAAGAACACTTCGAATTCGGGGACAAACCCCACAAACTTCTAGCACGACAACTTAAAAAACGGGAAAAAGAGAATGCAATATTAAAGATTAAATCAGATAGAGGGGAAGTATTAACACTACCCAAGGATATTAATAAAAGATTTGCTCAATTTTACCAGAATCTATACACATCTAAAACGTCAATAGACAATAATAAAATCTCAGAATTTTTAGATAATTGTAATCTACCACAATTAGAACGCAGGGAACAAGAGGAACTGGGAGCACAAATTACTTCTAAGGAGATAGAAGACACAATAAAAACACTAAAAAATGGAAAAACACCAGGACCAGACGGATTCAGTAATGAATTTTATAAATCTTTTTATGATATAGTTACTCCACGATTACAAAAAATGTATACATATGCTTATAAAGAGCAAAACCTACCTGAAACACTAGCGGAATCAACGATCATATTAATACTTAAAAAAGATAAAAATATAGAAGAACCAGGATCATATAGAGCTATTGCTTTGTTAAATACGGATCAGAAAATAATAGCAAAAACATTAGCCAATAGATTAAGCAAGTATGTTAGTAGACTAATACATGAGGATCAAACAGGATTTATACCTAAGAGACACTCATTTAATAATTTGAGACGTTTGCTTAACATAATGCATTCACATAAATCTGATGACCAAGAGTTAGCTATCATCTCACTGGACGCAGAAAAAGCGTTTGATCAAGTAGAATGGGACTATATGATCAAAGTATTGCAAAAATTCCAATTGGGAGAAAACTTTATTGCATGGATAAAACTACTATATAACAAACCTACGGCTAGAATACTAACTAATAATATATTATCTTCAAAATTCGAATTATCTAGGGGCAACAGACAAGGATGTTCACTATCACCGCTGTTATTTGCTTTGGTAATTGAACCCCTTGCTGAAAAAATAAGAACACACTCGAATATTCACGGTTATAACACAAAATATTCAAACAACAAACTATCCCTATATGCTGATGATGTACTACTGTACATCACAAAACCACAAATTAGTATACCAAATATATTAAACTTAATTGAGGACTTTGGATCCTTTTCAGGATATAGAATAAATTGGAACAAAAGTGAAATTATGTCGATTAAACCAAAAGACTCAACACATCTCAGGAAATTCCCTTTTAAAATAGCTATGGAAAAATTCAAATATTTAGGAATTGAGATTACTAGAAATTACCATGATATGTTTAAAGCTAATTATAATCCCCTACTTAAGAAATTAAATAATTTGATTAAATTTTGGAAAACACTTCCGATGTCCTTAATAGGTAGGATAAATGCTATAAAAATGATTTTCTTACCACAAATCCTTTACCTATTTCAATCAATACCTATATATCTCCCAAAAAAGTTTTTCAAAAAACTGGACTCAGACATTACAAATTTTATATGGGATTATAAATCCCACAGAATACAAAGAACACACCTTAACAAACGAAAAGAGTTGGGGGGTCTAGCGCTCCCTAACTTTATGTATTATAACTGGGCAGTAAATATTAAAAATATGATTCACCTGCTGGACAATTCTGCCCAGCAGGTGGACTGGATTATAATGGAAAAAGGGGATTGCTCCCCGAATAATATAGGAGCGATTATTCTCTCTCCAATAAATTTGAATAATAAAAATTATAATAAAAATCCAATTATATATAGCACTATTAGAACATGGAAGCAAATAAAACAGAATCTAAAATTAAGAAACCTATCTCTCTTAATACCAATAGTCAATAACCCATCGTTTAAACCTTCAATCATAGATAAATCATTTATACAATGGGAAAGAATGGGAATCAAAACGCTCGAAGATCTGTATGAATTAGAAAAATTACTATCATTTCAACAACTACAACTGAAATATAATTTGAAAAATAATCAATATTTTAAATATCTACAAATCTGTGACTATTTGAAAACACACACAAAAGATTATTATAATATGCCTTCCGACTTACTAGATGAAGCAATGAAGACAAAGGCAGAATCAGTTAATTTAATATCATACTTATATAATATCATCTTAAACATAGAAATACCCACAACAGATGGAATTAGAAGAGATTGGGAACAAGATCTAGGTATAAAAATTTCAAAAGAGAGTTGGGATAATCATTTATTACAGGTGCATAAATGCTCGATCAACGTACGACATACGCTTATCCAATTTAAAACATTACATAGATTATATTATTCAAAAACCAAACTAAATAAAATCTTTCCTAACGTCTCACCAATCTGTGATAAATGTATATGTCAAGAAGCTACCATAGCACATTCTTTTGTTTTTTGTACAAAAATCCAAAAATTCTGGTTTGAAATATTTGATATTTTTTCAAAATTAATCAAAATAAAACTGGTACCAAAACCAGAATGGATTATTTTTGGAATATCGGAAGGTATTCCTGAATTAAACGTGTATCAGAAGAATTTACTCAATTATGGGCTAATAATGGGAAAAAAGCTTATACTTAAATTCTGGAAAAATGCGCCCACACCAACGATAAAAATGTGGACATCAAATATGTTGGAAACATTACATCTGGAAGAGATGAGATTCCTCCTAGTAGACAAAGTAGACCAATTTCAAAAGACGTGGTCTACGTTTTTGGACCTATTACAAGCATGAGGTGCAATAGTAATTTAGAAAAACAAATAAATAAATAAAAGGTATCTGGACCTGGTAATGGGAGGTAAAACAAAAACAGACTTGGTTGGTAGTTCCTTCTCTATGAAGTATGTTATAAGAGTTATAATAGAGCGATTGTTCCTTCTTTCTTTCTCTTTCTTTTCTAGGGTCTATTTTCTAACTTTACTTCCTTCTCTAACTTCTTTTCTAAGGGGCTTTCTTTTCCCAACACTCTTTTGCACTTCACAACCTTTGCGCACTTTCTTCACTTTTCTTACTTCTTTCTTTTTCTTTCTTAAAGTTTAAAAAAGTGAAGCGGTACAAAAAATGTATTAATATATACGTGTTGTACATTACTGTAATCTACCGTACTTCTATTAAAAAAATTATTAAAAAAAAGAAAAAAAAAGTGTGTCTTACATTAATCGAATATTTATGCACGTTTAATAAGTGTTCATTCCAACTTTCCTTTGAAATTTTAATAGCTAACTCTTGTTCCCAGTCTCTTCTGATACCCTCCGTAGATGGTATTTGTACATTTAAGATAATATTATACAAATATGATATTAAGTTTGCTGATTCAGCTTTTATCTGCATTGCCTCATCCAAATACATCTACTGGGTTATTATAATGATCTTTTGTATATTTTTTCAAATAGTCGCATATTTGAAAATATTTAAAATATTGATTATTTCCGAGTTTATATTTTATTTGTAATTGTTGAAATGAAAGTAATTTTCCAGTTCCATACAAGTCACCAAGCGTTTTAATTCCTTGTCTATCCCAATGTGTAAAAGCTTTATCTATAATAGAGGGATTAAACGAAGGGTTATTAAATATAGGTAATAAAAGTGATAAATTTCTTAATTTTAAATTTTGTTTTATTTGTTTCCAAATTCGGATTGTACTATGAATAATTGGGTTCTTATTATAATTTATGTTATTCAATTTCATTGGAGAAAGGAGGATCGCTCCAATGTTTCCAGAGGAGCAATCCTCTTTCTCAATTACAATCCAGTCCACTTGCTGGGCGGAGTTATCCATCAGTTGAATCATATTTTTAATATTTACTGACCAATAATAATACATAAAGTTAGGTAGTGCTAAACCCCCTAATACTTTAGGTTTATTCAGATGAGTTTTTTGTATTCTATGTGATTTATAGTCCCATATAAAATTAGTGATATCTGAGTCGAGTTTTAAAAAAAACTTCTTTGGTAAGTATATAGGAATCGATTGAAATAGGTATAAAATTTGTGGTAGAAAGATCATTTTTATTGCGTTTATTCGGCCTATTAAAGACATCGGGAGCGTTTTCCAGAATTTAATTAGTGTGTTTAATTTATTAAGTAGGGGGTCAAAATTTGCCCTAAACATACCTTGATATGTTCTGGTAATTTCGACTCCCAAGTATTTAAATTTTTCTGTAGCTATTTTAAAAGGGAATTTTAAAAGATGTGTTGAATCTTTCGGTTTTATTGACATAATTTCACTTTTATTCCAATTTATTCTATATCCAGAAAAAGATCCAAAGTCTTCAATTAAATTTAATATATTTGGTATAGTGATTTGAGGTTTTGTAATGTGCAGTAATATATCATCCGCGTATAAAGATATTTTATTATATGAGTCTTTAGTATTATATCCATGGATATCAGGGTGTATTCTAATTTTTTCTGCTAGCGATTCAATAATGAGAGCAAACAGCTGTGGTGATAATGAGCATCCTTGTCTATTTCCCCTTGATAGTTGGAATTTCGCGGATAATTTGTTATCAGTTAGTATTCTAGCTGTAGGTTTGTTATATAGTAACTTGATCCATAGAATAAAATTCTCCCCCAGTTGGAATTATTGTAATACTTTATCCATATAATTCCATTCAACTTGATCAAATGCTTTTTCAGCATCCAGCGAAATAATTGACAATTCTTGATCTTCAGATTTGTATGTGCATTATGTTGAGTAGACGTCTCATATTGTTAGATGAGTATCTCTTAGGGATAAACCCCGTCTGATCTGCGTTTATTAATTTACTAATGTATTTACTTAATCTTCTAGCTAATGTTTTCGCTAATATTTTTTGATCTGTGTTTAACAATGCTATAGCTCTATATGAACCAGGTTCTCCTAAATCTTTGTTTTTCTTAGGTATTAGTGTAATCGTTGATTCCGCTAATATATCAGGTAGTATTCGTTTTTTATAAGCATATTGGTACATTTTTTGTAATCTTGGTATTATTTTATCATAAAAGCTTTTATAAAATTCATTAGTAAATCCATCAGGGCCTGGTGTTTTTCCATTCTTTAGTGAGTTTATTGTATCTTCTAATTCCTTAATTGAGATTTGTGCACCCAATTCCTCTTGTTCCTTCAGCTCTAACTTTGGAAGATAACAGTTATCCAAAAACTTTGTGATATTATTGGAATCAATTGTCGTTTTAGATGTATACAAATTCTCATAAAATTGCGCAAATCTTTTATTAATATCCTTCGGTGTTGTTAATAATTCCCCTTTATCTGATTTGATCTTTGGTATAGTATGTTCCTTTTCTTCTTTTTTTAGCTGGCGAGCCAAAAGTTTATGTGGTTTATCCCCAAATTCAAAGTGCTCTTGTTTTGTAATTTGAAAAAGTCTTCTAAGTTTGGCAGATAATAATTTATTTAATTTAAATTTCAAAATTATTATTTTATTATGTTTATCTATTGATGGATCTTTAGCATTATCTACATCCATTTGCCTAATAAGTTATTCCAACTGTCTTTGTTCATTCTTATTCTTTTTATTTTGAAAAGCTTGATATGAAATTATAATACCCCTAATGTATGCTTTAAAAGATTCCCATAATACAGTAGGCGATATATCTGGAGTATCATTTATTTGAAAAAAGACCTCCATTTGTTCTTTTAAATATATACTCGCTTGTGGATCTTTTAGAATTTGAGAATTAAATCTCCAAAACGATTTATTCTTAAACATTCCTTCCAGTTTTAAAAAGAAAGTTAGTGGAGAATGGTCTGAAATCGAATTTGTGTGGTATATTGCGTTAGATGTTTGGGGGATTAATTTTGTATCCAGCAGAAAGTAGTCTATACGTGAGTATGTCTTATGTACCATTGAATAAAACGAGTATTCCCTGCCAGTTGGATTGACAATTCTCCAAACATCGGCTATATTAGTATTGTTTATATAGGTATTGAGAAGTTCCCCGGTTTTCGATTTCATATTCCCTCTCTGTTTTTGGCTTGATTTATCTAAGTACGGATCTAAAACACAGTTAAAGTCTCCTCCCATTATAACATTTTGATAGTTAGACACTGCAATTATGTTGAAAATGTTATTGAAAAAGTGGGGGTTATCAAAGTTAGGGGCATATATATTTACCAAGGTAAGTGGAGTATCATGGGTTTCTCCATTAACTATTAGGTATCTCCCTTCTATATCTGTTATGATATTCTTTGCTTTAAATGGTATACCTTTTCTTATAATGATTTACGTGCCTCTAGATTTTGAAGTAAATGAAGAATGGTATGTTTGACCTATCCATTTCGCCCTCAACCTAACTTGATCCTGAGATTTTAAGTGTGTTTCTTGTAGGAAGGTAATGTCGGAATTGTACAGTTTCAGCTGAGCTAGTATCTTACCCCTTTTAATAGGTTCGTTAATACCTCTTATATTCCAACTACAAAATGAGATTCCTCCTAGGTTCTTTTGTTTGGTGTCATGCATTTTGAATAATTATAGTACCTTTAAATCTTGTGGTGCATCCATATCCCAGGTCTTTGGGTATTGGGGGAACTTTTGAGTTTTTAAGTTTTGTTGGTATGTCCATTTTACGCTTATCACTAAACACAAAACACAAACATGTGATTTTATGTGATAAAAAAAAAACTAAAAAAGTGAAAATACAGTGTCTGATATAGTCGGCACTGTAGCGAGTGTCCCACCTGTAGGTGGGAAAAAACCTTGTTTTGACTTCCATTGCGTTGTTATACAAATAGCTCCGCTCTCTTGGTTAATCATAACATATTAAAATATTAAAACGGGGCCTCACATTCAGATATATAATACAATTTTACCCTGGATATTTCATTATAACATATATATATATATCGGAATTTTAACTACTAATTATTAAACCGATACTTTTGACTTCAATAAGAATCAACTGTTGGTTGAAGGGGTTAACGAGAGGTGCCCCTGGGCCTAAGCCAGGTGCTCGTTTCTCATCCCCTCCTCCCACTTATAGATAAGGTTTCAATTTATTAAAAATTCATATTAGTATGTTAGTTAGTTCGTTATTTTTTATTTTTGTTTTTGTTAGTATTCTAATCTAACATGCATAACTTATTAAGTTGTTAATAGGATAAGTTCTTACAATTGGTTATAATATTATAATCTAATAAGCAAGTAAATGCTTCTGGTATATACCATTCCCATCTGTTCAGTTGTTTACTCGTTTTGAACAGAAAGTGTCCTTGATTCAACATTCCAAAGATAACAGTCTAACTATCCCCAGACAAAGCATTGCTTAGAATGGTTCAGTTCTGCCAAACCCCCCTTTGATTTCTATTTTTCAACGATAGTTTGGGCATATTTAAACGCGTCTTCAGGCTTAACAAATGACTTTTCAAAACCCTTAAAGGAAATACGCATTTTCGCGGGGTAAAAAATCCCATATCTGATCCCTTCTTTCCCTCTTAAAAGATCCTTAACCTTCTCGAATTTGTTTCTTTTTTGCGCAATTTCATACGGGTAGTCCCTGAATATCTTAATAGTGTCATTGTCCAGCCGCAGTTGCACACCGTATTTGATTTTGCTCATAACATCTTCCAGTTCTAAAATATCCCGAAATTTCACAATAATATGTCGTGGATAAGTTTTTCCCGCACCAGATCTTTGTTTAAAACTTGGGACACGATGAGCCACTTCGATTTTCGGTTCTCTGGAAAGATTCAGCAGTTGTTTAAGCAAGCCCATGGCAAACTCACGCACATCCTCCCCTTCGGCTCCCTCTGAGACTCCAAGAATTCTCAAATTCTGACGTCTAGAGCGAGCTTCCAGGTCCAGGCATTTTTCTGAGACTTTACTGAGTTGAGTCACCATCTGTAGTGAAGTTTGTTCATTTTCTCGCCTCATTTGCTCATGTTCTTGCCTCATTTTTGCCATGTCTTCAACCACTCGAGCCGTGTTTTTCTCCAATTCCGTAATTGTGCGCATACTTGCAGCTACTGTTTCAAGCACAGCCGTGAACTTGTCCGTAGTAGTTTCATCCATCTTGTCCATTCTCTCTGATAGTCCATCTTTCACCTCATCAATTCGTTTATTCATAATGTCCAGTGAATCAATCATATTCTTCTGATTACCAGCATTTAAATCCCTCATCATCTTCTCCATTCCTTCCATCATTTTTGCCATATTTTCCTTCATATCTTCCTTCATATTATCATTCATATTTTCCATCATAATTTTATTTTCGTCCAAAATCTCATCGTTCATATTTTTCACTGATTTCTTCCAGTCATCAAACTCTTTCTTAGATCTTGTATCCATTTCTGCAGCCACTTCAGAGACTTCAGAGATTTCAGAGGTAACTTCTGCTTCAGGCTTCTTCTGGTCTCTCAGCAGCTTTTTCACTGTTCTCTGAGGGCTCACAGCTGGAGACAGGTTACTGATTTAAAGGGCTTTAAACCACCGTTTAAAACATCGCGCTTAATGATGACGTCATCAGCGCGGCGACCAGAAGCTCCGGTAAGGTTTTTAAAAACAATCCCGATTTCTGGACCCGTTTTACACGATAAATCGTGAAATTTTTCGGGAGAGGAGCTAGGTGCACGTCTGTTAGTCCAACATGGCGCCACCCTTTTTCTAAGGTAGAGTCTGACGTATCTGAGTACCACACTATTGAATGGACCCGCATTTGCATTATGCAACCACATTACATATTTGTGTTCTCGGAGACAGGAGTCCTGGCTGGCCATTTGCATTTCCCAGACACAATAGCAATTACGGCAAAACAATATTTTGTGAAATAAATCAAAATCTGTGATTTAAAACATCTTTTACATTTTTGGAAAAGCAATATTAAGATTAATACACACTTGTTCCAATCTATCAGCAGCAGAAGATCAGGATCACCCGGGTGAATGTGGATATCAGAGATATGAGTTATAGTGAAGTGGTCGCACCAAGCGTACAGGCTGAACTAGATACGTGGGCACTAAGAAAGGAATCAACTGGGGCAGTCCCCTCGACAACAGCTATGCCTCATTGGATATTGCTGGGAGGATGACTGTTCTGCAGAGGTCATGTCTATGGCGCAGCTGTGATCCTGGCTCTGAGGCACGGTGGGAAAGTGTGGAGACAGGCAGTCCATAGTGATAGGGAACTCGTTATCAATGTGGGAAGACAGGAGATTTTGTGGTAGCAAACGTCCACTGGAAGGTGTGTTGCCTCCTTGGTACCAAGGTGCAAAATTTCTCGGAGCGGCTGGATACATTCTCAAGGGAGAAGGTGAACAGCCGGAAGTCGCGGGTTAAATTGGCACATATGACATTATTAAGGAAATGAATATAGGGAGCTAGCAGGATCTCGGGGGTAATAATCTCCAGTTTGCTCCAGGATCCGTGTGCTGGTGAAAGTAAGAACAGGAGATAGAGCAGGTGAACGCATGGCTACGGGACTAGTGCAGGGGGCATGTATTCAGATGTTTGGACCAATGGGATTATTCTGAGGCAGATGTGGTCCGTACACGGGGGATGGGTTGCAGCAGAAGTGGAGAGGGACAAACAGATCATTCTGGGACAGAGGTGATCTGTACAAGAGGGATGGGTTGTAGAAGAGCTGGGGTCGGAAGGGGGTGAGGGGGAGAATCAGCAGGTTTACGAGTGCTGTTTGAGATGGCTTAAATTAATTTGGCAGATCCCATCCAGGACTGAGGCATGGGAGAGACTGGAAGTCGGTACGGTAGGCAATGAAAGCATTTTCAGGGCACAGGGTAGGTAGGAACATGGCAGATAGAGAAGTAGTTGGATTAAATTATATTTATTTCAGTGCAAGAAGCTGGGCAGATAAGGGGGGGTGAGCTCAGGACGTGGATATGTACGGATGCTATAACCGTAACCTGTCAAGAAGAGGGACATGACTGGCTTCTTAATGTTCCAGGGTACATGTGTGACAGGCGAAATATTGATAGGGGTAACATTGGCGGTGCATTTGGTTCGCTAATTAAGGAGATCGTGCGAGATGACATTAGTGATGGATCGTCAGCATTGTGTGGAGATAGAGCAGGATTTGTGTGTGGATTTGAAAAATTAAAAAGTTGGTGATCACCTTGCTGGGAGTGCTATATATGCCACTAATAGATAAATTAAAGAGAAATGAGAATAACAAATATGCTCAGAGATTGCATTTAGCTACTAGACTAATAAAATTGCCCTAATGGGGGATATGTACTGCGATTATTATAGTACCAAGGGATTTGACGGGGAGGAATTTGTCAAATGTATTCAGGAAAGTTTCTAAAGCCAACATGTAAAAGCCCCAACAAGGAAGTGGACAGAGCGTGACGTAGTCGAAGGAAGATGGGAAGGGCAAGCGTCTAGAATGGTGGTAGGCAATAATGTTTTCACCAACGACTACAGGTCTACAAGCTTTCAAATTGTTATGTACTAGCATAGTGTGGGCCGACAATTTCTGACCAACTTTACGCGACCATGCTGGAAACTACAAACGCTAATTGGAGTAGGATGTTTGCGGATAAAGTGATGTATGGAAAGCAGGATACCTTTAAAAAAAGTGACTGTGAGAATTCAAAACATGCATGTTCCTGTTAGAGTTAAGGGCAAAAGAGTAAGGAAGCGAGCCTTGGTGACGAAAGAATTGAGGGTTTGGTCAGGGAAAATGAGGCATGGGAGCTACTGGCCTCTGGGAACAAGTGTGGAGAATCTGTGGATTCAGAAGGCAGTGGAGGCCAATTCTCTGGATGCTTTCAAGAGAGTTAGATAGAGCTCTTAAAGATAGCGGAGTCGGGATGTGGCGAGAAGACAGGAACGGGTTACTGATTGTGGATGATCAGCCATGATCATATTGAATGGCGGTGCTGGCTCGAAGGGCCAAATGGCCTACTCCTGCACCTATTGTCTATCCTTGGAAGAGTGGAAAGGAGGCGAAGGTGTGTGTATGCGTGTGTGCGTGTGTGTTTGTGTGTGTGGTGTATGTATGCGCGTGTGTGCGTGTGTGTGTATGTGTGTGTGTGTATGTGTGTGGTGTGTGTGGGGTCCGTGTGTGTGTGTGTGTATATATGCGTGTGGTATGTGTGTATGTGTGGTGTGTGTGGGGTGGTGCGTGTGTATGTGTGCGTCTGTGTGTGGTGTGTGGGTGTTGTGTATGTGTGGTGTGTGTGTGTGTGTGTGTATGTGTGTGGTATGTGTGTTGTGTGTGTGTGTGTGGTGTGTGTGTATGTGTGGTGTGTGTATGTGGTGTGTGTGTGTATGTGTGTGTGTGTGGGGGGGGGTTGTGTATTTGTGTATGCGTGTGTGTAGTGTGTGTGTGTTTATGTATGCGGGTTGTGTATGTGTATGTGCGTGTGTGTGTGTGCGTGTGTTGCCGCATGTTGCTGCACCTCCACACAGAGTCTTAATCCTCCATTGCTAACACCCAACAAAGTCAAGTCACTTTTATTTCTATAGCACATTTAAAAAACAACTCTCGTTGACCAAAGTGCTTTACATTGGTGGAGGTACTAACGTTATACAACATTGGTTCATAGATTAAGTACATACATAAATACATACATATAGCCCTCCCTCAGAGGACGTCAAGAAAGGCTTGAGAGTAAAGATGAGTTTTAAGTCTCGACTTAAAGGATTCGATGGAGGGGGCAGTTCTGGTGGGAAGAGGGATGCTGTTCCACAGTCTAGGAGCTGCAACCGCAAAGGCGCGGTCGCCCCTGAGCTTATGCCTAGACCGCGGAATGTTCAGTAACCCCAAGTCGGCCGATCTGAGGGACATGGAGGTGGTGTGGTGGGTAAGCAGACTTTTGATGTAGGTGGGGGCAAGCCCGTTAAGGGCTTTGTAAACATAAAGAAGGATCTGCAATAAAGGATCTTTATTCGGAACCGCACAGGGAGCCAGTGGAGAGAGGCCAGAATCGGGGTGATGTGGTCCCTTTTTCGGGTGCCCGTCAGGAGTCTCGCTGCAGCGTTTTGGACCAGTTGCAGGTGGGACAGGGAAGATTGGCTGATGCCAGTGTAAAGGGAGTTGCAGTAATCGAGGCGGGAGGAGATAAATGTGTGGATGATCTTTTCGAGGTCATCAAACTGGAGGAATTGTTTTATTTTAGCTATCGTCCGAAGCTGGAAAAGCTAGTTTTTACCATGGCATTGACTTGTTTGTCAAATTTCAATGCTGAGTCAAATATCACGCCAAGGTTTTTGACGTGATGTTTGAGTAATGGGGTAAGGCTTCCAAGGCTGCCTGCTATCATTTTGATTGAGTCCGAGGGGCCGAGAAGGATGATCTCAGACTTACTCTCGTTTAGTTGGAGGAAATTCTGGACCATCCAACACTTTATATCCTCGAGGCAGTGGATAAGGGTAAGTAGATTTGATCATTTTGGGGCTTCAGGGGGAGATAGAGTTGTGTATCGTCTGCATTGCAATGGAAGGAAATGCCATGCCTTTGAATGACTTGGCCTAAGGGGAGCATATGCAGGGAGAAGAGAATGGGGCCAAGGATGGAACCTTGTGGAACCCCACAGCAGAGGCTAGCTGGGGAGGAGAAAGAGTTGCCTATGTTAGTAGAGAAACTCCTACATTTGAGGTAGGAGATGAACCAGCTCAGGGCAGTGCTATCAATACCAACCACGTGCTGGAGACGGACAAGTCAGCATTCTTTCCTTTCCCTCCAATTTGTTATATTAGGACCACAATTTATGATCGCCGGACAACAATATGGGATCTAATAGAACAAACATAGGTAGCAAAATTGAACATACCGGGTTTGCAGCCATGTGGTTCTATGCAGTGCTCTGTTCGCTGTGTCATGTGTTGGAGGGTATTGTGTGCCTGACCAGCACCCTGATTCTGGCTTCACGTGAGACCATGTCGCACTCATAATGATGGCTCAAATCAGGCGAGCACGGTAAGAAAATCTCGTAGAGTAGTGGTGGTTTACTCAAACATTCATAGAACTTTATAGAACGTGACAGTGTGTACTGGAAAACATTCTGTGAGGAGACACATTTTTCAACGATTCGCAGCACTTACAGTTTGTACAGTTCGCGTCACAATGGTTACATGCGGATTTCACAATTTTGAAATAATGCACATGACAAAGAAACACTTTTGCTTTAACGCTCTTAATATGTACGATTTTGGGTTAAATATATTACAAACTTGCCCAAATTTCTCATCACTTCCATAATTTGCTGAGTCACCTTTACACCCAAGAACTCCCCCTCCCCAGAGTGAAACCTCTGCTGCGGGTATTCGATGGGACAGTACCCTGAAATGACCAAAGACGTGGTTTTAATAGTAAGATTGAACGAGAACTTACCAGTTTGAAGTTTGATCTGTATTTTATGAGGAGTTACGATGAGGGATTACGTGAAGAAGCCCGCCAGCCGCATGCGCGTCAACCTTCAAAGCAGCGATGTGAAATCACAGATAACAGTTGTTGAACTGAATATAGGAAGATTCGAGAAACTAGAACTACCAGCTGACCTTTATGAGAGAGGGTTGGAAACAGAGGGCACGTAATCCCTCATCGTAACTCCTCATAAAATAAAGATCAAACTTCAAACTGGTAAGTTCTCGTTTAAACTTACTATTTTACTTCGGAGTCATGTGAGTGACTACGTGAAGATTTCAAAGCTCTGTGATTTCATGCCGTGAACACCAGTCCATGCAACCACTGCATTAGTTGACCAAGGAGGAGTGAAAATCATAATGCATTCAGACGTGACATAGATTTAAAGCATGCTGATACTTTTTATTAAACAAAAATTGACGAATATGAAATAATAGAGACCCCTCACATCCGGGTTAAATTATTAAACAGAACTTAAAATTGAGTTAGCAAACACCCCCCGGCCTGGCAATGGGTTTGTTATAAAACGTTTGGAAAGTTCTTTCCTTTGACCATCCCGTCGCCGCTAGGATGTGGTCCAATGGAAACTCCAAAACCCTCGCTGCTGATGTTGTTGCAGCCCTGGTGGAGTGAGATTTAAAAATATCACTGTCCATATCTGCACAAGCCAAAACCTGGCTTAACCACCTCGAGATGGTCTGCACTGACACCCTCTTGTGAGGTTTTTTGTGGCTACCAAATACTGCTAGTTCAGTGCCTCTGAGACTTTTTGTGGCCTTAATATACTGTTGTAGATGTGTGACCACACAAAACCTATGGTCCACGGGGTATGCCATAAACACTAATTTGAGACTTGATGCCCCTGGTCTGCTCTGCTTGACTAAGTCATGCACATAAAAAGTTATTTTACTGGCAGAAATAACCATTGTGTCCAGTCATAGTTTATGCAACGACTGGACCCGTTGCGCCGAAATCAGTGCCATGAGCATAACCAATTTAAAAGTTAGTCTGACTAGTGACAGTGATGTAGCTGGAGCCACCGCCGAAGCAGCGTCAGTACAATGTTCACATCCCATATCTCCGAGTACCTTGAACTGGGGGGGATCGGTGTTGAAGATACCCTTCATGAACCTGCATATCAGCGGGTGAGACCCGACAGCGTGGCGTCCCGATCCCACCAACAAGTATAATGACAATGCACTCCTAGCACAATTAATGGCACTGTAACTCAATCTTTCATCTAAAACTAGATTGGTCAGAAATTCCAAGACATCCGTCACCCGTGCCGTGTCATACGTGATGTTGGACTGCGAACAGAACGTTTCCCATCTCTTCATATAGGAGATGTACTGCTTCTTGGTGCTATCTCTCCAAGCCGCAGTGATCACGTCCACTGTTCGATCTGACAGTCCGAGCCCCAGGAAAGGTCTCCTCAGAGTCTACAAATCAACAAATTTATTCGATCATGTGGCTCTCCCCAGTCACGGGATGAACCAGCAGATTACTGCGTTTGGGAATGGCCATAAAAGGCTCTGATATCATTCCCAGTATCAATGGGAACCATGGCTGTGTAGGCCAGTCAGGCACTACCAAAATGCCTGACTCTGAGTCTTGTTGGATCTTTTACAAGACCTGGCTGATGAGGCAGAACGGAGGGAATGCATAGAAAAACATTCCTCCCCAGTCTAGCGAGAATGCATCCATCGCTACTGCCCCTGGGTCTGGCTCCCATGCAACATACTTTGGTAACTGGTGATTAAGCTTGGATGCGAATAAATCGATATCCGGCGTTCCATACCGAGCGATAATGTTGGTGAACACTTTATGATCCAACATCCACTCTGTGTTGTCATTAAATTTACGTGACCTGGTGTCTGCCACTATATTGAGCCTACCTGGCAGGTAGGTAGCTGAAATCCAAATGCTTCTTACAATACACCAGTGCCAAATAAGTTTAGCCAAATTATCACAGGATACTGACTTAATTCCACCCATGTGATTAATATATGCCACCGCTGTGGTGTTGTCAACCTGAAGTTGAACATGCAGATGATGCATATTGGCACAATAAGCCTTCAGCCCATAGAATGCTCCCAGCATCTCTAAATAGTTAATACCACGTGACTGAAGAAATGATGATTCATGCACATCCCATCTGCCACCGCAACTAGAGATGGTATTAGTAGCTCCGCATCCTTGAGCACTAGCATTAGTTTGTAATATAACTGAAAGTTTGCTGACTAAAATGGTATTGGAGCAGTGCCGGATATTGGTCGTCCACCATTGTAATTCTGAAATAGCATCAGCTGGTAGCCGCATAGGTCTGTTACAATGACCTGCATGATGTTTGAGTGCTTGCTCCTTTGCACATTGTAAATTCTGATAATGCAAAGGTCCAAACTGAGCAGCTGGAAAGGCAGCCACTAATTTGCCAACTACACTGGCTACTTGTCGAATAGATGGTTGCTCAATAACAACAAGGTTGTTACAGGCTTCTATTAATTCTAATCTCTTGCCCCAGGGCAGAGTTACAGACAGATGAATAGAGTTAATGGTAAATCCCAAATAATCAATAATTCTAGATGGTATCAACTTAGATTTATCTGGATGGATGAGAAACCCCAATCTCTCAAACAAGAGTTTAGTGGCTGAAACAGCTAATTTAGCTAATTTCAGAGTTTTTTCTATAGTTAGGATATCATCCAAGTATGCCATAACAATATGATTTGGGGCTCTAAGAAGCCCTAGCGCCGGTTTCAATAATTTGGTAAATAATCTGGGGGCTGATGTTAACTCATTAGGCAATGCTTTAAACTGCCACAGTTGCCCCATCCAGTTAAACTTTATATACCGCCGGTGATCCCTGTGAATGGGTACCGAATAGTATGCATCTTTGAGATCGATGCATGCCATAAAGCATCCTTTGGAAATCAGTTGTTTGGCAGTAACGAAGGTTTACATTTTAAAATGTCTATACTGCACAAAAGCGTTAAGTTGAGTCAAATCAAGGATGATTCGGCATCCTCAATCTTTCTTTTGTCTTGTAAATATATTAGAAACAAATTCATGAGGTTCATGACTCGACCTCTCAATCACCCCTTTTGTATATACGTTTTGAATTTCAGCTTGCACATCCAAACCTTCCTGTTGTGAATGAACAAATGTCCGGTTTGGTGCATGCTGTGTGGGTGGCAATGAATTGGGAAGGTATTCGATTTGGAACCCCTGTATACTGTGCAGTATAAACTGATCTGACATTACCCAACTCCATTCATTCAAAAACAAGTGTAATCTCCCACCAACTTGTAAACGGTCCACACACCCCATGTTCCGGAAAGAACCAGACCCACCTACCTCCATGGTTACCGGTGGTTGTGTGGTTTTTATTTCCGCCCCCGAGGTTTGGGGGGTAGGGTTGCTGGAGAGCGCTGATGGCGCATTTCCACGAGGGCCGGCCTGGGCCATGCCCTAAAAAAGACTTCTGCCCAGAATATACGGCCTTCGAGCTGCCACCAGCTTCAGCGAACCGCTTGCTGCTGATGGAAGCGTAGGGGTGCTGCCGCCGGAATGGTGAAGCTCTGCTGGTCGACGGCGCCTTCATCAGCCCGACAGCTTTCGCTTCTTCATCGAGGTCCTTGACCTGTTTTGACGGATTTTCTCCGAAGAGAAGATTCGGCGGCTGGATGTTGCTGGCCCTGCACAACCCCGCAAATTTGGGGTTCAGGGCAGGTCAATTGGCATTTTTTCGAAAGGAATTAATTTCAAAATGTACTGACTCCGTATGCTCCGCTCCTCAGAGAGGGAGACATTGTGCAGCCCTGAACCAGGCGCCGCCGCGGGCCCCCGAGGAGACCCGCGCTGATATACCTCCGTCCCCGGAGAATATCATGATGGAGCATCCTTTCCATCAGGTGCTCCATCCGGGATAAACGTCCGAAGACGCTACCAATTGTAGGAGGCGAGCCCTCCTGGTCTGACTCGTCCGAGTCCACAGGCCTATCCGACTTTCTCTTGGCTTTACCCCCTTTCCTGGGAACCACAGTGCTTTCGACAGGCACTAAGTCGGAAGCCGCTGACCGCACCGTCAGCGACTCGGGTGGCGAAATCGACGGCCACCGGCTACCCGCACTCCCGCGGTCCTCCATAGCCGGTTTTCCCGCGGCCCGTCTGGACTTCGCCCTGGAATATTCCATGATAATTGGAAACTCGCCGTTCTGTAATCAAGATTACTGAACAAAAATCGACCTCAGAATAAGTGCAAAACTTACCCGTGGGGCTTTTTAAACTTACCGCTGGAGGAGCAACGCGCCTCCCAGCCAGTCATGTGCCATACGTTAGACGTATTGAAGCGAATGCGGGCTGGCGGGCTTCTTCACGTAGTCACTCACGTGACTCCGAAGTAAATTCACGGTTCACTGCTGACCATTGAGCACGGGTTATCTCCCAACTATTTTGTCGGTCCCTTTCAGAAACCCAGCATTGCAACTCGTCCGTCCAACACCTTCCCAGAGGATTGTATTTAGATTATTGATTCGCTGTCGATTATACGATCTCCATGATGTATGCCAGCTCTTACTTGGCTATTCTCTTTTATTTTCATGAAAACCACGACCACTGCCTAAATCCTTGGAGGAAATGAGTCAGGGAGCAAAGGTGATACTTGTTAAGCATGTCGTTTGGATGTTCTATGAACATGCTGCTTCCCCAACCTTGGTATTTCACTGATTGCTCTCATTGAAGAACGACATTTAATTCGAAATTACGTTGGAGTTAAGGAAAGAAGTGTGTTGACGGCACAGAAACTGACTGAGTCGCGTCCCCACCGTGCAGTGTTAGAACTATTTAATCTACTCTACCTGTGTATATACACTAATTTGGTGAACGGTAGATACACCTACAGTGCATAATTGGGATAAACAGTATCCGACTAAATGGCCCTGTTGGCTTGTGGACTTTGTGCCTTCTCCCCTTGACCACATATGTCCAGCCCGAAGTTTCCGTAACCTCCACAATGACGAGCAATTTGGACATTGTGCATCATCTGTAAATTCCCACGATTATGCCGCTGAATTTCGAATTGGGGGGAAGGGCTATAGGGTTGATACAATTTATGGAGAATATAATCAATGTCAGATTAGTGTAAGTAGATGTTTGATGCGGTCATAATGTGTGCCGCGCCTGTTTGAGTAATGCATCTCGACAGGTCTGATTCTAATATTTGATTATGATGCTTTAAATGCTTCAGATTATTATCATTTTCCGTTTAATTAACTTTATCAATCGAGCAAATGGATGTGTTACCACAGTCAACAACTGCTCTCTAAACTTCATTTGCGCCACAGCATAGATGCACGTGTTTGTGCAACAACTTAGTAGTTGAAGCATAAATCCTAATTCCGATACAAGGCTACGAAGAGAAAAAGCACAATGTCCCAAATAACATATTCGTTCCCATATTAATTATATTGTAAATATCGCCCATAACAGAACGAAATTTCCAGAGATACATAACAACAATATCACCGATTTTCTTAGATTCTCAATTTCTGGATCATTAGGGCCCTTAGCACTTTTCTGGTCGCGGAGTTTCCTGCGGGCTCAGCTGACCACCAAAATATGTCTGATCGTTAAATTATTGAGCAGCAGAATGGATACAAAACGGGACACATGGGGTGAGAATATAATGAAGAAACTCAATCTGTGCCCAGGTCTTTGACATCATAACACGTAATTCATTGTAACAAAACGAAGGAGTATTCGCCAATCTGTACCAAGATGTGTACATAAAATACCAGTAAACATTCTTTACACTCACCGTGCCCAGAACCACAGCCGCCGTATTATCGGTGCAATATCTATGCCTCAGCTTTAGGCAACAGATGGCAACAAATCGGTCAAATGTGAAGGAGACGGTGAACCACACAGAACAGTCGGTCACTGCGTAAAGCAGGATGGCGTGGATATTACACAGGGGGGTGGATTTGATGAGCAAACGGAATCTGTCTCAATATCAGCTCAAAGATAATGACCAGTAGATCCGCGGGTCACACAGCTGGAGAAACCACACTTTCCTCGAGACAGGACCACAATTATCGGCAGGTTTACTGTGATGCAAAAGAATGATAATATTACCAGTGCAGGTAGACAAAAATGCTGGAGAGACTCAGAGGTTGAGGCAGTATCTATGGAGCGAAGGAATAGGTGACGTTTCGGGTCAAGACCCTTCTTCAGACTGATGTAAGGTTGGGAGGGGGCGGGAAGAAGAAAGGAAGAGGCGGAGACAGTGAGCTGTGGGGGAGCTGGGGAGGGGAGGGGAAGGAGGGAGAAAGCAAAGATTACTTGAAATTGGAGGTCAATGTTCATACCGCTAGGGTGTAAACTACCCAAGCGAAATATGAGGGGCTGCTCTTCCAATTTGCGGTGGGACTCACCCTGGCCATGGAGGAGGCCCAGGACAGAAAGGTTGGATTCGGAATGGGAGGGGGAGTTTAAGTGCTGAGCCAGCGGGAGTTCAGGTTGGTTAGTACGGACTGAGCGGAGGTGTTGGGTGAGGCGATCGGCAAGCCTCGGCTTGGTCTCACCGATGTGGAGCAGTTGACACCCAGAACATCGGATGCAATAGATGAGGTGCAGGTGAATCTCTGCCTCACCTGGAAAGATTGCTTAGGTCCTTGGATGGAGTTAAGGGGGGAGGTAAAGCGACAAGTGTAGCATTTCTTGCGGTTGAAAGGGAAGGTACCAGGGGAGGGTGTGGTTAGGGTGGGAAGGGACGAATTGACCAGGGAGTTACGGAGGGAACGGTGTCTGCGGAAAGCTGAAAGGTGAGGAGATGGGAAGATGTGGCCAGTGGTGGGATACCGTTGGAGGTGGCAAAAATTTCGGAGGATTATATGTTGTATGTGACGGCTGGTAGGGTGGAAAGTGAGGACAAGCGGGACTCTGCCCTTGTTACGAGTGGGGGGGGGGGGTGGGGAGTGAGAGCGGAGTTACGGGATATAGAAGAGACCCTGGCCTCATCTATAGTCGAAGAGGGGAATGCCCCGTTCCCTAAAGAATGAGGACATCTCCGATGCCCTGGTTTGTAACCTCATCCTGGGTGCAGATGCGGCGTAGACGGAGGAATTGGGAGTAGGGGATAGATTCCTTACAGGAAGCAGTGTGGGAAGAAGTGTAGTACAGATAGCCTTGGGAGTCAATGGGTTTGTAGAAGATGTCGGTCAGTAGTCTGTTACCTGCGATGGAGATAGTGAGGTCTAGAAACGCTAGGGAGATGTCGGAATTGGTCCAGGTGAATTTGAGTGCCGGATGGAAGTTAGTGGTGAAATGGATGAAGTCAGTGGGTTCTGCATGGGTCCATGAGGTAGCACCAATGCAGTCGTCAATGTAGCGGAGGTAGAGTTCGGGGATAGGGCCACGGTACGCCTCGAACAAGGATTCTTCGATGTACCCTACAAAGAGGCGGGCATAGCTGGGGTCCTTAGCTACGCCTTGGATTTGGAGGAAATGGGAGGAGTCAAAGGAAAAGTTGTTGAGGGTAAGGACCAGCTCTGCTAGGCGGAGGAGAGTATCGGTAGACGGGAATTGGTCGGCTCTGTGGTCGAGGAAGAAACTGAGTGCTTTAAGACCCCCCCTGGTGGGGGATGGAGATGTGGAGTGGCTGGACACTCACTCACTTGTCCAGTCACTCTATACCTCCATCCCCCCATCATTATGTGGGTTACATAGATACATAGATACATAGAAAATAGGTGCAGGAGTAGGCCATTCGGCCCTTCGAGCCTGCACCGCCATTCAATATGATCATGGCTGATCGTCCAACTCAGTATCCCGTACCTGCCATCTCTCCATACCCCCTGATCCCCTTAGCCACAAGGGCCACATCTAACTCCCTCTTAAATATAGCCAATGAACTGGCCTCAACTACCCTCTGTGGCAGAGAGTTCCAGAGATTCACCACTCTCTGTGTGAAAAAGTTTTTCCTCATCTCGGTCCTAAAGGATTTCCCCCTTATCCTTAAGCTGTGACCCCTTGTCCTGGACTTCCCCAACATCGGGAACAATCTTCCTGCATCTAGCCTGTCCAACCCCATAAGAATTTTGTACGTTTCTATAAGATCCCCTCTCAATCTCCTAAATTCTAGCGAGTATAAGCCAAGTCTATCCAGTCTTTCTTCATATGAAAGTCCTGACATCCCAGGAATCAGTCTGGTGAACCTTCTCTGCGCTCCCTCTATGGCTATAATGTCCTTCCTCAGATTTGGAGACCAAAACTGTACGCAATACTCCAGGTGTGGTCTCACCAAGACCCTGTACAACTGCAGTAGAACCTCCCTGCTCCTATACTCAAATCCTCTTGCTATGAAGGCCAACATACCATTCGCTTTCTTCACTGCCTGCTGCACCTGCATGCCTACTTTCAATGACTGGTGTACCATGACACCCAGGTCTCGCTGCATCTCCCCATTTCCTAATCGGCCACCATTTAGATAATAGTCTGCCTTCCCGTTTTTGACACCAAAGTGGATAACCTCACATTTATCCACATTATACTGCATCTGCCAAACATTTGCCCACTCACCCAGCCTATCCAAGTCACCTTGCAGTCTCCTAGCATCCTCCTCACAGCTAACACTGCCCCCCAGCTTAGTGTCATCCGCAAACTTGGAGATGTTGCTTTCAATTCCCTCGTCCAGATCATTAATATAAATTGTAAATAGCTGGGGTCCCAGCACTGAGCCTTGCGGTACCCCACTAGTCACTGCCTGCCATTGTGAAAAGGACCCGTTTACTCCTACTCTTTGCTTCCTGTTTGCCAGCCAGTTCTCTATCCACATCAATACTGAACCCCCAATACCGTGTGATTTAAGTTTGTATCCTAATCTCTTATGTGGTACCTTGTCGAAAGCCTTCTGAAAGTCCAGATACAACACATCCACTGGTTCTCCCCTATCCACTCTACTAGTTACATCCTCGAAAAATTCTATAAGATTCGTCAGACACGATTTACCTTTCGTAAATCCATGCTGACTTTGTCCAATGATTTCACCACTTTCCAAATGTGCTGCTATCCCATCTTTAATATCTGACTCTAGCAGTTTCCCCACTACCGATGTTAGACTAACTGGTCTGTAATTCCCCGTTTTCTCTCTCCCTCCCTTCTTAAAAAGTGGGGTTACGTTTGCTACCCTCTAATCCTCAGGAACTACTCCAGAATCTAAGGAGTTTTGAAAAATTATCACTAATGCATCCACTATTTCTGGAGCTACTTCCTTAAGTACTCTGGGATGCAGCCTATCTGGCCCTGGTGATTTATCGGCCTTTAATCCATTCAATTTACCCAACACCACTTCCCGACTAACCTGGATTTCACTCAGTTCCTCCATCTCCTTTGACCCGCGGCCCCCTGCTATTTCCAGCAGATTATTTATGTCATCCTCAGTGAAGACGGAACCAAAGTAGTTATTCAATTGGTCCGCCATATCTTTGTTCCCCATGATCAATTCACCTGTTTCTGGCTGCAAGGGACCTACATTTGTTTTAACTAATCTCTTTCTCTTCACATATCTATAAAAACTTTTGCAGTCAGTTTTTATGTTCCCTGCCAGTTTCCTTTCATAATCTATTTTCCCTTTCCTAATTAAGCCCTTTGTCCTCCTCTGTTGGTCTCTGAGTTTCTCCCAGTCCTCTGGTATGCTGCTTTATCTGGCTAATTTGTACGCATCATCTTTTGCTTTGATACTATCCCTGATTTCCCTTGTTATCCACGGATGCACTACCTTCCCTGATTTATTCTTTTGCCAAACTGGGATGAACAATTTTTGTAGTTCATCCATGCAGTCTTTAAATGCCTTCCATTGCATATCCACCGTCAACCCTTTTAGAACTAATTGCCAGTCAATCTTGGCCAATTCACGTCTCATACCCTCAAAGTTACCTTTCTTTAAGTTCAGACCCGTTGTTTCTGAATTAAGAATGTCACTCTCCATCCTAATGAAGAACTCAACCATATTATGGTCACTCTTGCCCAAGGGGGCACGCACAACAAGACTGCTAACTAACCCTTCCTCATTACTCAATACCCAGTCTAGAATAGCCTGCTCTCTCGTTGGTTCCTCTACATGTTGGTTTAGATAACTATCCCGCATACATTCCAAGAAATCCTCTTCCTCAGCACCCCTGCCAATTTGATTCACCCAATCTATATGTAGATTGAAGTCACCCATTATAACTGTTTTGCCTTTGTTGCACGCATTTCTAATTTCCTGTTTGATGCTATCCCCAACTTCACTACTACTGCTAGGTGGCCTGTACACAACACCCACCAGCGTTTTCTGCCCCTTAATGTTTCGCAGCTCTACCCATACCGATTCCACATCCTCCAAGCTAATGTCCTTCCTTTCCACTGCGTTAATCTCCTCTCTAACCAGCAACGCTACCCCACCTCCTTTTCCTTTCTGCCTATCCCTCCTGAATATTGAATATCCCTGGATGTTCAGCTCCCAGCCTTGGTCACCCTGGAGCCATGTCTCCGTGATCCCAACTATATCATAATCATTAATTGCTATCTGCACGTTCAACTCATCCACCTTATTACGAATGATCCTTGCATTGAGACACAAAGCCTTCAGGCTTGTTTTTACAACGGTCTTACCCCTTATACAATTATGTTGAAAAGTGGCTCTTTTTGATTTTTGCCCTGGATTTGTCTGCCTGCCACTTTTACTTTTCACCTTGCTACCTATTGCTTCCGCCAGCATTTTACACCCCTCTGTTTCTCTGCTCACCCATTTAAGAACCCCACCACCTCTTATTCTCTGTTTATTATTGTTTTCTTCTTTCCCCCCTACATGTTGGGTCTGAGTGCTTTCCTTCTCTGCCTCCTGCCTCACACACTGTCTAATAGCATTCTCTATTTGAGTCCCTCCCCCCAACCATTCTAGTTTAAATCTCCCCAGTAGCCTTTGCAGACTCCCCGCCAGGATATCGGTCCCCCTCAGGTTCAAGTGCAACCCATCCTTTTTGTACAGGTCGAACCTTCCACAAAAGAGGTCCCAATGATCCAGAAATTTGAATCCCTGCCTTCTGCACCAGTCCTTCAGCCACGCATTTATCCTCCACCTCGCTCAGGTAAACGTCGTGAACAAACACGCGCTACTTTGATGAAGATCAACAATTTCTAATTGATTCCGAAAGCAAAGAACAATGTTCTGGGTCTCAACGAAGAAGGATTAATAATACCATATGGGTAATGCACTGCTGAATATATACATCCGCAGCAACAACACGTCCTTTTATGTTGTGTGAATGCATGTAGATCACCCCAGACACGAGGTTCCGTAACAGACAGGAACCCACGATTACATTGGCATGACTCAGAGTGGCGCTTACCCAGCAGTTGGTGAGTATCAATTAAATTATATTTTGCAATTCACCCAGATGAAGCCTATCTATGACGTGGTAATTGATGGGATGGTGTGATTTCTGGTATCTTTGAGCTTGGAGTGGAGTTGCAATTGAAGGAGGAGTTGTGTGATATCAAATGATCGCACACTTGTCAAGTCACACAGAGATCATATAGAGAAGGAATAAAGCCCGTTCTCCTATCACTGTGAAGTGCACCCCGCAATACCACGGTGGTAATCATGACAGAAGCCTCCTCGTGGCGATCCCGGGAAACGACAACACGATGCACTCTGTGACGCGTCGGGTGACCAATTCTGTCAACATGTTGGACGATGACAGAAGCCAACAGCGAGCAACGTCGTCTGACACATGAGCGAACGAATACACCAGCGAACAAAAAGTACCACGGTGCGGTGGAACTTTCTGTTCTAAAGAAGCTTTGGACCTGATGGTATACCCGCTCGAATTCTCAAGACCTGTGCAGACCAACTGGCCTGAGTTTTTGCGGACATTTTCAGTCTCTCACTTCTGAGGTCTGAGGTTCCCACCTGCTTTAAGAGAGCATCAATAATACCGGTGCCCAAGAAGAGTAAGGTGATGTGCCTCAATGACTATCGACCAGTGGCACTAATGTCTGTGGTGATGAAATGCTTTGTGAGGTTGGTTATGGTGCACATCAACTCCTACCTCGACAAGAACCTTGACCCACTGTAGTTCGCATATCATCACAACAGGTCAACGGAGGATGCAATCTCACTGGCTCTCCACTCCGCACTGGACCACTTGGACAATAAAAACACTTACGTCAGCCTGTTGTTTATAGACTACAGCTCGGCATTTAATACCATCATCCCTTCCAAGCTGGTTACCAAACTCATGGAACCTTGCGCATCCCTCTGCAATTGGATCCTCGACTTCCTCATCCACGGACCAGTCTGTTTGAATTGGCGGAAACACTTCATCCTCAGTGACAATTAGCACGGGAGCACCTCAAGGCTGCTTGCTCAGCCCCCTGCTTTACTCACTCTATACCCATGATTGCGTAGCCGGACACAGTGCGAACTGCATCATCAAGTTTGCCGACAACACCACAGTTGTTGGACGAATCGCAGATGGGGCCGAGTCAGAGTATAGAAGTGAGATCGACCAACAACCAGGCTCTCAACATCAGAAAGACCAGGGAATTGATTATGGACTTTGGTAGGAGAAGGATGTGGACTCACAATCCTGTTCACATCAATGGTGGAGAGGGTCAAAAACTTCAAGTTCCTGGGTGTGCATATTTCTGAGGATCTTTCATGGACCCAGCACACCGATACAATTATAATGTAGGCACATCAGCGAAACCACTTCCTGAGAAGATTACGGAGATTCGGCATGTCGAAGAGGATTCTCCTAAAATTCTAGAGGTGCATGGTAGAGAGGATTCTGACTGGTTGCATCATGGCCTGGTTCGGCAACTTGAACGTCCAGGAGTGAAATAGACTACGAAAAGTTGTGACCACTGCCCAGTCCATCACCGGCTTTGACCTTCCCACCGGCGAAGAGCTCTATCGTAGTCGCTTCCTCAAAAAGGCACCCAAAATCATCAAAGACCCACACCATCCTGGCCACTCACTCATTTCACCATTGCCATCAGGAAGAACGTACAGGAGCCTGAAAACTGTAACGTCCAGGTTCGGGAACAGCGGGGGAGGGGGCGTAGGCGGGGGCGGGGGGGGGAGCAGGGGGTTGGAGGGTGGCCGATAAGGGGCAGGAACGGTTGGGGGGGTCGGGGGGCGGGAGGGGGGGACCCGCGAATGGGCATCTTGGTCAGGCCCAGGGGCAAACCGAGAGGGAGATCCCCCCTCCCACCCCGATCGGCCCTCCGCACTCACTACCATGTGTCCAAACACCAGGATCGTGGGACTAACTCTGTCTTACCTGTTTGCGGTCATCGGCGGTGAAGTGAGACAGGCCTTTAAAACGCAACCAGAACTTGAGGAGCACCGTTCTGCGTCTTTAGTTCCATGTTGATTACAGTTCTAGAGCAAACCTATTGTTCACAGAATGTTGCAATAGACAATAGTCAATAGACAACAGGTGCAGGAGTAGGCCATTCAGCCCTTCGAGCCAGCACCGCCATTCACTGTGATCATGGCTGACCATCCACTATCAGTACCCCGTTCCTGCCTTCTCCCCATATCCCCCGACTCCGCTATCTTTAAGAGCTCTATCTAACTCTCTCTTGAAAGCATCCAGAGAATTGGCCTCCACTGCCTTCTGAGGCAGAGAATTCCACAGATTCACATCCCTCTGTGTGAAAAAGTTTTTCTTCATCTCTATTCTAAATGGCTTACCCTTTGTTCTCAAACTGTGGCCCCTGGTTCTGGACTCCCCCAACATCAGGGACATGTTTCATGCCCCTAGCGTGTCCAAACCCTTATTAAATCGTCTGTCTGCCTGTCTGTCTGTCTGTCTGTCTGTCTGTCTGTCTGTCTGTCTGTCTGTCTGTCTGTCTGTCTGTCTCCATTCTCCTGTGCTGCGAGTGTACCAATTTGTTCCGATCGGTTGAATGTCGTAAAAGTTAGCGAGGTTTAAAAATCGTAAAAACCGCGAGTGTGCAGATCGATCACTTCTCCTGCCAGTCAGCGCAACGTGGATTAGTCTCTTCCCTTGTCAATCCCCGGGACGGTCCGCCCCTTCCTGCGCCATCGTCTTTACTGGAGCTGAGGATTGTCGGCGGAGGTTTCCTCTCCCCTCCCTCCATACTACTCGCCCCTGCCCACACATCCCTCCCCCTATAAGCGTCCCTGCCGACACACACCGCCGCCCACACACACACAACCCCGCCCACACACACTCCCCACCAGCCACACACACCCAACCCCCCCCCCCCCCCCCAGCGCCCTAAAATTCAACATCCCCTGGCTGAAGAAATTCCTCTTCATCTCTATACTTATGTTACGATATTTTATTCTCGGGCTGCGCCCTCTGGTCCCAGACTCTCCCATTACTGGAAACATCCTCTCCACAGCCACTATCCAGGCCTATCATTATTTGGAAGGTTTCAATGAGTGTCCCCCTCAACTCCCCATTCATCCTAAACTCCAGCGAGTACAGACCCAGAGCCACCAAAAGCTGCTCATACATTAACATACATCATTCTCGTAAACCTTCCATTCTCGTAAACCTTTGGACCCTCTCCAAAGCTAGCACATCCTTCCTCAGATAACGGGTCTCAAATCTGCTCATAATATTCAAATTGTGGTCTGACCAGCACCTTACAAAGACTTAGTATTTACATCCTTGCTTTTATATTCTATTCCTTGTTGTTTAGTTTAGTTTTAGTTTAGAGATACAATGCAGAAACAGATCCTTCGGTGCACCGAGTCCGCACCATCCAGTGATCCCCACACATTAACACTATCCTACACACACTAGGGTCAATATGTTTACATTTACAAACCTGTGTTCCTTTGGAAAGTGGGTGGAAACCGAAGGTCTCAGAGAAAATTTGCATGGTCACTTGGAGAATGTACAAACTCTGTACAGACAGCACCCGTAGTTGGGATTGAACCTGGGTGTCTGGCAGTAAGCGCTATAAGGAAGCAATTTTACTTCGGAGTCACGTGAGTGATTCCGTGAAGAAGCCCTGCAAGTCCGCATGCGCGTCATATCGTCGTTCGCATGGCGAAGCACCGGACTTGAGGAGCACCGTTCTGCGTCTTTAGTTCCATGTTGATTACAGTTTAAACCTACAGGTAAGTTTTGTATTTCTTACCAGGTTCTGATTTTCTTGCAGGAACCTCTTTTTACAGAGGTTTCCTGCTGGATATTGTCGAGAAGTCCGGCGAAGGAAACCGGCTATGGGCTGTGGTGAGACCCCGGTTCCGACCTCGGAAGCCGATAGCCGGCGGATGTCGGGTTCGCGATCCCAGTCACTGACAATGCGGTCAGTGGCTTCCAGACCGCCGTGGTTCACGTGGAGGGGTAAATCCAGGATGTAACTAGTAGAGTGGTTAAGGGAGAACCAGTGGATGTGTTATATCTGGACTTTCAGAAGGCTTTCGACAAGGTCCCACATAAGAGATTAGTACACAAACGTAAAGCACACGGTATTGGGGGTTCAGTATTGATGTGGATAGAGAACTGGCTGGCAAACAGGAAGCAAAGAGTAGGAGTAAATGGGTCCTTTTCAGAATGGCAGGCAGTGACTAGTGGGGTACCGCAAGGCTCAGTGCTGGGACCCCAGCTATTTACAATATATTTTTTTTTTTATTTTTTTATTTTTTTTTTTATTTTTTAGAAGTACGGTAGATTACAGTAATGTACAACACGTATATATTAATACATTTTTTGTACCGCTTCATTTTTTTAAACTTTAAGAAAGAAAAAGAAAGAAGTAAGAAAAGTGAAGAAAGTGCGCAAAGGTTGTGAAGTGCAAAAGAGTGTTGGGAAAAGAAAGCCCCTTAGAGAAGAGGTTAGAGAAGGAAGTAAAGTTAGAAAATAGACCCTAGAAAAAAAAAGAGAAAGAAAGAAGGAACAATCGCTCTATTATAACTCTTATACTATACTTCATAGAGAAGGAACTACCAACCAAGTCTGTTTTTATTTTACCTCCCATTACCAGGTCCAGATACCTTTTATTTATTTATTTGTTTTTCTAAATTACTATTGCACCTCATGCTTGTAATAGGTCCAAAAACGTAGACCACGTCTTTTGAAATTGATCTACTTTACCTACTAGGAGGAATCTCATCTCTTCCAGATGTAATGTTTCCAACATATTTGATGTCCACATTTTTATTGTTGGTGTGGGCGCATTTTTCCAGAATTTAAGTATAAGCTTTTTTCCCATTATTAGCCCATAATTGAGTAAATTCTTCTGATACACGTTTAATTCAGGAATACCTTCCGATATTCCAAAAATAATCCATTCTGGTTTTGGTACCAGTTTTATTTTGATTAATTTTGAAAAAATATCAAATATTTCAAACCAGAATTTTTGGATTTTTGTACAAAAAACAAAAGAATGTGCTATGGTAGCTTCTTGACATATACATTTATCACAGATTGATGAGACGTTAGGAAAGATTTTATTTAGTTTGGTTTTTGAATAATATAATCTATGTAATGTTTTAAATTGGATAAGCGTATGTCGTACGTTGATCGAGCATTTATGCACCTGTAATAAATGATTATCCCAACTTTCTTTTGAAATTTTTATACCTAGATCTTGTTCCCAATCTCTTCTAATTCCATCTGTTGTGGGTATTTCTATATTTAAGATGATATTATATAAGTATGATATTAAATTAACTGATTCCGCCTTTGTCTTCATTGCTTCATCTAGTAAGTCGGAAGGCATATTATAATAATCTTTTGTGTGTGTTTTCAAATAGTCACAGATTTGTATATATTTAAAATATTGATTATTTTTCAAATTATATTTCAGTTGTAGTTGTTGGAATGATAGTAATTTTTCTAATTCATACAGATCTTCGAGCGTTTTAATTCCCATTCTTTCCCATTGTATAAATGCTTTATCTATGATTGAAGGTTTAAACGATGGGTTATTGACTATTGGTATTAAGAGAGATAGGTTTCTTAATTTTAGATTCTGTTTTATTTGCTTCCATGTTCTAATAGTGCTATATATAATTGGATTTTTATTATAATTTTTATTATTCAAATTTATTGGAGAGAGAATAATCGCTCCTATATTATTCGGGGAGCAATCCCCTTTTTCCATTATAATCCAGTCCACCTGCTGGGCAGAATTGTCCAGCAGGTGAATCATATTTTTAATATTTACTGCCCAGTTATAATACATAAAGTTAGGGAGCGCTAGACCCCCCAACTCTTTTCGTTTGTTAAGGTGTGTTCTTTGTATTCTGTGGGATTTGTAATCCCATATAAAATTTGTAATGTCTGAGTCCAGTTTTTTGAAAAACTTTTTTGGGAGATATATAGGTATTGATTGAAATAGGTAAAGGATTTGTGGTAAGAAAATCATTTTTATAGCATTTATCCTACCTATTAAGGACATCGGAAGTGTTTTCCAAAATTTAATCAGATTATTTAATTTCTTAAGTAGGGGATTATAATTAGCTTTAAACATATCATGGTAATTTCTAGTAATCTCAATTCCTAAATATTTGAATTTTTCCATAGCTATTTTAAAAGGGAATTTCCTGAGATGTGTTGAGTCTTTTGGTTTAATCGACATAATTTCACTTTTGTTCCAATTTATTCTATATCCTGAAAAGGATCCAAAGTCCTCAATTAAGTTTAATATATTTGGTATACTAATTTGTGGTTTTGTGATGTACAGTAGTACATCATCAGCATATAGGGATAGTTTGTTGTTTGAATATTTTGTGTTATAACCGTGAATATTCGAGTGTGTTCTTATTTTTTCAGCAAGGGGTTCAATTACCAAAGCAAATAACAGCGGTGATAGTGAACATCCTTGTCTGTTGCCCCTAGATAATTCGAATTTTGAAGATAATATATTATTAGTTAGTATTCTAGCCGTAGGTTTGTTATATAGTAGTTTTATCCATGCAATAAAGTTTTCTCCCAATTGGAATTTTTGCAATACTTTGATCATATAGTCCCATTCTACTTGATCAAACGCTTTTTCTGCGTCCAGTGAGATGATAGCTAACTCTTCGTCATAAGATTTATATGAATGCATTATGTTAAGCAAACGTCTCAAATTATTAAATGAGTGTCTCTTAGGTATAAATCCTGTTTGATCCTCATGTATTAGTCTACTAACATACTTGCTTAATCTATTGGCTAATGTTTTTGCTATTATTTTCTGATCCGTATTTAACAAAGCAATAGCTCTATATGATCCTGGTTCTTCTATATTTTTATCTTTTTTAAGTATTAATATGATCGTTGATTCCGCTAGTGTTTCAGGTAGGTTTTGCTCTTTATAAGCATATGTATACATTTTTTGTAATCGTGGAGTAACTATATCATAAAAAGATTTATAAAATTCATTACTGAATCCGTCTGGTCCTGGTGATTTTCCATTTTTTAGTGTTTTTATTGTGTCTTCTATCTCCTTAGAAGTAATTTGTGCTCCCAGTTCCTCTTGTTCCCTGCGTTCTAATTGTGGTAGATTACAATTATCTAAAAATTCTGAGATTTTATTATTGTCTATTGACGTTTTAGATGTGTATAGATTCTGGTAAAATTGAGCAAATCTTTTATTAATATCCTTGGGTAGTGTTAATACTTCCCCTCTATCTGATTTAATCTTTAATATTGCATTCTCTTTTTCCCGTTTTTTAAGTTGTCGTGCTAGAAGTTTGTGGGGTTTGTCCCCGAATTCGAAGTGTTCTTGTTTTGTGATTTGAAATAATGTTATAACTTTCTCTGACAGTAATTTATTTAACTGAAATTTCAGTAGTAGTATTTTATTATGTTTATCCATAGTTGGGTCTTTAGCATTATCTATATCTAACTGTTTTATTTGATCTTCTAAGTGTCTTTGTTCATTCTTATTCTTTTTATTTTGATAGGCTTGAAATGAAATAATGACTCCTCTTATAAATGCTTTGAAGGATTCCCATAATAGCGTGGGGGATATCTCTGGTGTATCATTTAACTCAAAAAATAGATCCATCTGTTTTTTTAGATAGATACTCCCTTGAGGGTCTTTTAAAATTTGTGAGTTAAACCTCCAGAACGGTTTATTCATAGACATTCCTTCTAGTTTTAGAACAAAAGTTAACGGAGAATGATCTGAGATCGCATTAATATGATATTTAGGATTCAGAGATTGCGAAATTAATTTTGTATCCACTAGAAAATAGTCTATCCGTGAATATGTTTTATGCACCATTGAATAAAACGAGTAATCCCTTCCCGTCGGGTTTGCAATCCTCCATACATCTGTTATATTTGTGTTTTCCATATATGTGTGTAAGAGTTCACTGGTTTTAGATTTCGTCTGACCTTTTTGTTTTTGCATCGATTTATCTAAATAAGGATTTAAAACACAATTAAAATCTCCTCCGATTATAACATTTTGATAATTAGATTCTGCAATTATATTCAGAATTTTATTAAAAAATTGAGGGTTATCAAAGTTGGGCGCATATATATTTACCAGCGTAATTGGCATGTTATTGATCTCCCCTGCTACTATAAGATATCTCCCTTCCTTATCTAAAATAGTGTTCTTTGATTTAAATGGAATTCCTTTACGAATAATAATTGCAGTACCTCTAGATTTGGAGGTAAATGAAGAGTGAAATGTTTGGCCTATCCAGTTCGCCCTCAGTCTTGTCTGATCTTGCTGTTTAAGATGTGTTTCCTGTAGAAACGCTATGTCCGTGTTGTATGATTTCAACTGAGCTAGTATCTTGCCCCTTTTAATAGGTTCATTAATCCCCCTTATATTCCAACTACATAATGTGATTCCTCCTATTTTCTTTTGATTGTCGTCATGCATTTTTACCAATTTTAATGACCTTAATTATTGTGGTGCGTTCATACCTCCGGACTCTGGTTATTTTGGGAGTATTTCTATTATAGACTTCCTTGGTAGTTCTCCTGCGCGATTGTCCTTGAAGAAAAAACACACAGATGTGACATATTGTGATTAAAAAAAATATATATAAATCAAATAAATTTACGGTGTCTAAAATTTCAACACCGTAGTGAGTGGCCCACTCGTCTGTGGGGTACGACATCCATAACGCTTCCGGCGTAGTTGGTATAAAGTTAGCCCCGCTGTATTTATTACCCAAAATCTATGGGGTCATTACCGTTTCCAATTCAGTTCTATTTCACCCAGTTACAATTTATATATATGTCAAATGTATTCGATTCCATATCCTACTCACTCTTTATCTCTTAACTATTTTAACTATCCACATAAGAGATTAGTACACAAACGTAAAGCACACGGTATTGGGGGTTCAGTATTGATGTGGATAGAGAACTGGCTGGCAAACAGGAAGCAAAGAGTAGGAGTAAATGGGTCCTTTTCAGAATGGCAGGCAGTGACTAGTGGGGTACCGCAAGGCTCAGTGCTGGGACCCCAGCTATTTACAATATATATATTAATGATTTGAACGAGGGAATTGAATGCAACATCTCCAAGTTTGTGGATGACACGAAGCTGGGGGCAGTGTTAGCTGTGAGGAGGATGCTAGGAGGCTGCAATGTGACTTGGATAGGCTGGGTGAGTGGGTAAAATGCATGGCAGATGCAGTATAATGTGGATAAATGTGAGGTTATCCACTTTGGTGGCAAAAACAGGAAAGTAGACTATTATCTGAATGGTGGCCGATTAGGAAAAGGGGAGACGCAACAAGACCTGGATGTCATGGTACACCAGTCATTGAAAGTAGGCATGTAGGTGCAGCATGCAGTGAAGAAAGCGAATGGTATGTTAGCATTCATAGCAAAAGGATTTGAGTATAGGAGCAGGGAGGTTCTACTGCAGTTGTACAGGGTCTTGGTGAGACCACACCTGGAGTATTGCGTACAGTTTTGGTATCCAAATCTGAGGAAAGACATTCTTGCCATAGAGGGAGTACAGAGAAGGTTCACCAGACTGATTCCTGGGATGTCAGGATTTTCATATGAAGACTGGATAGACTCGGCTTGTACTTGCTAGAATTTAGAAGATTGAGGGGGGATCTTATAGAAACTTACAAAATTCTTAAGGGGTTGGACAGACTAGATGCAGGAAGATTGTTCCCAATGTTGGGGAAGTCCAGAACAAGGGGTCACAGTTTAAGGATAAGGGGGAAATCTTTTGGGACCGAGATGAGAAAAACATTTTTCACACAGAAAGTGGTGAATCTGTGGAATTCTCTGCCACAGAGGGTAGTTGAGGCCAGTTCATTGGCTATATTTAAGAGGGAGTTAGATGTGGCCCTTGTTGCTAAAGGGATCAGGGGGTATGGAGAGAAGGCAGGTACAGGATACGGAGTTGGATGATCAGCCATGATCATATTGAATGGCGGTGCAGGCTCGAAGGACTGAATGGCCTACTCCTGCACCTATTTTCTATGTTTCTATGTTTCTATGAAGGCGGTATCACCACCAGAGTCGCTGACAGTGCAGTGAGCAGCCCCCAGACCACAGTGGTCCCCAGGTCATGGGGTAAAACCACCAATCAATCGGTCAGCTCTATGGACTCGGACGAGTTGGGCCGGGAGGGTTCCCCTCCGGTAATGCATTATATATTTGGAAGGTTGTCCAGGATGGAGCTCCTAATGGACAGGATGCTCCACCTAGATACGCTCGAACAGCAGGAGTTGTGTCAGCGCTGGCCTATGGGAGAGCCCGCGCCAGCAGCGCCTGGGACAGGGCTGCTTAATGTCTCTCTCTTGGGGGAGGAGACCATGCCGGGTCAGTGTAATTCTGACGCCGAGTCTGAGGGTATAGCCGTGGAGCATACCCCAAGGGATGAAGGGCACGTGTCAGAGGTACCATTCCTGGCAGCAATGTTTGCCATCCCAACAGAATCAGGGAAGAAATGTTCCATCCTGGTATAGGTCCATTGGAAGGGCCATATCAGCGCATGTATCTTCACGGGCCTGTGTCAGCACCTGTTTCAGGGCTGCCTACGATGCGCCCTCTTTGAGGAGGGGAGTGCGAGTGGTCAGTATGTAACTGACTTCAGATTCTAAAGTATGTCCGTGGAACATACTGGAGCACATGTGTGCCGGCAGTGAACAGCGCTATCAGGGGGACATTAGAGCCAGCCGCCGAATCTTCTATTCAGGTAAGACCTGAAAACCTGGAGGACGAAGCAAAAGCTGTCGGACCAATCAAGGTACCAACGACTAGCAAAGTTTCATTGTTTCGGCGACAACGCACCCCACGTCTTCATCGGCAGGAGCGGTTCACTGAAGCTGGTGGCAGCATGAAAGCTGGGCAGAGGTTCCACGCACCCTACCAGTTCTACTCTACAACTAAGGTAACCAGGCAGATAGGTAGGTCTGGCACTTCCAAAACATGGGGTAAGTGGACCACTTACAAGTTGGTAATATTTACACTTGGTTGTACAATACACAAATGGTTAAGACATTGTCATCTACTTAGCGGCATCTAACCATGTAAAACTGGACAATGCCAGCATTCCAAGCAGGTTTGGAATTGGGGCCAGAATTGGGTTTTGAGGGACGCTAAGTATTTTCGCCACAATTGCCTTCGAGACAGGCTCGGAAATATGGGCAGCTCAGAATTATGGCCAGAGTTGTCTTTAGAGGCAGGTTCAAAATTATGAGGTAGGCTCAGTATTATGGCCAGGATTGTCTTTCAAGACAGGCTCGGAAATCAGGCCAGAGTTGTCGTTCTAGGTAGGCACGAAATGGTGGCAGGCGTGGCCTGTTCATTATGAAAGATGGAGAATGTCGTTTAACTCGCATGTGCAGTATAAACCTTTCCGAATAGGAAACTTCGTTACTGATTAACAACTGATTTCATAGGGTGTTCCCATTTACAGCGATCATCGGAGATATTGGAAATTATCAGGAGGAGGCAATTGCTATGATGAGGCAATGATAACAATATGATAACAGTAATGATAAAAGTAAAGCATTGCAAAGTGGACTACTCAGAGTTCAAAAA
Source organism: Malacoraja senta (assembly GCA_038087875.1). NCBI lineage: Eukaryota > Metazoa > Chordata > Chondrichthyes > Rajiformes > Rajidae > Malacoraja > Malacoraja senta. The sequence goes on from JAXLNO010000627.1 coordinate 528,752, forward strand.
CACTTGTTATGTCTTGAATGGATGATATTTTAATGCTGTATTTTGCTAAAATCAACTGTTTCAGCCTCAAATATATTTGAGGAATTGGGCTTCTCTAGCCAGTTAAATTTAAGTTGTTACCACATAGACTTGTTGGTCATTGGGATTTACCTTTAACTATTAATTAGCCTATGACACCGCCCTGGGGCAAGAGATTGGAGTTAATAGAAACCTGTAACAGTCTTGTTGTTATAAAGCAGCCTTCTATTCATCAAGAGTAATTGGCAATCAGTTATTGGTATCAACTATCTATAGACACTAGGTGCATTCTATTGGTTAAAGAGTGATTGAGCGAATATGCATAATCTGCATGCTCAACTTCAAGTTGATACACTATGGTGGTGGCATATGTTAGTCACATGGGTGCAATCAATTAAAAGTATCCTGTAATAGTTTACCTAATACATTTGCCACTGGTGTATCATCAAGTACAGATCAATGACAACACAGAATGGGTGTTGGATCACACAGTATTTATGAAATTCTGGTTCGATGGAACACCAAATATCGATATGTTGTTTTCATGCTTATTCACCGGTTGCAAAAATATGTGGCAAAACAGTGGCGAGAGATACATTCTCGCTACAAGGAGGAGGAATGGGCTTTTATGTCTTCCTCCATTTTGCCTCATCAGTCGGGTCTTCAAATAAAGTCATCAAGATCCCGCTTTAGGTTTTTCCTACTGTCTGACTGGCCTATGCAGCTTTGATTCCCGCTTTTGTTGGGAATAATAATACAACCTTATACGGTTATTCTAAACGTAAACTTTGCAGGTTCAGCCTGTGGCTCGGGAAACCAGCCTTTGCATGATAACATCAATTTATGACTTGCAGATTCTGACTAGACTGCCCCTACATCTTGGGTTGTCACGCCGATCCATGTATGTGTTCACTCCAGAGTGCTGGGATAGCACCAAAAAAGCAGTACATTTCCTCTTCTGGAGATGGGAAGCGTTTTGTTTAATGCTAATGTTACATTTAATACGGTACAGATTACTGACGTCTTGGAGTTCATTTTTAAATCGTCTTTTGACAATAATTGAGTTATAGGGCCATTAACTGTGCCCAACGTGACTTCCCATCATATTTGCTGCAGCAAACGGGACCCACTCTGTCGGGTTTCACCCCCGGATATCGAGTTTGTAAACAATATCTTTAACACAAGTTCTCCCAGGACAAGTACAAGCAGTATGGGATATTGACATTGTGTTAACAATACTTCACCAGGGGGGCTCCAGCTACATCCTTAGCTTTGGCCGGCTCTCATAAGGTAGTTATCCTCATGGCACTGGTTTCATCGCAACGGGTTCAGTCGCTACATAATTGCGACGGGACAGGATGATTACATCTGTAAATAATATATATAATATTTTATGTTTATGATTTAATTAAGCAGAGCAGAAGGGGCGTCAGGTCTCAAACTAGTTCATCCCAGGGCCCTTCGGTTATGTGAGGGCACACATATACAACAATACGTCAAGGTCACCAAGAGCCTTCGAGGCTCTGAACTAGCAATGCTTGTTAGTTACAAAAAACTTTATAAGAAGGTATCCGTTCAGACCATCTGCAGGTGATAAAACGGAGTTTGATTTATGCTGGAGTATATACTGATTTCCAAATCTCACTCCACCAGGGCTGCTACAACATCAGCAGCAAGGGTTATTTACGTTCCGCCGGACCACATCCTAACGGCTGCAGCATGGTCAAACGAACAAACTTTCCAAACATTTTATAATAACCCATTGCCAGGCAAGGGGTATTTGCCAACTCTACTTTAGGTTCTATTTATAGTTTCCATCTGGATGAGAGGATTACTATTATTATTACTTCATTAAACAGCATCAGCATGTTTTAAATCTATGTCATGTCTGTATGCATTATGAATGTTTCTCTCATCTGTCAATGAATGTTTCCCTCATCTGTCACGTGACTCCGAAGTAAAATAGTAAGATTAAACGAGAACTTACCAGTTTGAAGTTTGATCTTTATTTTTTGAGGCGTTACGATGAGCAATTACGTGCCCACCGCTCCCAACCCTCTTTCATAAAGATCACTCGGTAGTTCTAGTCTTCTCTAAGTCTTACTATGTTACCGACTACTGTTATCTGTGATTTCACACCGCAGCTTTGAAGATTGACGCGCATGCGGACTGGTGGGGCTTCTTCCCGTAATCGCTCATCGTAACTCCTCATAAAATAAAGATCAAACTTCAAACTGGTAAGTTCTCGTTTAATCTTACTGTTCTTACATCATTAATGCTGACATTTAATGTGCGTTCCTTACTATCGACTCAAACATCAAATGAACCTTTTGGGAATCCTGCGTCATCACTTTCGAGTCCATTTGGACCTCCGATTAGATCATAAGGTCAAAAGTGATGGGAGCAGAATTAGGCCATTTGGCCCATCAGATCAACTCCACCAATCAATCATGGCTGATCTATCTCTCCCTTCTAACCCCATTCTCATGCCTTTCCCCATAACCCTTGACACCCATATTAATCAAGAATCTATCCATCTCTGCCTTAAAAATATCCATTGACGTGGTGCCCCCCAGCCTTCTGTGGCAAAGAATTCCAGAGATTCATCACTCTCTGATTGAAGAAATTCCTCCGCATCTCCTTCCTAAAGGAACATCCATTAACACTGAGACTATGACCTCTGGTGCTGGACTCTCCTACGAGTGAAAACATCCTCTCCACATCAACTCTATCCTGGCCTTTCACTATTCTGTAAGTTTCAATGAGGTCACTCCTCATCCAGCGAGTACAGGCCCAGTGCTCATCATATGTTAACCCACTCATTCCTGGGATTATTCTTGTAAACTTCCTCTGGACCCTCTCCAGAACCAGCGCATCCTTCCATATTGGACATATGGTGTCCAAAACTGCTCACAATAATCCTGACTGGCCTGACCAGCGCCTTATAGAACCTCAGCATTACATCCCTGTTTTTTGTATTCTAGCCCTCTTGAAATTGTCTATATTTAGAAAATAGTCAATGCCTTTATTTCTTCTACCAAAGTGCATGACTGTACACTTTGCTTGGATGTCTTGCATTTACCATTTTTTGCCCACTCTCCCAACCTGTCTAAGTCCTTCTGCGAAGTCACTGCTTCTTCAACACGACAAGCCCCTTTGCCTATCTTGGTATCATCCAGAAACCTGGCCACAAACCCATCAATTCTATCATTCAGATCATTAGCATATAACATGAAAAGTAGCGGACCCAACACTGGCCCTTGGAAACACCACTAGTCACCTGCAGCCAAGCAGAAACATTGAAACTTAGAAACATAGAAAAAAGGTGCAGGAGTAGGCCATTCGGCCCTTCATGCCAGCACCGCCATTCAAAATGTTCAGGGCTGATCATCCAAAATCAGTACCCCGTTCCTGCGTTCTCCCCAGATCCCTTGATTCCGTTATCCCTAAGAAATATTTCTAACTCTCTCTTGAAAAAAATCAGTGAATTGGCCTCCACTGCCCTCCACAGATTCACAACTCTCTGGGTGAAAAGGTTTTTCCTCATTTCATTCTTAAATGGCCTTTAACACGTTCTTTAACTGTGACCACTGGCTCTGGACTCCCCCAACATCAGGAACGTTTTTCCTGGACCTAGCCTGACCAATCCTTTAAGAATTTTATATGTTTCCATAAGATTCCCTCTCATCCTTCGAAATTACAGTGAATATGAGCCCAGTCGATCACTTTTTTCATCATATGTCAGTCCCGCCATCCCGGAAATTCACCTGGTGAACCTACGCTGCACTGCAAGAATATCCTTCCTCAAATTAGGTGACCAAAATTGCACACAATACTCCAGGTGTGGTCTCACCAGGGTCCTGTATAACTGCAGTAGGATCTCATTGCTCCTATACTCAAATCCTCTCGCTAGGAAGGCCAGCATGTCATTTGCTTTTTTCACTACCTGCTGTACCTGCATGCTTACTTTGAAATTGCCTCCTTCTTTCCCACTCTTTGCCTTCTGCCAGTCAGCCAACCTTGTCAAAGGCCTTATGAAAATCCAAGTAAACAATTTTCACTGACTTTCTGTTTGTATCCTGCTTGTTACTTCCTCAAGGAATTCCAACAGATTTGACAGACAAGATCTTCCCTTATCAAAACCACGCTGACTTCATCCTATTCTATTATGTGCTTCAAAGTACCCCAAAACATCATTATTAAAGGACTTACCAACCGCTGAAGTAATTCTAAATGGCATATAATTTCCTTTCTTTTGGTTTCCTCCTGTCTTAAACAGTGGAGATTTTTTGTGATTTTCCAGTCCTCGGGAACCATTCCTGACTAGTGATTCTTGAAAGATCACTACTGATGCCTGCAAAATCTCTACAGCTACCTCTTTCAGAACTCTAGGCTGTGGTATATCTGGTGCAGGTGACTTATTCACCCTCACACCGTCCAGCCACTCCCAGTGAGCAGTGTCCTGGTCACCAGGACGTCAGATCCCTCGGCCATTCCCCAGCAAGTGTTGTCAGCTCAGTGCAGGCATCACCTGGATCCCAGGAAGCTGCGGCTGGTCAGCGGCTGCGGCTGGGAGATTTCAGGGAGACGGGTGGTCGCGGAAAATTCAGCTTCTATGTCCGTGCACCCACTGACACAGTAAGACCACCGTCCACACACATGCGAGGCTGCAGGATCCTGCAGCATCTACAGAGGTCCTGTGACCATAGATCCGGACACAGGTTCAGATTTTCACCCAGCAGCCACACGCCCAATGGTATTCAGTTCACTCTTGTAAACAGTAGGTGTTGCTCCTGGGCCTGGCCAAGCTGGCCATCCACGAGTCACGGCGCCAGGCAGAAGAGGGCTCTGCCCAAGCCGGCTGCCTTCCCCTTTTCCGGGGTTACATCCAAGCTCGGGTGGTACGAGAAAGGGACCATGCGCTTTCCATGGGTGCCATGGGGGATTTCCGGGACCGCTGGACAACGCACGGGGTAGAATGCATCCTTAATAAGGATGGTGATAAAGTTAGTCACTCTATACTCATGACTGCATAGACGGACATAGTGCGATCTCCATCATCAAGTTCGCCGACGACACCACTGTTGTGGGACATATCACTGATGGGGACGAGTCAGGGTATAGAAGTGAGATTGACTGATTAACCAAATGGTGCCAGCACAATAACCTGGCTCTCAACACCAGCAACGTCAAGGAACTGATTCGGAAGGGGTAGGAGGGGACCCACAGCCGTTTATATCAATGGGTCGATGGTGGAAAGTGTAAAGACTGTCCAAACACAGGGTGTCTTCACTCTAGTTTATTTCATACATTGTATTCGTATACACACATATTGCCCTAGCTGTTCGTGGTCCGTTACCGGAGCTAGAGGGCGAGCTAGGGGTGGGAAGGTTACATTTATACTGAAGCTAATGGGGAGTGGTTAGTAGAAGTGAGGTCACCATGTTAAAGGAACATGCACGGCTCTACATCCTTCCCCTTGAAAAGGGAAACATAGCAATGATGACAGTGAGACCACGACTCATACGCTAGGCACAAACCCGCGCGTACATCGTCAGGAAAAACTTAAAACATTCAAGCAAACTCCCCGTAACGTTCAGGCGGCTTGACCAGACGCCCGGAGCGGGTATGCAGCCCGCCTCCCCCCCCCTTCGAAGGTAGAGTGGGCACCGGGGCAGGAGCGGCGATAGGTGAACCGAAAGGGGAGTGAGCAGGAGGGGGAGAACGAGGAGACCGGGGAGGAGACAAGGGCACCGCAACGGGCACGCGAGCGGGAGATGGCTGATGGGGGGGGCCAGGAGGAGCAGCGGGAGAACGGGGCGCCAAGGGTCGCGAGGGCAGAGGAGCGGGAGGCAACGAGGCGGCAACCGGGGGAGCAAAAGGGGCTGTGGGAGGCGGAGCGGGCTCGTTGACCGGCAGCAAATGCTGGCGGGACCGGCGGTAGATTGTGCCCTCGTAGTCAACCAGGTAAGAGCGCGGAGAGTCGGCAAAGCCGATGACAACAGCCAAGCGGTGGTGTCCGGAGGGGGACTGCATCCGGACGACCTGGCCCTCGAAGAGGGGCTGAAGGGGACGGCATGACTTGTCGTGGGAGCGCTTCTGGACGACCTGTTTCTGGGTAATACGCTTCTGGACAGCAGCAGGGCTGCGGACTGCGGGCCATAGCGACCGCTGGGAGACAGGGATTGGAGGGCGAGTGGTGCGGGACATGAGCCGTTGAGCCGGTGAGCCCATGGTAGGGTCGCGACTAATATTTCGGAGATTCAGTAGAGCGAGATAAAAATCCGAATGCGACAGTCTGCAATGTTCCAGCAGCTCCTTGGCACTGCGGACGGCGCGCTCAGCAAGGCCGTTGCTCTGCGGGTACTCCGGGCTGCTGGTGATGTGGCGAAAGTTGTAGGCGGCGGCGAATGCGCGGAACTCAGCACTCGTGAACTGGCCCCCGTTGTCAGACTGCACAGTCACAGGAATGCCAAAGGTTGCAAAGAGGGGTTGCAACGTCCCGATGACCGCAGCAGAAGTGAGGGAGTGCAGACGCTTAATCTCGAACCAGCTGGAGTAAGAGTCGACCAGGACCAGGAAATGTTTGCCACGCCACTCAAATATGTCCGTAGCGACCGCCATCCACGCCAGGGCGGGGGCAGGCTGTTGCAGGAGTGGCTGGCGTTGCTGGTGGGGAGAGAGGGTATTGCAGGTGGAGCAGGCAGAGACCCTCTCCTGGATGTCCTGTGCCATGCTGGGCCAATAAAATTGGCTCTGGGCCTGGGACAGGGTGGCATCGGCACCGGGATGGCCGTTGTGGGCAGTTTGGAAATAGTGGTCCCACAGAGCGGCAGGCACCACAACCTTGTGGCCCTTCACCACCACGCCGCCCTGCAGCACAAGTTCGTCCTGGACTAGGAAGTAGGGCGCAGCACCAGCCGGCAAGGGTGAGCGACGGTCAGGCCAGCCGCGACGGATGACGTCTATAAGCTGTTGCCGGGCAGGATCATTGGCAGTGTGGTGAATCAGGGACTGCATCTGCTGGGAGGGCATGAAGTTGACGTTTAGCACCATCAGGTCGGATGACTCGTACGGGTGGCGGGCTGTAGAAGCCAGCGGTGCGCGGGACAGCGTGTCAGCCACAAACATGTCCTTGCCCTTGTGGTACACGATTTGAAACGTGAAGCGTTGGAGTTGCAGCATCATACGCTGCAAACGGGAAGAGGCAACGTGGATCGGTTTGTTTAAGATCGTGACCAGCGGCTGGTGGTCGGTTTCGATAGTGAAGGTGTTACCTATAATGTAGTCCCTGAACTTCGAGCAGGCAAACACCACGGCAAGGAGCTCTTTCTCGATCTGAGCGTAGCGTTGCTCGGTTGGAGTCATGGTGCGGGAGGCGTAGGAGACAGGTAGCTGCAGGCGGTCGTGGATCTGCAGGCAGGCGGCACCGAGACCGAAACTTGATGCATCGCAGGTAATGACGATAGGGCGCTTTAAGTCGAAGAACTTCAGAGTGGGGGCGCGAACCAGCCGGGATTTCAAGTCATCGAAGGCTGCCTGATGCAGCGGGTACCAAACCCAGGCAGTGTCCACCTTGGTCAGTTCCCTCAGGGGCGCACTCAGCTCGCTGAGGTCGGGAATAAATTTCCCCAGATAGTTCATCATGCCCAAGAAGCGTTGCAGGCTTGGCACGTTGACCGGAGCTGGCATCTCTGACCGCAGCTGTCTTCTGTGGGTCTGGTTTCAGACCCTCGGCCGTAAAAACGTGGCCCACGTAGGTGACCTCCGGGACGCGGAAACGGCACTTCTTGGGGTTCAGTTTGAGGTTGATTTCCCGAGCCCGATCCAGGACCAGACGGAGGTGGAGGTCGTGCTCAGCGACGTCCCTCCCGTACACCAAGATGTCATCAACGATGATAGCACACGGCAGACCTGCAAATAGCTGTTCCATGGTGCGCTGGAAAACCTCGCTGGCAGAATTGATCCCGAAAGGCATGCGGAGGAAACGGAACCTGCCGAAAGGTGTACCAAACGTGGTCAGTAAAGATGAACGTTCATCCAGCGGAATCTGCCAGAAAGAGTTCTTGGCATCGAGGACAGAGAATACAGTGGCCGGGCCAACCTTTGCAGCGACATCCTCCACCGTTCGCATGGGGTAGTGCGGGCGCTTGATGGCAAGGTTTAGGTCCTTGGGGTTGATACAGATCCGAATCTCACTCTTGTCCTTCTTAGCAGCAACGACCATGGTGGAGACCCACCGGGTGGCATCGCTCACTTCCTTGATGATGCCCATGGCCACCATCTGGCGTAAAGTGGACTCCACCTTGTCCTTCATAGCAAAGGAGACGCGGTGAGGAGGGCGGACTACCGGATGGACCTCCGGGTCCACCTCGATTTCGTACTTGCAGGGTAGTTTGCCCAATACTTCGTCAAAACGGTCGGGGTACTCGCACATGGGATCCATGGGGGTCTGCACCGGGTGGATGTCGTGGTGGAAGGACACCAAACCGAGGTCCTGGCACGCACGGGCGCCCAACAGAGTAACATTCTCAGATTCCAGCAGGAGGAAAGAGAGGGGCCGAGAGGCCTTCAGAACTGAGCAGATAAGGGTGGCCTTGCCAACTGGGAATAGCATGCTCCCCCCATATGCACGGAGGCGGGAGTGATCAGCGGTAATGTTCTCACCAGCTCTTATCTGTTGAAAAAGACTTAACGACATAATATTCGTAAACGCCCCCGTATCTACCTTAGCAGAGAAGGTCATCCCATTCACAGTAACTCGAACTGATGGATCAGCTATCACAGCATGTGCACCCAGGACTGAAAAAACAAGCGATTCATCATGGGAGGAGCTGTTATCAGAATCAGGGAGTTCGACTGGAAGGTATTCGGAGTCATAAACACTGTCAGTAGCAGTCAGGCTGTGTAGACTCTTTCTCGGAGCAGGGACAGGCTGGCCCCTGGAACGGCACGCTGCGGAGAAGTGATTAAGCTTCTTACACAAATTACAAGTCTTACCCAGAGCAGGGCAAACATCAAATTGATGATTGACAAAGTTGCAGTTTGGGCATCGGCGAGGGTTGACCCTTGCAGGCGCAGGGGTGCTACGCTGGCGTGGCGGGCCATCGCGCCGCGGGCGTCCAGCAGCACCGGCATAGTTAATGTCCTCAGCTTCAGGGGGAGATACGGCGTCGACAGCAGCAGACATGCGAGAGGCATGCAAAGCGTCGTTTAAAGTGAGGTCCGGCTTTCTCAGAAGCTCAGCCCGTAGCTTCACGTCCTGTAGACCGTGAACTAGGACATCTCTGATCAACTGATCGGGGGTCGTCTCCAGGTGGCAACGCCGGGCCAGGTGACGCAGCGATGCCACGAAGGTATCGATGTGCTCCCCGGGTTTCTGGCGCCTGCTGAAAAACTTGAACCGCTCTAGAATGGAGTTGGTGGGAATGTCACACAGCGCGGCAAATTTATTGATGAGACACACGGGGTCCTCTGCATTCTCACCATCGGCGTACTCAAAAGATTCAGAACGTTCCATGGCCTCCGGGCCAGCCAGGTTGAGGAGCAGATGTGCTGTAATCGCAGGGGTAATATTAGGATGAGCGATGGCGACATAGTGCTGGAAGTCGCGCCGGAAAATAGTCCACCGGTGGACGATGTCCGAGTCAAACACCAGAACGTCAGGCTTTCGACACGAGGTGGCCATAGTACTTAAATAGTTGGAAAGGAAAATAAACACTTGGAGAAAAGAAAACAAACCCGATGAACAGGAGACGCAGGGTTAACTTCTGACAACCATGTAAAGACTGTCCAAACACAGGGTGTCTTCACTCTAGTTTATTTCATAAATTGTATTCGTATACACACATATTGCCCTAGCTGTTCGTGGTCCATTACCGGAGCTAGAGAGCGAGCTAGGGGTGGGAAGGTTACATTTATACTGAAGCTAATGGGGAGTGGTTAGTAGAAGTGAGGTCACCATGTTAAAGGAACATGCACGGCTCTACAGAAAGGGTCAAGAACTTCAAATTCCTGGGCGTGCATATTTCTGAAGATCTCTCCTGGTCCCAGAACACTGATGCAATCACAAAGTAAGCACATCAGCGCCTCTACTTCCTAAGAAGATTACGGAGAGTCGGTATGTCAAGGAGGACTCTCTCGAACTTCTACAGGTGCACAGTAGAGAGCATGCTGACCGGTTGCATCGTGGCTTGGTACGGCAACCTGAGCGGACAGGAGCGGAAAAAGTTGCAAAATGTTGTAAACACTGCCCAGTTCATCATTGGCTCTGACCTCCCTACCATCGAGGGGATCTATTGCAGTCACTGCCTCAAAAAGGCTGCCAGCATCATCAAGGACCCATACCATCTCTCCGTTGCTATCAGGTAGAAGGTACACAAGCCTGAAATCTGCAACATCTAGATTCTTCCCCACAGCCATCAGACTATTAAACACAACTTCGAACAAACTCTGCACTATAACAGCCTATTGCACTTTATCTGTTTATTTATGTGTGTATATATATATACTATGGTATATGGACACAATGATCTGTTCTGTATTTATGCCTACAATATTCTGTTGTGCTGCAGCAATCAAGAATTTCATTGTCCTATTTGGGACACATGACAATAAACTCTCTTGACTTGACTTAGTAGTTTATTTAGTATATTTGTTTGACTTGTATTATGGTGGTGGGTTTTGTTTCGATTTATTTTGTACTATACATATTATAGGGAGGTTTCACGGCAGTCGGGTCACGACCCCATGACCCGTACTGTTGCTACGCTACGCCAAATGGATTACACGCGATGAACTGCAGGTAGGCACTTACCATTGTTTCCAGTGTAGCGGGCCCGTTAAAACCCGCCGAAATGGTCAATTTTTGCGCTGTAAATAATTATGGAAATCGGGATAAGCGTGAGAGACATTTAGCCAACTTCAGAATTCAAAAAGTGAGGAGAAATGACGGTAGATTGAAGCGAGAGCTGAAAGGAACAACAACAGCCAGAGTGCTTGGCGAACATTGGCCGTTTGCTCACTGCATTTCATCAACTAAGGCATTATTTTGGCTGTGAGGTGAGGAGAGGTTGAGTGTGGGGAAGGGGATGGAATGGCAAAGGTGTGGGGGGGAGAAGGGGGTAAGGGGAAGGGAGTGAGAAGAGGGATGGGGATGTGGGGTGAGAGGGAGGGGAGGTGAGGGGAGGGGAGGGGAGGGGGTGAGAGGGAGAGAGGGAGGGGGTGGGGAGAGGGGGTGTAGATGAGGAGGGAATGGGTGGGGGAGCGGTGAGTGGGTGGAAGGAGGATGGGCAGTGAGTGAGTGAGGGGTGTGGGCAGGGTGGGAGGGCGTGGGGCTGGAGGGGAGGCTGGTCTGGGGAGCAGGGAGGGGGCAGAGGAGATAGCAAGGAAGGAAGGGTTATAGGAGTCGAGGGAGGGGGCAGGCGGATGGGCACAGGATCGTGGGGAGGGGCAGAGGGGATGGTGAGGGTTTAGTACACGTGAGGCAGACGCAGAGGAGGAAGGGGATTTGAACTGGGGAGGGGGAAATAGGCAGGAGGGAGACATGGAGGGGGTTGGAGCTGGGAGACGGAGCCAGGCCAGGGGGTGCAGACAGCCCAAGAGGTCATCTGTGTCTGGTTCAGTCTGCGGCGTCCTGTCTCAGTGTACAACACCTCGGGGACACCACACCTGCTGGGATATGTACAGTTCTGGCCACCCTGTTATAGGAAGGGTGTCAGTAAACTGGAAAAGATGCAACATTGATTACCAGGATTGGAGGGTTTGAGTGAGAAGCAGAGGGTGGATAGGCTGGGATTGATTTCCATGGAGTGAAGGAGGTGAGGGGATGACCTTATGTAGGTTTATAAAATCACAAGAGCACAGATCGGGTGAAGGGCACATTTTTCCCAAGGTACAGGGTCTGAAACTAGGGTCTATAGGTTTAATGTGAGAGGGGAAAAATTAAAGGGAACTTGAGGTGCTGCATGACTCCATTTTATTCCAACATCCATTAAAGTTCTAGCAGTCAAATGATATTTCCCCGTCGCATCCCTGACTGATGTCGCATTTGTTACAGGTGGCAGATGGACCGAAAACAATGGGCTCTACATGTCAGAGACAGAGGCAAGGTCTGTGAAAGGCCACAGGGTATCTTTGAGCAACAAATGCAAGGAAGGCTGAGGTGAGAGAGGGACCTGGGACTAGAAGGGGGTGTATGTTCTGTCTTGCCTTACTCATTAAAATCTCACCTCCTTTATCTCCTTGAAATTAGATCCTCCAGACCTGGCTGCTCTATAGACAATAGACAACAGGTGCAGGAGTAGGCCATTCGGACCTTCGAGCCAGCACCACCATTCAGTGTGATCATGGCTGATCATCCCCAATCAGTACCTCGTTCCTGCCTTCTCCCCATATCCCCTGACTCTGCCATTTTTGAGAGCCCCATCTAGCTCTCTTGAAAGCATCCAGAGAACCTGCCTCCACTGCCCTCCGAGGCAGAGAATTCCATAGACTCACCACTCTCTGTGAGAAAAAGTGTTTCCTCGTCTCCGTTCTAAATGGCTTACTCTTTATTCTTAAACTGTGGCCCCTGGATCTGGACACCACCAACACCGGGAACATGTTTCCTGCCTCTAGCGTGTCCAAGCCCTTAACAATCGTATATGTTTCAATGAGATGCCCTCTCATCCTTCTAAACTCCAGAGTGTACAAGCCCAGCTGCTCCATTCTCTCAGCATATGACAGTCCCGCCATTCCGGGAATTAACCTTGTATACCTACACTGCACTCCCTCAATAGCAAGAATGTCCTTCCTCAAATTAGGGGACCAAAACTGCACACAATACTCCAGGTGTGGTCTCACTAGGGCTCTGTACAACTGCAGAAGGACCTCTTTGGTCCTATATTCGATTCCTCTTGTTATAAAGGCCAACATGCCATTCGCTTTCTTCACTGCCTGCTGTACCTACATGCTTACTTTCATAGACTGATGTACAAGGACCCCCAGATCCCGTTGTACTTCCCCTTTTCCTAACCTGACGCCATTTAGATAGTAATCTGCCTTCCTGTTTTTGCTACCAAAGTGGATAACCTCACATTTATCCAAATTAAACTTCATCTGCCATGCATCTGCCCACTCCCCCAATCTGTCCAAGTCACCCTGCATTCTCATAGCATCCTCCTCACAGTTCACACTGCCACCCAGCTTTGTGTCATCTGCAAATTTGCTAATGTTACTTTGAATCCCTTCATCCAAATCATTGATGTATATTATAAATAGCTGCGGTCCCAGCACTGAGCTTTGCGGTACCCCACTAGTCACTGCCTGCCATTCTGAAAGGGGCCTGTTAATCCCTACTCTTTGTTTCCCGTCTGCCAACCACTTCTCTATCCATGTCAGCACTCTACCCCCAATACCATTTTGCCCACTAATCTCCTATGTGGGACCTTATCTCTAGAATCACTGCTCTAGAATCACATCCCAAAGCACTCTACCCCTTTACACCATAACACAAAAGGGACAGGAGTAAGAGTAGGCCACCTGTGTCCTCACACTGTAATTTAATATGAACATGGCCAATTTGCTCCACACCTCAACTCTTCTCCTGTGCCAACTGCACGTAGCTTTCCATTCCCTATCAGTGAAAAACTGATCTATTCCCTCTATCATCAACAATCTAACCTCCAGGGTGGAGAATTCCAATGTCACCATGCTCTCCCTGAATGTGACTGAACAATTATGGTGTAACTACCATAGTCTGCATAGAAACATAGAAAATAGGTGCAGGAGGAGGCCATTCGGCTCTTCGAGCCAGCACCGCCATTCATTGTGATCATGGCTGATCGTCCCCTATCAATAACCTGTGCCTGCCTTCTCCCCATATCCCTTGACTCCACTAGCCCCTAGAGCTCTATCTAACTCTCTCTTAAATACATCCAATGATTTGGCCTCCACTGCCCCCTGTGGTAGAGAATTCCATAAATTCACAACTCTGGGTGAAAACGTTTTTTCTCACCTCAGTCTTAAATGACCTCCCCTTTATTCTAAGACTGTGGCCCCTGGTTCTGGACTCGCCCAACATTGGGAAAAAATTTCCTGCATCTATCTTGTCCGGTCCTTTTATAATTTTATGTTTCTATAAGACGCCCCCTCATCCTTCTAAACTCCAGTGAATACAAGCCTAGTCTTTTCAATCTTCCTCATATTACAGTCCCGCCATCCCAGGGATCAATCTTGTAAACCTACGCTGCACTGCCTCAATCACAAGGATGTCCTTCCTCAAATTAGGAGACCAAAACTGTACACAATACTCCAGATGTGGTCTCACCAGAGCCCTATACAACTGCAGAAGAACCTCTTTACTCCTATACTGAAATCCTATGCAAATTCACTAACAATGTTAACGACACTGTCATCCATATTGTTAATGTAGCTAACAAACAACAGTGGACACAGCACCGGCATCTGGATCACTCCACTGGTAACAGGCCTCCAATGAGAAAAACTGTGCTCCAAAACTACCCATGGACTCCTTCCTCCAAGCCAACCTTGAATCCAATTGTGTAGCTTGCCTTGGATTCCATGTGATCTAACCTTCCACACTAGCCTACCATATGACAACTTGTCAATGGTCTTCTGAAGTCCATATAAACTGCCCTGCGGACTGACTATCTCTAATCAGACCTACAGTCATACTGCATGGAAAGTTTGAAGAAAGATCTCGACCCAAAACGTCGCCAATTTCCTTCGCTCCATAGATGCTGCCTCACCCGCTGAGTTTCTCCAGCATTTTTGTCTACTTCTGTTCTGCCCAACTAGCCTGTACAGACCAGGTTTCCTATCTACGCTAGTTCCACCTGCCTGTATGTGGCCCATATGCCTGTAATCTTTTCCTATCCGAGTACTTATCCAAATGTCTTTTAAATGTTCAAAGGCTCAAAGGTCTGTTTATTGTCACATGTACCAATTAAGGTACAGTGAAACTCAAATTACCATACAGCCATACAGCAAAAATGCAACAAGACACAGCTACATAAAAATTAACATGAACATCCACCACAGCGGATTGCCCACTTTCCTCACTGTAATGGAAGGCAATAAAGTTTAATTTTCTTCCTCTTTATTGTACCACGGTGGGGGCAGTCGAACCATCCTCAGTCTGGGCGATCGAAGCTTAAGCTACCTCCTCACGCAGCTTGTTCTATTTACCTACCCCTTGTGTGAAAATGCTGCCCTCAGATTTCTATTAATCTTTTCCCTCTCACATTAAACTTAAGTCCTCTTGTTCTTGATTTCCCTTCTCAGGGTAAAAGTTCACAAGTTACACAAGTAGAATTAGGCCATTTGGCCCATTGAGTCCACTCCGCCATTCAATCATGGCTGATCTCTGCCTCCTAATTCCATTTTCCTGCCTTATCCCCATAACCCATGACACCTGTTCTAATCAAGAATTTGTCTATCTCTGCCTTAAAAATATCCACTGACAGCCTCCACAACCCTCTGTGGCAATGAGTTCCACAGATTAACTAGCCTCTGACTAAAGAAGTTCCTCCTCACCTTGTTTCTAAACAAGTGCCTTTTAATTCTGTAACTATAACCTCTGGTCCTAAACTCTCCGACTAGTAGAAACATCCTTTTCACATCCACTCTATGCCTTTCATTATTCTCTAAGTTTCAATGAGGTCCCCCCTCAACTTTCTAAACTCCGGCGACTAGAGGCCCAGTGCTGTCAAATGCTCAGACTATATGGACGATAATATATACAACTTCATGTGATCACCCCTTAGCTTCCTGAGCTCAAAGGAATAAAACCCTAGCCTGCTCGGCTCCCCCAAGAGCTCAGGCCCTCATGTACTGGCAATATCCTCATCGATCTTCTTTGCATTCTTTCCAGCTTAACGATATCCTTCCTCTAACAGGCTGACCAAAACTGAACACAATATTTCAAATTTGGCCTCACCAACATCTTGTACAACTGTTAACATAACATCCCAACTTTTATACTCAAATCTTTGACTGATGAAGGCTAATGTACT
The DNA here is from genome assembly GCA_038087875.1 of Malacoraja senta. Classification (NCBI taxonomy): domain Eukaryota; kingdom Metazoa; phylum Chordata; class Chondrichthyes; order Rajiformes; family Rajidae; genus Malacoraja; species Malacoraja senta. Next base: position 544,786 of record JAXLNO010000627.1, read on the forward strand.
TAAAGGCTACTTGAGCACAAGATCTACATGTGAGGCCACTTTCAGGGAAATGTGCACCTGCACTTACAAGATCCCTATGCTCTACAACACTCCCCAGGACCTTGTCATTAACTGTGAAGATGCCACCCTGGTTTGACTTTCTAAAATGCAATGCCTTGCACTTATCTTCATTAAATTCCATTAACCATTCCACAACTGAATTACCCAGCTGATCAAGATTCTATTGTAAATTTTGGGAACCATCTTTGCTATCTACAATTTGCCTACCACAGATGTTAGGCCTACTGGTCTATAGTTCCCAGGTTTTTCCTTGCAACCCTTCTTAAATAGAGGCACATTAGCCACCCTCCACTCTTGCGGCACCTCACCCATGTCTAATTATGACTCAGTCGGAGATCCTGCAATTCTTCTCGAGCCACCTACAGTATCCTCGGATATATCAGATCATGTTCAGGAGATTTATATACTTTCAATTACCTTGGGACATCCAGCACGTCCGACCATATTACAGACTGTCCTAATTGAGGACCTTGTCCATCTCCTGCATCACACAGAGATAAACATTTTGGTCCTGGAGGACCCTATTCTCTCTCTATTTACCCTCTTTATCTTAATGTATATAAAATCTCTCTGGATTTTCCTTAATATTATTTCCCTATTTTTTGCCGTCCTGATTTTCCCGAAACTTCCCAGCAGCCTGCAAGTTCTATGCCTCCTTTTTCCAGACCAGAGGCTCAATTTCTCTGATCATGCAGGCTTCCTTACTCCCACCTGCCTTGCCCTCTGCTCGAATTGGATCTTGCATGCTCTGAGCTCATGCCATCACATTTTTAAAAGCATCCCACTTTCCGGATGTTCCTTTGCCTGCAAACAACCTACTCCAATCAACTTGAGCAAGTTCCTATCTCATTCCATCAAAGTTACACTAGTCCCAATTTAGAATTTTAACATGGGCCCACCCTCTCTTAATCCACAATTATTTTAAAGCTAATAGAACTGTGGTCACTGGTCCTAAAACACTCGTCCACAGACATTTCAGGCGCTTGCCTGTCCCAATTTCCAAAGAGAAGATCAAGCTTTGCTCTCTCGCATCGTGGGCTCTAAATATTGCCTGAGGAAAGTTTCCTGAACTCATTTGACAAATTCCATCCCATCTCAGTCCTTGACACTCTGGCAGTCCCAGTCTATATTGGCAAAGTTAAAATCCCCGATGATGATAACCCCATTAGTCAGCTGTTTGCAATCTCCTTGCTCATTTGTTCTTATAATTCTCGTTGACTATTTAAAGGCCTATAGTACACTCCCAACAAGCTCCGTTTTTTATTTCTCAGCTCCACCCCTAAAACCTTATTGCAAGAGTCATCAGAAATGTCATCTGATTACTGCTGTGACATTCTCCTTAATCAATCGAGCAACTCCCCCTCCTCTTTTACCTCTATCTCTATCTTGTACCTCTCGCACCTGTACCCTGGATCATTAAGCTGCTAGTTCTGTACCTCTCTTAGCCATGTTTTTGTAATGTTTAAAATGTCCTAGTCGCATGTACCTATCCAAGTCTCACCCATCAGGCCTTTCGCACAAAATAGATTCAATTCAATATAACAGTCCTACATTACTTCCTGCTGTGCTCCTGCCTATCCCGCCTAGTGAGCTTTCTTTATCACCTTCCACACCTAGTTCCAGCCTCTCACCTGCTTCTGTTCTGCAGTGGACCCCGCCCACCCAGGAAATTTAATTTAAACCCACCCCGACTATCAGCAACAAAAGTTCCTGCCAGGATATTGGTTCATCTCCAGTTCAAGTGCAACGCATCCTTCTTGTATGGATCACCTCTGCCCCAGAAGAGATTCCAATGGTTCAAAAATCTAAATCCCCACCCCTGCAACAACTCCTCATTTATCTGTCCAACTTTCTTGTACCTACCCTCATTAGCATGTACTGCTGGAGGTCCTGCTTTTGAACCTTTCGTCTAACTACGTATATTCATTTAGCGGGACCTCTTCCTTTTTCCTAATGACATTTGTGCCAACATGCACAGCACTCACCCTCCCCTTGAGAATGTCCATGCCTATCCAAATGCTGGTAGATCCAGTCCTGCCAAATTCCCCCAAATAACCTTTGTGCCACTGCTGTCAGGCTCACTATTCTGTAGCTCCCTGATTTATACTTGCTGCTCTTTTCAATAATTCCCTTCTTAAATAGCCTTGTTTAAAACATCTCACAGTGGTGCAGCTGGTAGAGTTGCTGCCTCGGTTCTCCCATCATCTGGCTTTAAACGTGACCTCGGGTGCTGACAGTGTGGAGTTTACACGTTCTCCCTTTGACCCTGTGTGTTTCCTCTCAACTCCCAAAACATTAATGATGGTACTTTCTTTTAATTCTATCTTTTACATTGTTCTGTGTTGTGCTGAATGGTGCAATCTGGGTGGGCAAAATGGGAAGCGGGAGTGGGAAGGGGGGAGGGGGAAATGGGAGGAGGGAGAAGGGAGAGAGTGAAACATATTTACCAAAACGGTGCAATGAAATTCTTATTTGCAGCAGCATAACAGCTCTGTAAACGATAACATAAAAACAAATACATTTTCCGTTCAATAATAAAAAACAATATTAGTGAAAAACAAAGCAAGCCCAAATATAAAATGAGGGAGATTAACATAGTTGAGGGTCGGATTTTTTTTTTAATGGATGGTTGATGTGAAATCAAAGATCCTGTTTCCATGCTGTTTATCTCTGACTCTGACTCTTCCACATTGCAGGATGATGGTGTGCAGTATTAAACAAGGCAAGTTGTTGGGTCGAATGGCCTGTTCCTCTGCAGTAACTTCCATACAAAACACCCTTGTTTTTGCAGCCACTACAATACTAAAGGGTTAACTCTGCCCTGCTCTATCATACAGAGACTGAGAACAAGGGATCAGGTAACCATTGATGAAAGGGCTCAGATATAAATTGAGCGAGAAGGAAACAAAGAATTTGTTGAAAGGAGATTGGCGGGGGGGGGGGGGGAGTGGGTAGAAGGAGGGAACGAACAGATGGAAGCAGAGTTTTCATAGCAATTAGAGTGGAAGGGTTTGTTAAAAACTTGTTTCTGTGTACAAAATTCAAACCTGCCATCATGACATTTCCAACGGAAACACTCTTCAGATTAATTTGCCAACATTCCCACAATCCTGTTTGTAACATGAAACACACAGACTAAAAACAAAGTACTTTTCATAGCAAGCACCGGTAACATTTTGTGAAAGGCCACAGATGCAAATTAAGCCACAGATGAAAACAGGACAAAGGGGGAGTTTATGGAGTGGGGGAAGAGGGAGGCAAAGAAAGTTTTCAAGGCAGTTTGAATTATTGGACTGAGTAGGAAGGAACTGCAGATGCTGGTTTAAACGGAAGGTAGACACAAAAAGCTGGAGTAACTAAGCGGGACAGGCAGCATCTCTAGCGAGAAGGAATGGGTGACGTTTCGTGGTATTGTATGGATGTGTCCAGTGGATGTTCTTCAACATGCTCTGCCCATTAAAGATCCAGTAGGCAGAGCCCTCTGTCCAATGATGCTTCTCAGTATTGTTGTGTTTGTTTTAGGAAGCTCGCTGACTGAGAACAATGGACTCTCCATGTCTGAGGCAGAGAAAACGGCTGGTGAAAAGTCACAGGAATATTCAGCAACGGATGGAAGCAAGGCTGAGGTGAGAGAGGGTGCTCGGACTGAGAGAGTCATAGAGTCATACAGTGTGGAAACAGGCCTTTCAGCACATCTTGCCCAAGCTGACCAACATGCCCCATCTTCACGTCCCATCTGCCTGCATTTAGCCCTTATTCCTCTAAACATATCCTATCCATGTACTTGTAGTGATAGTAGCTGTCTCAATTACCTCCTCTGGCAGCTCATTCCATACACCTACCACCCTTTGCGTTTAAAAAAAAGTTGTGCCTCGGGTTCCTATTCAATCTTTCCCCCCCTCACCTTCAACCTATGGCCTCTGGTTTTGACTCCCCTACTCTGGGTAAAAGCCTGTGCATTTATAGTATCTATTCCTCTCACGATATTATATACCTCTATAAGATCACCCCTCATCTTCCTACACTCCAAGGAATAAAGTCCTGGCCTGCTCAACCAATGAGTGAATTTCCTGTGTCCTTTTCTGCTGTTCCACCCCTGCAATGTTTATCATTGAATTTGAATCCTCCATCAATGACTGCCAAGATCACTCAGTGTCTTCTCACAGGAACATAGCAAAACAGGAACAAAAGTAGATTGCCTGCCCTGTGTCAATGCAATCATATCTGATCTGCCCCAGGCTTCAACTGATAGAGTCAAAGGAGTCATACAGCACAGATATTGGCCATTCAGTTCACCTTGCCCGCGCTGATCATTAAGAATCCATTTATATCACTCCCATATATCAACATATGATCTGTCACGTTCTAGGCCTTGGTGATTCAAGTGCTCATCAAGATTCTTCTGAAATGTTGTGATAGCCTCTGCTGTCACCATCCTCTCAGGCAGTGCATTCCCTATTTCAACCATCCTCTGGGTGATAAACCCTGTTAAAGACCTGCTCCTTAACTTAACCCTGTGCCCTCTGCTTATTATGGTTAGAAACAAGGAACTGCAGATGCTGGTTTACATAATAAAGACAAAATACTGGAGCAAATCAGCGGGTCAGGCAGCATCTGTGGAGTACATGGAGAGGTGACATTTTGGGTTGGGAACCTTCTTCAGATTGATTGTGGTGGGGAGGGCTGAGGGTGGAAGAAAGGTGGAAGAAATGAGGGGCAGGACAAAGCCTGGCAAGTAATAGGTGAATACAGGTGAGGGGGGGTTTTGATAGGTAGATGGTCAGACAACGGCCAAAGATGAAAAGATAGATGTCAGACAAAAGGGTTAAATAGTTGCAAATTGTGAAGCTAGAAGAAGGAATGTAGGTGGAAGGAGAGGGGGAGGAAACAAATAGGTGCGAGTCCAGGAGGGGCACATGGGGGTGAGAGGGGCGGTCATCGTTATCTAAAATTAGAATATTCAATGTTCATACCGTTGGGTACCCAAGCTATATGCCGTGCTGTTCCTCCAGTTGCATTTGGCCTCACTCTGGCAAGGTGGGGTTGAATGAGAAAGGGTGAAGGAGGGAGAGAAAGACAGACGGATAGAGATCTACTCAGAGAGCACATACGTCACAAGACCATTTAGAGTCAAACATCAAGCACCCTGTTACACAAACCCTATACTAACCCATTCTCTCCACATTTGCATCAGCAGTTCCCACTCATCTTCATGTGGAGGTAATGTACTGAAGGCAATGGCCCTATTAACCCACATGTCTTAGTCACAATGACTGCCCTGAAACAGGCCCTTTTACCCATGCTGACCAAGATGCCAATTTAACCATGTGCTGCTGTAAAACGGACCCCGCACATACCAAGACAAGTATTCTTTTTGTTCTCTCTCTTGCCAATAAATCTGATGTGTTCATGTACCAGAGGGGTTCACCGACGGGCTGAGTCATGATCAGTGCCGTGGACGGAGACAGAGAGAGAGGTGTGCTGCTGTAAAACTGGAACCCGCATCTACCGAGACCACACCTGGAGTATTGTGTGCAGTTTTGGTCTCCAAATTTGAGGAAGAACATTCTTGCTATTGAGGGAGTGCAGCGTAGGTTCACAACGTTAATTCCCGGGATGGCGGGACTGTCATATGCTGAGAGAATGGAGTGGCTGCGCTTGTATACTCTGGAGTTTAGATGGATGAAAGGGGATCTTATTGAAACATATAAGATTATTAAGGGTTTGGACACTCTAGAGGCAGGAAACATGTTCCCAATGTTGGGGGAATCCAGAACCAGGGGCCACAGTTTAATAATAAGGGGTAAGCCATTAGAATGGAGGTGAGTAAACACATTTTCACACTGAGAGTAGTAAGTCTGTGGAATTCTCTGCCCTTCTTCAGAATGGTTAGGGATAAGGCAAACAAGAGATACAGACGGTGATGTGGAGAGACAAAGACCAATGAATGAAAGATATGCAAAACCGTAACAATGATGAAGGAAACAGGTCATTGTTAGCTGTTTGTAGGGTGAAAACGAGAAGCTAGTGCGACTTGGGTGGGGGAGGGATAGAGAGAGAGAGGGAATGCTGGTGCAACCTGATATGAGATAAATCAAAATTCATACCACTAGGCTGTAAGCTGCCCAAGCGAAATATGAGATGCTGTTCCTCCAATTTACATTTAGCCTCACTCTGACAATGGAGGAGACCTAGGACAGGAAGGTCTGTTTAGGAATGGTAAGGAGAATTAAAGTGTCCAGCAACCGGGAGATCAGATTGGTTCAGGCGGGCTGAGCGAAGGTGTTCCGCGAAATGATCGCCCAGTCTGCGGCGTTTGGTCTCGCCGCCGTATAAGAGACCACATCTTGAATAAAGGATACAATAGATGTGGTTGGATGAGGTGCAAGTGAACCTCTGTCTAACCTGAAAGGACTGTCGGGGGCCCTAGATAGAGTCGAGGGAGGAGGTATCGGGACAGGTGTTGCATCTTTTGCAGTTGCAGGAGAAGGTACCTGGGGAGGGGGTAGTTTGGGTGAGAAGGGATGAGTTAACCAGGGAGTTGCGGTGGGAACGGTCTCTGTGGAAGACGGAAAGGGGTAGAGTAGAAAAAATGTGGCTAGTGGTGGGATCCCGTTGGAGGTGGTGGAAATTTTGGAGGATTATCTTTTGTATGCGATGGCTGATGGGGTGGGAGGTAAGGACTAGAGGGACCCTGTCTCTGTTGTGAATAGGGGAGGGGGAGCGAGGGCGGAGCCATGGGCTACCGAGGAGACATGAGTAACTGCAACTGCAACTGCAACTTTATTTATATAGCACATTTCATACACGAGGCAGACTCAAAGTGCTTCACATAAAAACATGTCATACAATAAAATGAAATAATAAAATGAAATAAAATAGAAGAATTAAAAGAAAATAAAAGCAAAGTTAAAAATGCATTATAGAAAAGTGCAAAAGTTAAAAGTGCAATGTAGTTCAGATTTAGCTGAAAGCTAAAGTAAACATAAAAGTTTTCAGTCTTGTTTTAAAAGTGGTGAAAGTAGGGGCAAGTCTTAAATCTTCAGGAAGTTCATTCCAGCTATTTGTTGCATAGTAACTATATCCTGCTTTCCCATGTTTTGTATTTACTCTGGGAATCACTAACAGATTGGTCTCAGAAGATCTTAGCGGTCTAGAAGACTTATATAGTGGAAGCATGTCAGTGATATACTTTGGCCCTAAACCATGTATTGATTTATAGGTGAGCAGCAGGATTTTGAAATCAATTCTCTGACATACAGGGAGCCAATGTAAGGATTTAAGAATTGGTGTAATGTGTTCAAATTTTTTGGTCTTTGTTAGAACTCTAGCAACAGCGTTCTGAACAAGCTGAGTAAGGGCCGCATCTATGATGGGAGAGGGGATCCCCTGTTCCCTAAAGAATGAGCACATCTCGGATGTCCTAGTATGGAACACCTCATCTTCGCCCCAGACGCGGCGTAGACGGGGGAATTGGGAGTAGGGGATAGAATCTTTGCTGGAAGCAGGGTGGGAAGAAGTGTAGTCGAGATAGTTGTGGGAGTCAGTGGGTTTGTACTAGACATCAGGCAATAGTCTATTTCCTGTGATGGAGACTGATATCAAGAAAGGGGAGGGAGGTGTCCAAGTAAATTTGAGTGCAGGATGAAAATTGGTGGTGAAGTTAATGAAGTCAATGAGTTCTGCATGGGTCAGGGCCAACATGTTCCTGTGAGAGCAAAGGATAAGGCTTCTAGGGTTAGGAACCCCAACACAAGGATATTGAGGCACGGTGAAAGAAAACAAAAGAGGCATCTGTCACGTATGGACAGCTGGGATCAAACAAGAGTGCGTTCTCGACCCGAAACGTCACCTATTCCTTCGCTCCATAGATGCTGCCTCACCCGCTGAGTTTCTCCAGCATTTTTGTGTACTTTAGATTTTTCCAGCAATTTCTTAAACATTCCAGTTTAACAACATCCTTCCTATATGCAGGGCAACTAATGTTTCAAATACGTCCTCATCAATGTCTTGTACAACTGTAACATAACATCCTAACTTCTATACACAATACCTGGACTGATGAAGGCAAATCTGCCAAAAGATTTTTTGAACATTCTGTCTACCTGTGACACCACTTCCATGGAACCTCGCGGGGGCAAATATATAATTTCTTGAATATGTCAATATGGGGAGACAAAGTGGTGAAGAAGGGATATGGCATGCTTGCGTTCTTCGGACAGGGCATTGAGTACAAGAGTTGGGACATCATGTGACACTGGATAGAACATTGGTGAGACTACACCTGGAGTATTGTGTGCAGTTCTGTTCACCATGCTAAAGAAATGATGTGATTAAGCTAGAGAGGCTGCAGAAGAGTTTCACAAGCATGTTGCTGGGACAGGAGGGCTCAAGATATAAGGAGAGCCTGGATAGGTTGGGAATATTTTTCTCAGAAGTTGAAGGGTGACCTCACAGCGGTTTATTAAATCATGAGGAGCATAGATAAGATTGGGGAAGATTAATTTTATTAGGGCAGAGTCTAAAGCTGGGCGTAGGGAAGAAGGGCTCCGACCCGAAACGTCACCCAATCTTTTTCTCCAGTGATGCTGCCTGACTTGCTGAGTTACTCCAGCACTTTGGTCTATCTTTGGTATAAACCACCATTTGCAGTTCCGTGTTTCTAGGTTTAATGTGTGCCTGGATTTGGGGATATTAGGTACAAGGAGAGGGTAGCTGATATGTGTTTAAAGTTATGAGAGACATAGATAGAGTAGTCAGTCGGACCTTTTTTCCCCAATGTGGAAATGTCAAACACTGGACGGAATTGCTTTATGGTGAGTGAGGCAAAGTTTAAAGCAGATGTGTGGGCCTAGTTTTTTTTACACAGAGAGTGATAGATGCCTGGAACGAGCAACCATGGTTGGTGGAGGAAGCAGATACAATAGCGGGATCAGAGAAGCTTTTACATAGGCACATGGATATGCAAGGAATGGAGGGATATAGACCATGTGTAGTCATGCATCAGGGAGACAGGGCCTTCGGCCCAACTCATTTTTGTTGAGCAAGATCTAAGGTATCCATTTGCCCGTATCCCTTTAAATCTTTCCTATCCAGGTACCTGTCCAAGTGTTTTTTAAATGCTGTTATAGTATCTGCCTCTACTACCTCCTCTGGCAGCTCGTTCCATATACCCACCATCCTCTGAGTGAAAAGGTTGCCCCCCAGGTGACTATTAATACTTTCCTCTCTCACCTTAAACTATATCCTCTGGTTCTTGATACCCCAACACTGGGGAAAATAACCAGCACATTTACCCTGATTATTTCCCTCATGGTTTTTTACAGGGATCATGATTTAATAAACCGCTGTGTAGGGAGAACAGATTATTTTTTATCTTGGAACGTTCAGCAGACATTGTGGACCAAAGGGTCTCTTCCTGTGCTCTATTGTTCTCTGCTCTAATGTGAGCAGGGCAAGATTTAAATGGGACCTGAGAGACAGCATTTTCACACAGAGGGTGATGGATGTATGGAACCAACTGCCAGAGGAAGTGGTAGAGGCGGGTACAATTAAGTCATTAAGATAGGCACAAAAAGCTGGAGTAACTCAGTTGGGCAGGCAGCATCTCTGGAGAGAAGGGATGGGTGACGTTTCAGGTTGAGACATTCCCATTCCTTCTCTCCAGAGATGTTGCCTGTCCTGCTGAGTTACTCCAGCTTTTCGTGTCTTATCTTTCGTTTAAACCAGCACCTGCAGTTCCTTCCTACACATTATGGCATTAAGTTCGGACATGTTCATGGATGGGAAAGGTTTGGAGGGACAAGGGACAGGTACAGGCAAATGGGAGTTGAGCCAAACAGCCTGTTTGCATGCAGTAGTTGTGCTTCAGCTGCCAATGGCCCGTTTACTGTCTGCCTGCTATGATTCCAGAGCACAGACACCAGTGTCCAATGTGACATGTTTGAGTACAACAGGAATGATTCCACTAATTTCCCTTTCCAGCCCTCACTGTTCACTGTAGATCCACCACATAACTCAATGCTGCCACGTGGGATGATGCTGGTGGGGGTTAAGGTCTGTTGGGTCAAGTGGCCTGTTTTTCTGCAGTAACTTTTAACTATTTGATTCTCGCTCAAGCAGCCATTACAGGAGCATTGCATGGGTTAATTATGCCTTGTTTTTGAACAGACTGAGAACAAAGGACTGTCCACATCAAGGAAACTGGTAACATGTGGCAAAAGGTGTGATGCAAATTGAGCAACAGATGCAAACTGGGGAACAAGGGAGGGTTTGATGAATGGGTAGGAGTTGGTGGGGGAGAGAGAGAGAGCAACAGAGAGAGTTTCCATGACAGTTTGAGTCTTACGCTGAATGTCCTGTTTCTGTGCGGTTACTTCAAACTAATTCCTTATTGCTTCTGTGGCCATTATAGATCTAATGAAAACACTGCATTGGTCAATTCTGCCCTCCCCAAACATCATGTTTGTAACAAAAAGCTCACGGGGTACCTGTCATCTCAAGATGCAGGTAACATTTGATCAAATCTGACGTATGGGAAGTGAACCATAGATGAACACCCAGAAAATTACAGGGATTGGTGGAATGGAGGGACACGGAGTGTGTGAGAGAAAGAAAAAGGCAATGGAAATGTGTGATCAAGAGAGAGAGAGAGAGAGATGTTCAGTCACACAGCACAGGAACAAGCCCTTTGTCCCACTGAGCCTGCACTGTCCATCAAACACCCATTTATACTGATCCTGTACTAACCCCTGTTTGTTCTCCCCACATTTCTATCAGCTGTCCTCCAGATTCTAGCTCCCACCTACAAATTTGGGATATTTTCAAACTACCATCCGCACGTCTTTGGGATGTGGGAGGAAACACAAGCATCTGGGGGAATCCTACATGCCACAGGACGACATGCAAACTCCACACAGATGGCCCTAGAATTGAATCCAGCTGACTGGAGTATGAGGTAGCAGCACTTCCTCCTGTGGCAGTGACAGATGCAGAGAGAGTGTCCACAACAGTTTGATGGAACAGACTAATGCTGTCCATCAATGCAAGACTTGGGGTTGTCGTAGTAGGAGATTTTAACTTTCCCAATAAAGACCTGCATTATCATAGTGCCAAAAGCTTAGATGGGTTGAAATTTGTCAAATGAGTTCAGGAAAGGTTTCTCAGGCAATATGTAGAGGGCTCTACAAGTGAGAGGGCAAAGCTTGATCTACTCTTAGGAAAATGGGAAGGGCAAGCAACTGACGTGTCAGTAGGCAAATGTTATGGGACCAGCAACCACTGTTCCATTAGCTTAAAAATAGTTATGGATAAGGATAAGGCGGGCCCACAAGTTAGTCCTGAATTGGGGAAAGGCCAACTTTGATGGTATTAGACGGGAATTTGCAAAGGTTGATTTGAGTAGGTTGTTTTGGGGCAAGGGGATGTGTGGAAAGTGACAGCGAGGGCTCAGGGCATGCATGTTCCTGTTAGAGTGAAGGGTAAGGCAGGTGGGAGTAAGGAAGCTTGGATGACAAGCGGAATTGAGGCTCTGGTTAGGAAAAATGAGGCCACATGGACGATGTCAAAGTAGCTGAGATTGTCTGTTCCTGGATGAATTTTGGGGAATGAGGAGGAAAATCAGGAGGCCAAAACGGGACAGGAGATAGTTTTGGCTGATAAAATCAAGAAAAATCCTGAGATTTTATTTAAATACATTAATGGAAACAGAATAACTACAAAAAATAAGGCCTCTCAGAACCCAAAATGGTCATCCTTGTGTGGAGTAGCAGGAAATGGACATGGATGGACAGGTTTGGACTTTATTCCTCGGAGCGCAGGAGGCTGAGGGATGATCTTAGAGAGATGCATAATACAGAGAGGGAAATAGATAGGGTGGATGCACAGTCTTTTACCTGTAACTGTTTCACTCTGAGGGTAGCGGTTACATGGAATGAGATGCCAGAGGATGTTGTTGAGGCAGGTACTATAACAGCATTAAAAGGATATTTGCACAGATACATGGGTAGTAAAGGCTAAGAGTGATATGGGCCAAAGCAGGGCAAATAGGACTAGCTGAGATGGGGCATCTTGGTCAGTGTGGATGAGTCGGGCCAAAGACCATGTTTTAATTCTTGCTTGCATACCCAAGGTATGCAAGCAAAGAATTTCACTGTGACTTGTCACATGTGATAATAAAGTATTCTCCCGATCTCCCCTTTTTCTCCTCTTCCTCTTCTCTTTGTGCAAATGCTCAGTGTTTACTCTCTCACTATTGTCTTCAATTTATGTGCGCTGAGGTACAGTAAAATTATCGAATGCAGAGAGAGAGAGACAGAGAGACAGACAATGGTTGGAGAAGCTCTTCCACACAACTCGTCCATGCTGACCAAGTTGCCTCCTCTTAGCTAGTCCCATTTTCCGGCATTTCATCCACACCTCTCTAAGCCTTACCTTTCCATGCACCTATCCAAATGTCTTTTAAACACTGTTATACTACCTGCCTCAATTACTTTCTTTGGCAGCTCGTTCCACATACATACCACCCTCTGGGTGAAAAAAACTGCCTTTCAGGTCCCTATTAAAACTTTCTCCTCTCACCTTAAACCTATGCCCTCTATTTCTTGATTCTTCAGCCCTGTGTGCCTATCTATCCTACTCATGATTTTATACACCTCTGCAAGATTTTGGAAAAGTGGCAAAGATAGAGAAAGTATGCTCACCTTCATTGGTCGGGGGATGGAGTATGAGTCAGGAAGTCATGAAGCAACTCTATAAGACTTTGGTTCGGCCACATTTGGAGTAATGCAGTTCTGGTTGCTCCTTTACAGAAGGATGTGGAGGGTTTGGAGAGGGTATAAAAGTGGGTACGGAATGCTGTCTGCATTAGAGGGTTTCACCTGCAAGGAGAGCTTGGACAAACTTGGTATGTGTTGGAAGAAACTGCAGATGCTGATTTACACCGAAGATAGACACAACATGCTGGAGTAACTCAGAGGGACAGGCAGCATCTCTGGATAGAAGGAATAGGTGACGTTTCGGGTCAAGACCCTTCTTCAGTCTCGACCCCAAATTTCACCCATTCCTTCTATCCAGAGATGCTGCCTGTCCCGCTGAGTTACTCTAGAATTTTGTGTCTATATTTGGACAAACTTGGATTGTTTTCTTTCGAACAGATAAAAATAATTATGAGATGCGCAGATAGGGTAGACAGTCAGAAAATTTTCCCCAGGGTGGAAATAGACTAGTGGACATTGCTTTAAAGTGAGAGGGGTAAAGCTTAAGGAGATGTACAGGGCAAGACTTTTTACACAGAGGGGGGTGGGTGCCTGGAACACGCTGCTGGAGGTTGTGCTGGAAATAGTGTCATTTAAGAGGCTTTTAGATGGGCACATGAGTATTGAGAGAATGGAAGGAGATAGTTCATATGCAGGCAGAGGAGGTTAATTTACCTTGGCATCATGTTTGGCTTTTAAAAATTGTGGGCCACGGCGTCTGTTCCTATGCTGTACTTTTCTATGTTCCATGATCAACCCTCATCCTTGTACAATCTTCCAAGGAACAAAGTCCCAGCAGCCCGACCTCTCCCTATGACTCAGTCCCTCGAGTCCTGGCAACATTCTTGTAAATCTTTTCTGCACTCTTTCCGGCGTAATTACATCTTTGGTGTCGCTCTAATATTTAGGTTCAGATTTTTGGAGTGGGAATTGAACCCACAAGCCTGCAGCTTGAATGTAATGGCACCTGCACTCTGCCTGAGCAGATCAGATAAATAGCCCGGCATGGACCAGAGCTCTCTCCAACCTCTTTGGCATTGAAATTGTGGGCCGAGGCGGCTGTTCCTGTGCTGTACTTTTCTATGTTCCATGATCAACCCTCAATGTTGTACAATCTTCAAAGGAACAAAGTCCCAGCCTTCCTAACCTCTCCCTGTAACTGTCCCTCGAGTTCTGGCAACATCCTCGTAAATCTTTTCTGCACTTTTTCCAGCTTAATTCCATCTTTTGTGTCATCCAAAGTGTTGGCCTCAGATTTATAGAGTGGGAATTGAATCCACAAGCCTTCAGCTCGGAGATAATGGCACCAGCACTCTGCCTGAGCAGAGCAGATAAATGCCCCAGCGTGGACCAGTGGGGCTGAATGGTCTGTCTCTGTGAACTGATAAAACTCTCTGCGATTTCCTTTCTATTCCAGTTCCCATATACATACAGTGTCACATACTGATCCAGTACTAACCTGGCAAGGATTTATGCAGTGGCTACTCTCTCTCCCTCGCCTATTGTCCATTGCATTTCCAATACAAAGCTCAGTGCTGAACGCAGAGCTACTGGTGAACTGACTAGTGTTTATACCCGTCGTCTCTTAACACCTATGTCCATTTTTGTTCCAGTATACGTAGCCCTCTGTGTGATAATAATAGTCCAATGGAACATGGTTATCTAAGTTTACAACAAGATCCAGATCGGTTAGGAAGGTGGGCAAGGAATAGCAGATGGGATTTAACTCTGGCAAATGTGAGGTGTTGCATTTTGGTTTGTCAAACCAGGGCAGGACTTACACAATAACTGGTAGAGGCCCTGGAGAATGGTGCGGAACACAGAGATCTGGGCATGCAGGTTAACTGTTGCCTTCGAGTGGTGAGCCAGGTGGATAGATCGGTGAATAAGGTATTTGGCACACTTGGCTTCATTATGAAGGGTATTGAGCACATGAGGTGGGACATCATGATACAGCTGTGTAAGTGTTTGGTGAGAGCACACCAAGAGTACTGTGTGCAGTTATGGTCGCCCAGCTACAGGAATGATGTCATTGAGCTGGTAATGTTACTGAAGAGATTCACCAGGATGTTGCCTGGGCTTGCGGGTTTGAGTTAGAGAGGTTGGATAAGCTGGGATTTTTTTCTTTGGGGTGTAGGAGACTGAGAGGTGATGTTAGTGAGATGTACAAGATCATGAAGAGCAGAGATAAAGTGAACGTTCACAGTCTTTTTCCCAGGGTAGAGGATGCTAAAACTAGAGGGCATATGCTTAAAGTGAGAAGGAAGAGGGACTTTGGGGCATCTTTTTCACTCAGAGGGCAGTTCATATCTGGAATGAGCTGCCAGAGAATGGCCTGGGTGCATTTGCACCATTGTAAAGTGTTTGGTGACACCAAGCAAAGGGGGGAGGTCGAGGTCAGGGAGAGGGATCCGGTTGAAGTCAGGGAGAGGGATCCGGTCCACGAAAAGTATGGTACGAATTAATTTTGCTATGAAATTGCACGTTCTTTTCTTTTCCCCTCCCTTGTGTTCGCAGATATGAAATAAACCGTGTTCGCAGATACGAAATAAACTGCTAAGATGAGGGTCTACGTGGCATTAATATGTGTGACGACCACAGTAGGGTTAATCAGTTACGGTTGGAAATGGACAAAGCCTGAATACGGACGGAACAAACGAGAAAAGAAAGGGGAACGAGAAAACTCCAATCTATTTATTCAGGCACACAACGAGCTATTCGGGAAGGGGCAGGTGGTTTGTTATCCACGAATGACATCAGTTACCTCCCTGTTTACCCCATCCCCTGCATGGGGCAGAACTGAACGACTGGTGAAGTGCCAGGACAAAAAAAACGGTCCCTGTCAAGCCCGTTATCATCAGCTATGATAGGCTTCACGCTCCACCGGCTAACTGCTTAGTGCTCCCTAAGAACAATAACCACTCCTACGACAATTGCTATCATGGATCTAGGACGGCGTCAAGAGCACCGGCTAGGCCATGTAACTTCACCACCAATAATGACAAGAGGCAATATGAAAATTGTTTTAGTAACCAAGGACACGGGTGTATAGTCATAAATGTTAAAAAATAACCTCACTTGCGCTCTGCAAGGGCTCGTTCCCGGCTCCGCATGTAACCTTACCTATAAAGGAGTCCAATGTAAGGTGTATAAGGAATGTTTCCCTGTAAATGCTGGATTTCAGCTGTTGTGTGGCTGGGCTAACGGGACCCATCTGACGGTAGGATCCCATCACCTGCCAATCCCCAGTTAGCAATGGGATCGGTGAAGCGTGGAGGGACTGGTCTGGAGGGGGAGAAGACATTAATACTCGAAGGGGCTGTAATGGATCATTATATACGGAGGAACGATATTACTTCTTTAATGGGAAAGGAACCAATGTCCTAAAACTCCCTTTCCCCAAGAACGTGGCAGTTGGAGCATTGGTGCCAACCACGGTACCTTGTCCCGAGCAATGGACTAAACCCATGGCTCGGGTTCATCGAAGGGCGGTATCGGCAGAGTTTTGCGCGCAATGGAGAAATCCAGGGATCAGGAGAACTACCCACGGACATTCCATCGGATGGGGATTATTAAGCATGCTAACCATGGGAGGAGTGGGTGGAGGTGAAGCAGCCAAAAACCGAAATTACCTTGTTTGCGGCCTGACAATTTTGGGCAATGCAACAACCGGAGCCTTGGAGGCAGTAAACACCCAGATATCCGAAATGAGGATGTTTTCCCTACAAAATAGATATGCGCTCGATTACTTATTGGCTAGAGGAGGGGGGACCTGTACCGTCATAAAAGGGAAATGTATGATGGGGGTTCAAGACAGGACTAGCAACATCACCCAAGATCAGAAAGAGATTACCACCTTTTTGGATGGAATAAATGAAAACCAGGGATGGGGGAATTGGGGATTTGGGGGATTATATAACTGGATTATCAGCATGGCCATCTATGCTGCTATAGTAGTTACTTGTTTATTTGTGGGGATTGCCATTGTGAAATGTATCATAGCCCGATTACTGGCGGCTTTATCGGGTTTGGGGACCACCCCCGAGGAAGCAAAAAATTCTGTACGAATGATGATATTACAGCGTGAGCAGGAGAGACTGTTACTGTTCCCCAACGACAGCGAAGACGATGAAGTGAGTGAGGAAGGAGAATTGAAGGAAAAGGGCCGGACGGTCCAAGAGGCCGTGGCCAGGGAACTAGAAAGTTACGAGATTCGGCGAATGGGACTTTTTAATGGACTATGAGTGTTGCCATAAGAATGGCAAAAGGGGGGAATGTGAATGTAACTCTTGAATAAACGCTGTAAGATTGTTCTGTGAAGGTAAAATGGTTTGGCCAGGTGGACTGGAGGGATAGACAGAAAGGAAAAGGAGGTGGGGTAGCGTTGCTGGTTAGAGAGGAGATTAACGCAGTGGAAAGGAAGGACATTAGCTTGGAGGATGTGGAATCCGTATGGGTAGAGCTGCGAAACACTAAGGGGCAGAAAACGCTGGTGGGTGTTGTGTACAGGCCACCTAGCAGAGTAGTGAAGTTGGGGATGGCATCAAACAGGAAATAAGAAATGCGTGCAACAAAGGCAAAACAGTTATAATGGGTGACTTCAATCTACATATAGATTGGGTGAATCAAATTGGCAGGGGTGCTGAGGAAGAGGATTTCTTGGAATGTATGCGGGATAGTTATCTAAACCAACATGTAGAGGAACCAACGAGAGAGCAGGCTATTCTAGACTGGGTATTGAGTAATGAGGAAGGGTTAGTTAGCAGTCTTGTTGTGCGTGCCCCCTTGGGCAAGAGTGACCATAATATGGTTGAGTTCTTCATTAGGATGGAGAGTGACATTGTTAATTCAGAAACAACGGTTCTGAACTTAAAGAAAGGTAACTTTGAGGGTATGAGACATGAATTGGCCAAGATTGACTGGCAATTAGTTCTAAAAGGGTTGACGGTGGATATGCAATGGAAGGCATTTAAAGACTGCATGGATGAACTACAAAAATTGTTCATCCCAGTTTGGCAAAAGAATAAATCAGGGAAGGTAGTGCATCCGTGGATAACAAGGGAAATCAGGGATAGTATCAAAGCAAAAGATGATGCGTACAAATTAGCCAGAAAAAGCAGCATACCAGAGGACTGGGAGAAATTCAGAGACCAGCAGAGGAGGACAAAGGGCTTAATTAGGAAAGGGAAAATAGATTATGAAAGGAAACTGGCAGGTAACATAAAAACTGACTGCAAAAGTTTTTATAGATATGTGAAGAGAAAGAGATTAGTTAAAACAAATGTAGGTCCCTTGCAGTCAGAAACAGGTGAATTGATCATGGGGAACAAGGATATGGCGGACCAATTGAATAACTACTTTGGTTCCGTCTTCACTAAGGAAGACATAAATAATCTGCCGGAAATAGCAGGGGGCCACGGGTCAAAGGAGATGGAGGAACTGAGTGAAATCCAGGTTAGTCGGGAAGTGGTGTTGGGTAAATTGAATGGATTAAAGGCCAATAAATCACCAGGGCCAAATAGGCTACATCCCAGAGTACTTAAGGAAGTAGCTCCAGAAATAGTGGATGCATTAGTGATAATTTTTCAAAACTCTTTAGATTCTGGAGTAGTTCCTGAGGATTGGAGGGTAGAAAACGTAACCCCACTTTTTAAGAAGGGAGGGAGAGAGAAAACAGGGAATTACAGACCAGTTAGTCTAACATCGGTAGTGGGGAAACTGCTAGAGTCAGTTATTAAAGATGGGATAGCAGCACATTTGGAAAGTGGTGAAATCATTGGACGAATCTTATAGAATTTTTCGAGGATGTAACTAGTAGAGTGGATAGGGGAGAACCAGTGGATGTGTTGTATCTGGACTTTCAGAAGGCTTTCGACAAGGTACCACATAAGAGATTAGGATACAAACTTAAATCACACGGTATTGGGGGTTCAGTATTGATGTGGATAGAGAACTGGCTGGCAAACAGGAAGCAAAGAGTAGGAGTAAACGGGTCCTTTTCACAATGGCAGGCAGTGACTAGTGGGGTACCGCAAGGCTCAGTGCTGGGACCCCAGCTATTTACAATTTATATTAATGATCTGGACGAGGGAATTGAAAGTAACATCTCCAAGTTTGCGGATGACACTAAGCTGGGGGGCAGTGTTAGCTGTGAGGAGGATGCTAGGAGACTGCAAGGTGACTTGGATAGGCTGGGTGAGTGGGCAAATGTTTGGCAGATGCAGTATAATGTGGATAAATGTGAGGTTATCCACTTTGGTGGCAAAAACGGGAAGGCAGACTATTATCTAAATGGTGGCCGATTAGGAAATGGGGAGATGCAGCTAGACCTGGGTGTCATGGTACACCAGTCATTGAAAGTAGGATGCAGGTGCAACAGGCAGTGAAGAAAGCGAATGGTATGTTGGCCTTCATAGCAAGAGGATTTGAGTATAGGAGCAGGGAGGTTCTACTGCAGTTGTACAGGGTCTTGGTGAGACCACACCTGGAGTACTGCGTACAGTTTTGGTCCCCAAATCTGAGGAAGGACATTATAGCCATGGAGGGAGTGCAGAGAAGGTTCACCAGACTGATTCCTGGGATGTCAGGACTTTCATATGAAGAAAGACTGGATAGACTTGGCTTATACTCGCTAGAATTTAGGAGATTGAGAGGGGATCTTATAGAAACGTACAAAATTCTTATGGGGTTGGACAGGCTAGATGCAGGAAGATTGTTCCCGATGTTGGGGAATTCCAGGACAAGGGGTCACAGCTTAAGGATAAGGGGGAAATCCTTTAAGACCGAGATGAGGAAAAACTTTTTCACACAGAGAGTGGTGAATCTCTGGAACTCTCTGCCACAGAGGGTAGTTGAGGCCAGTTCATTGGCTATATTTAAGAGGGAGTTAGATGTGGCCCTTGTGGCTAAGGGGATCAGGGGGTATGGAGAGAAGGCAGGTACGGGATACTGAGTTGGATGATCAGCCCTGATCATACTGAATGGCGGTGCAGGCCCGACGGGCCGAATGGCCTACTCCTGCACCTATTTTCTATGTATCTATGTATCTAAAACATAAAATGTCTGCTGACCAAAGTTGCTGAATATGTAGCTGTAGGCTTCAGGAATTTGTGGTCAGGAGAAATACACATTGTCCTGCTGTTACTGCATATTCGCGACTATGGTATTAACTGCAC
>JAXLNO010000628.1:0-57828 GCA_038087875.1 Malacoraja senta
GCCCTCTATTGCCCAGTGTTCCTTTAGCTAGAGTAGAACCAGACATGAGGGGTTTTAATAATGGGGGTGGACTGGGAAAGCTGGAAGAGTTCTCATAAACAAAAATCATGAGCATGGGCAGGGGGGTGTGTGTGGGTGGGGGGGGGGTGGGCAGGGGGGAGTGAGCTCGGAGAAAAGACAGGGAAGAGCCATGGGGGAGATAGGGGCATCACGGGGAGGGTGGGAGGAGCCAGCGAGGGGGACCACAGGGGTAATGGCTGGAATTGGTGGTGCGATGGGGACTCACAGCAGGCACTGGGAGCTGGCCGTTCTCCTCCGTCGGGATCAGAGTCTCCGCTTTCCATTTGGCGACATCGGCGACATCTCCGACGCTGGGCTGGGCTGGGTCTCCGACTGGGCTGGGCTGGGCTGGGTCTCCGACTGGGCTGGGCTGGGCTGGGTCTCCGACTGGGCTGGGCTAGGCTGGGTCTCTGACTCTGGGTTGAGCTGGGTCTCCCACGCTGGCTGGGTCGGGTCTCTGACGCTTGGCTGCTGCTCGGGGCTGCGCTGCTTCAGGTCGGCTGCTTCTGGTCGGCTGCTTCGGGTCCCTCTGAAACTCTGGTTGGAAACCTCCGCCGGCCACCCTCAGCTCCAGTTAAGACGCGATGGCGCAAGAAGGGGCGGACCGTCCAGGGGAGTGACAGGTGAAGAGACTAATCCACGCGGCGCCGACTGGCAGGAGAAGAGATCGATCTGCAGACGCGCGGTTTTTAAGATTTTTAAACCTCGCTAACTTTTACGACATTCAACTGATCGGAAAGAAACTTGCCGCACTCGCAGTACAGGAGACCGGTGAGTGAACTGGTGAAAATCATAGTGCTATCGCGAACCATTTTTGTGCAAATAGAAAGACTGCCAAACCGGAAGATAACAAGATCAGAGTTTTAGTTATGTAGGAATGTTACAAAATTTTGAGATTTAAAAAATCAAGCCTGTAATTTATCACACCAGATAAAGCATAAAATAAACCTTTAATATTTACCTAATTCACTTTTCTATCTTCAGTATTAAAAAAGTTATGGTCATTTTCATACTAGGAAAGCATCTTGTTCCCTATAGTTTTTCTATTGACTTAACTCAAAAGCTGTGATCGAGGACAAGCCTTGTCACAAGGGACGTTTTACATAGACATACATACAGATCAGTCATGGCTGCCTCCATGTTCAACATAAACGTCCTATATACCTTTTGTTTTGTCCTGAACTTGCGATCCGTGATTTTGAAGGCCTTGAATTTAAGCCCCGACTTTCAAATCCAGCGATTCAATAGATCAGCAACGTGTTGGGAAAAAATGTGAACGGATGACAGAACGGGATTTTCTCTACGTCATAAGCTTGTTGTATGAGGAAATGCCTCCCTGACAACAATGAAAAACCTGCAGTTTACTCCCCCCCCCCCCATAGCCTCTCGAGTCCTGTGCACAACAGTAGGCAGATCTTGAGCGCCACTGATTGCAGGGATTATAACAACGCTAATAGATAGATACTAATGCGGACAGAGACAATGTGACAATTATTTTTAACCATTGACTTTTTCTAACAGGGGGGCAATGCCTGAAAGTTGACAGAAGAATGTTTGACAGCCTTTATCAAAACAGTATTAGATAAATACCTGAAGGGAAATACATTACAGGCAGCAGTCGAAAGCATGGGTTGGGATTAAATGGATGGCTTTCCCAAAGAGCTGTCATGTACCTGACATGATAAATGCTGAAGAAGGGCCTCAACCTGAAACGTCACCCATTCCTTCTCTCCAGAGATGCTGCCTGTCCCGTTGAGTTACTCCAGCAATTTGTGTCTACCTATGATAAATGCCCTTCCATATGCTAAGATACTCTGGGTGAATTCTAATAACACTCGCCCACCTACAACATGTGGGGTTGGATATAACCTTTCTTTTGAAGTTTTATTCCTGAACCTAACCCTTCTAAAATCCAGACTGATCTTATTATTCAACAACAGGAGAAGGTGTAGCAAGCAGTCATTCCCAAAGAGCAGCCTTTCTCCACATTTACAATGCAGTTAATCCTCGTTATAACAGTCCATGATGTCCATTGTTGTCGATTGTCCGCTATAACTGAGTGTCGTATGTGGCATTTCATGTGTAGCGACCCAACAATGACATTTAGGCTGAGTAACAACTGCACTGAGAGAGGTGTCCTTTTTTTACAGCTGACAGCCTTACCTGCCCCAAACTACAAAACTCCAAGGTCTCAATACAGTAGTACAGGTGGTGGTGGCTGTGACGGCAGGCATGTCTGAGGAAGTGTCGACAGGCACGGTCGGGAAGTTCCACAGTTCAGTTTATTGTCACGTGTGCCATGGTCTAGCTTAAAGCTTTTGTTGCATGCTATCCAGTCAGCTGAAAGACTATATATGATTACAATCGAGCCATTTACAGTGAGCAGATACTGATAAGGGATTAGCATTTAGTGAAAGGTAAAGCCAGCAAAGTCCAATCACGGATAGTCCACGAGGGTCACCAATGAGATAGATAGCAGTTCAGGACTATGTGGTGGGATGATTCAGTCGGGTAGGGAAGGCAGTGCGAGCTGGGGGTGGCTTTGGCCAACTCTGGCCAACATCACCTCTTTGGTGATGTTGGCCAGAGAGGTGATGTTGGCCAGAGCTGGGGTCGGCAGCCTGGTCTGGCAGTGAAGTTCGGTTGGTCCGTGCGCCAAAACCGAAATCCATTATAAAAAGGCCCCAAAAAACGAGGGTTTACTGTATTTCAATTCTCAGTTGAAATCAGTTTCAGCACAGTTGCCGGCTGCCTTAACGTACCATTCACCTGACCCACTCCACTAACAGCCAACAATCCATCAGACCTCTTCCCCCGGTGACCATGCTCCATCCACCCTCCAACAAGCTCCAACCCAGAGGATACGTGTTTAAAACAATTGCCAATACCAACAGAGGCCACATGAAAAAAAACTTCAGCCAAAATTGAAGGACATTCAAGAAGGACACTTAAGACAAGAGATTCATTCACGCATTTCCAAAACAAAATCATGCCATGCAACAGCAACTTTGGCTTTACCAAGAGTATAGAAATGTGCAATTTCCTAGTTGTCTTAGCAACCGTCAGGAAATTTGTTTCCTCATTTTTCAATAGGATTTACATTCTCCCTTGCACCTTTGTTTTTCCGGCATAAAACTCCCAGGAGTGACATCAGTTTAATTCAGATTAATGTGAGGTGTTTCATTTTTGTAAGACAAACCAGGTGAGGACTGACACTGTAAATGGCAGGGCCCTGGGGAGTGCTGTGGAACAGAGAGACAAAGGGACTTGGGTATATAGTTCCGTGAAAGTGGCGACGCAGGTAGACAGAGTGATGAAGTAGGTGAACAAGCACTGTTCATCACTGGCTTGATTAAATCCTTCTAATCCTTTGCAGCCAACCATTTCCTCCTCACCTTTTCCCAGCCGCTTCCCCCATCCCAACTAGGCACGGTGGCACAGCGGTAGAGTTACTGCCTTACAGCGCTTACTACACCGGAGACCCGGGTTCGATCCTGACCACGGATGCTGTCTGTATGGAGTTTGTACATTCTCCCCATGACCTGCATGGGTTTTCTCCAAGATCTTCATTCTCCCACACTCCAAAGACATACAGGTTTGTAGATTAATTGGCTTGGTATGAATGTAAATTGTCCCTAGTGTGTGTCGGGTAGTGTTAACGTGCGGGGATCGCTGGTCGGTGCAGACTCAGTGGGCCAAAGGGCCTGTTTCTGTGCTGTATCTCTAAAACGAAACTAATCTATCATAACTGCCGCATCCATTCATTTAACAGTGGCATTTCCCATATGCTGGAAGAGTGATGCTTGGATCATGGAATACTCTTAAGAGCTGGCTGCAAAAATCTTGGACAACAACCTCAGCTCCAGGGTAACGTTAAACAGAATAACCTAGTGGGACGGCATGGTGGCGCAGCGGTAGAGTTGATGCCTTAGAGCGCCAGCGACCCGGGTTCGATCCTGTCGGTCTGTCAGTGAACAGACTCCGCTGTCTGTACCGAGTTTGTACGTTCTCTCTGTGACCTACGTGGGTTTTCCCCAGGTGCTCTGGTTTCCTCCCACACTTCAAAGACGTACAGGTTTGTAGGTTAATTAGCTTTGGTAAAGATTGCAGATTGTCCTTAGTTTGTTGGATTGCGTTAGTGTATGGGGATCGCTGGTTGGTGTGTCTCAGTGGGCCGATGGACCTGTTTCCATGTTGTATCTCTAAACTAAACTAAACTAAACCCCAAAACAGTACTCTATGAAGTTCATCATTGAAATGGTCTGCATTGATACCAGGGGCACTAGGACTGCCTCTGTGTTGAATGACCCACAGTAACAATGATAAATGTGGGTGAATTTACAATATCAACATTTACATTCATCCTGTTTGGACACTATATTGCAATAGGGCTGGAGGAATAAAAATATGGGTATGGGTACAATGGTATGGTAATTAAATTACTGGGCTCACGTCTAGAGGCCTGGACCAAGGATTCATAGCTATGAACCCCATCATTTCAGATGCTGTATTTCACAGTAAGAACTTATAAATCCTGAATAAAAAGCCAATATCATTAAGGGTGACCATGAAACCATTTGAGTGTTGTAGAACCTCCTACAGTTCATCAATAAATCCACCTGCCTTACAGGTGTAGTCCATTGTGTGAATTCTGATTCACTAATAGTTCAGGGTCAATTGGATTGGATTGGATTGGATTGGATTCAATTTATTGTCATTGTCTCAATTAAGAGACAACGAAATACTATTTTCCTTACAGTCATACAAATAAAAAAACACACAAAACACAGAATACAGTAGTCCACAAGGCACCAAAGTTCCCCACTGTGAGGGAAGGAACTAAAGTCCAGTCAACCTCCTCGCTGATGTTCCCCAATGTTCACCCATGGTCATGGCCTCCCGAGCCCCCCGCAGTTGCCGCTACGGGCAGCCCGATGTTCACGCCCTCTCGCCGGGAACGATGGAACCCCGACGTCGAAAGGTAAGACATCCTCAGCTGCCTGGACCTCTGAATCGGCCACCTCCCACCGGAGTCCGTGGCTCCCGAAGTCCACAGGCCGAGCTGGGTGGAGATTCACGCTGGCGACCCCCGGCAAAGGGTCCCAGGACTCTGCGATGTTAGTCAGCGCCGCCCGCGTTGGGAGCTCCGCGAACCACAGCTCCGCGATGTCGATGCAGCAGGCCCAACACTCCGGAGCTCCAACGGCGATCCCAGGTGAGGCATCGCCCGGTCCGCGATGTATCGAGCACTGCGCCGCCGCTGCTGATGCTCCGGTCAGTCCCGGTAGGAAAGGCCGCGCCAATCCAGGTGGTAGGCCGAGAGGAGGGGGGCGAGGGCGCGACTCGGATAATAGTCGCATCCTCGCCAGTAAGCGACTGAAGGACGGTTTCCTCCTTACCCTACCCTCTTCCCCCCACATAAAACACACACAAAAAATCTAAAGAACATACTTTAAACATAACAAAAAATACAAAAAAGATACCAGACTGAAGGCAGTGGCAGCCAGTAACAGCTCCACCGGAAGTCCAATTGAGAATGAATAGCAAATATGCTGCCAATATCCATATGAATAAAAATAAAAAATAATAATAAAATGACCTGTTGGGGGTAAAATATGCAGTCTTTCAGGTTAGCTTATGTTCCATTCATAGAACACAGAACATAGACAGGACAGCACTTGAACAGACCCTTCAGTCCACAATATACATGCCAAATTCAACTCCTCTCATCTGCCGGCACATGATCCATATCTTTCCAATCTCTATATATCCATCTGCCTATCTAAAAGTTTCTTAAATGCCACTCTCATCTTTGCTTCCACCACCACCCTTGACACTGCATTCTAAACGCTCACCATCTTGTTTGTAAACTCCTTTAAACTTTGCCCCTCTCATCTTAATGCTGTGCCCTCTAGTGTTTGACATATACACTCCGGGAGAAAGGTTCTGACTGTCTCGGCATCTCATAATTTTATGCATTTCTATCATGTCTCCCTTCAATCTTCCTCAATCGCCATAGATTCAATATTTCATCAGTCATATGTGATATTTATTCACAAAGAGCGGCAACTGATGCAAAACTATCTGCATAATATAAAAATCAATAGATTTTGCTGGAAAGCACCTGTAATTTCACGTTGAACTGTTTAAAAACAGTCGTAATTATTTGTAGTTGTTTGAAGATTAATTATTTAGAAGTGTTTGCATCTCTTTCATTGCTTTTTGATATCTCTAACAATTTTTAAAATGCTTACTTGTTTATTTCTCACACGTTAATCATGTCATGAGTATATTAAAATGCTCTGACAGCTTTGACAGACAGCAAAACTGCGGGTAGAAACAAAGAGCAGCAGACGCTGGTTATACCAAAATTAGACACAAAGTGCTGGTCGAACTCAGCGGGTCAGGCAGCATCTCTGGAGAAGAAGGATGGGGGAATCTTCTTCTGAGGTCTGAAAAAGAATCCCGACCCTAATCGTCACCCATCCTTTTTCTCCAGAGATGCTGCCTGATCCGCTGAGTTACTTCAGCACTTTGCGCCTATCTTTAGCAAAACTATGGGCATAGATTTGCCAAAGGTTGTGAGAAAAAAATTGTGGGCCAGCCCTTTCACCTAATCATATTAATTGTAAGGCTGCCTCTGTTCAGGACCTTCTCTCCATTTCAGAATAATCTGAAAGGTGGAGAATATGAATTGTATGTGCAGGCAGTACTGAAATGTTTATTTTATGCATGCAGATGTTGGAAATCTAAAATAGAAACAGAAAATTCTGCAGGTGCAGCTTGACCTGCTGAATATTTAGAGCATGTTCTGCTTTATTTTAGCACCCAGGAAATTGCAGGGCAATAAAAAGAAAGAACTTATAAAATATATTCAATTATGGTCAAGCTATTCTGTGCTGTATTTTTCTGTATATTCTGTGGCGTTTATCTGAATTTTCTTTTAACTTCATACTTTCACAATGTATAGTGAGAAAGAGGAAGGTTCGTCAGCAAAGCATTATTTATAACTATGACTTGAACCCTCCTGGAATCCACTGTTGCATTAACTGCATTTAATAATCCTCATACATCATTGTAAACAGAACAGTCATGTCCTCATATATTCGCATTCATCTTATTTTTAATGCTTTACCAACTTTCTGGACTCTAACTAAACAATTGGTTAAATACTGTGCAGGAATCGGATGTTGGAAAAATGAATTGGTCAGTAGCACATACCTACTGAATTTGCAAACACTGAGATTGTTCTTCACAGCTCTAGTCAAGGTTATATTGTTGGCTGTTGTGATTTTAACTGAGCCACAGAGCGACCAGTGCTGTGTAATGGGACTTGATTCAGCACAAGCCGACAAGCAGATGACCACCAGTGGAAGAATATCCCAAAACTCAAAATGCATTGTTTTTAATCATTTTTATGTACAAAGATCATAAGGTCATCAGAGGCGATGTTGGCCAGAGCTGGGGTTGGCAGCCCGGTCTGGCAGTGAAGTTCGGTCAGTCTGTGCGCCAAAACCAAAATCCATTATAAAAAGGTCCCAAAAAACAGGGTTTACTGCATTTCAATTCTCAGTTGAAATCAGCTTCAGCACAGTTGCCGGCTGCCTTAACGTACCATTCACCTGACCCACTCCACTAATAGAGCCAACAATCCATCAGACCCCTACTCCCTGTGACCATGCTCCATCCACCTTCCAACAAGCTCCAACCCAGAGGATACGTGTTTAAAACAATTGCCAATACCAACAGAGGCCACATGAAAAAAAACTTCAGCCAAAATTGAAGGACATTCAAGAAGGACACTTAAGACAAGAGATTCATTCACGCATTTCCAAAACAAAATCATGCCATGCAACAGCAACTTTGGCTTTACCAAGAGTATAGAAATGTTGTGCAATTTCCCAGTTGTCTCAGCAATTTATAAGGGATAGGAGTAGAATTAGGCCTTTTTGGCCCATCAAATCTACTCCACCATTCAATCATGGCTGATCTATCTCTCCCTCCTAACCCCAATCTCCTGCCTTCTCCCCATAACATCTGACACCTGTACTAATCAAGAAAATCTAAGATAATATCAGGTGATCAAATATGACGTTAATGATGAGAAATGCATGATTTACTTCAATATTTTGGGAGTGAATAAGTTGTACCACAAAATTAGACATTCAATGGTATACCAATATTGTACATCAATATTGTAAAAGCTTCTGAAGATAAAATGCAGGCACCCAATACATTCCTGCCTTTACCATGGTATTGTGAGGGTGTCTCTTTGGATACACAAATAATACAACTATTAATTGACATAACAAATATGAATATGACCACATTGACATGCGAATGCTAAATGGTAAAATAGCCAATCTTAAACCACCCTTCATCTCATTCTGGGGCTGGAGACTGCTTTACCTCTTTCACAAAATGACACAGATAAATGATCAACATATCGGATGGCTGATTCGACTTGGTCCAATTGCCTTATTATCTGTACACATGGGCAGTACATTTGAGAACGTCTCATGGTCAGGTCTGTTTCCAAAGCATATCTCTTAAGTGTCCTCCTTCTGTGAAGGGTCACACAGTCTTCACAGAGAGCAGTGTTTGTTTATGCCACTGTCTTTGTACTTTTAAGTTCATAAGTTATACAGTAGGAGCAGAATTACACCATTTAGCCCAGAAAGACAACTGCAATTCAATCATGGCTGCTCTATCTTTCCCTCTAAAACCCATTCTCCTGCCTTCTCCCCATAACCCCTGACACCCTTACTCACATTTTTGAAACCCTTGTTCAAAAATGATTACTTCATCATGTAGGTTATATTTGAAAGGAATTCAAAGACTGGTCCTACTGTGTTTTAATGGTTAATACACTTGATGTCCTCTAATTGAAATGAAACCAACCAAAATGAAAATAAAATTAGTGCATGAACAGGCTTTCTTTAATCAAAATGCCCCAGTGGAGGGAATCTGCAAAAAAACTGTGTGTGGGGCTGCTCACATAAATATCACTAGGTTTGGAATTCTTTCCCATGCACAAAAGTCCCACACTCGCTGGGATACTCTTTGTTGGTGATTCCAGTGTTGGACTACTTGTGGAGTCCAGTGGAAGGACATTAAATTGTGATAATTCCCTTTGCAAAGATATATCAGGGCGGTACAGAGGCACATCAGCAGAGTTGGTGCCTTACAGTGCCAAATCCGGGTTTGATCCTGACTACGGGTGCTGTCTGTACAGAGTTTTCGTTCTCCCTGTGACCACATGGGTTTTCTCCGAGTGCTCCAGTTTCCTCCTTCACTCCAAAGAAGTACAAGTTTGTAGGTTAATTGACTTCTGTAAATTGTCCCTAGTGTGTAGGATAGTGCAAATGTACAGGGTGATCGCTAGTTGGCATGGACTTGGTGGGTCGAAGGGCCTATTTCTGCACTGTATCTCTAAAGTAAAGTCTAAAGTCCAAACAGTTCATTTCAATGGAAATTACCCACTGCATGGGAGCAGGTGATTTTTTAAAAAGTAATTGCAATTTGTTCAATTTTCTAAAATGTTTTTAAAGTTTCTTAAGTGCATTTAGTGTTTGTTTTTTAAATTGATAAAATATTGATTGGTTTATTTCTGATTATCTTTTAATGTTTCCTGAACTGGAGACATCGAGAAATGCTCTAGGGCTTTGTGAGTGATTTTTAATCTGTGCTGTGAACCGGACCTGGGAGAGTCCAGGTCCAGAGGGCACAGCCTCAGAATAAAAGGATGAACCTTCAACATGGAGACAAGGAGACATCTCTTTAGCCAGAGGTGGTGAATCCGTGGAATTCATTGCTGCAATGGAATCAAGGTCATAGATTTAAGGTAAGGGGGGAAAGATTTAATGAGAATCTGAGGGGTAACTTTTTTACACAAAGGGTAGTGGGTGTATGGAACAAGCTGCCAAAGAAGTAGTAGAGGCAGGTACTATCACAACATTTAAGAAACATTTAGACAGGTACATGGATAGAGTAGTTCAAAGGGCTATGGGTCAAAAGCAGGCAGCTGGGACTAGCTTAGATATGGCATGTTGATCAGCGTGGGCTAGTTGGGCCGATGAGCCTGTTTCCATGCTGTATGTCTCTATGTCTCTCATCGGCTGTGGAGACCAAATCATTGGGTACATTTAAAGCAAAGATTGATGGGTTCTTTACTGGGAAGGGCATCAACGGTTAGGGGGAGACGGCCAGAGCATGGGATCAATAGGGAAAAACTAATGGCCAATCGATCCTATTTCATCTGTATCCCCCTATTGCTTGCTACCCCTTGACCCACCCCTCTCCACAAGCTCTTTACAATGGCTACTGTGCCTCCAGTCTTTTAGTGTAGATGAAGGGACTCAGAAATGTTTCCTTTGCAGAAGCTGCGTGACCCGCTGAGGTTCTCATGCAGCTCTTAATGACTCAGATCTGGAAGGACCTTGTTCAGAGATTCGTTAAACTTGTGCTTAAATTGGACCGCAAAAACCTCTGATAATCCACGTGTGCAGCCGTGCCAATGGTTGGCATCCATCTCGCTGGATATTTTTACTTGTGGCCTCTTTAATGTCAGTAGGACCTCATTTCTCACACTCCTATTAAAGTTACCAGGCCCTGTTTCCATGCTCATTTTAAACTCAACAGGACTTAATTTATACATTTCCTTTTAAGCTAAGTAGCCCTTGCTCCCCAAGTTCCTTCCAGCTCTCTGGGTTAGAAAAGTCAATGAAAAGTGCATTGAGGTATTAATCGTGAAAATATCTAATAGTCTGGAAAAGTTTGCCAATCCGTTATCAAAGTTTTTCAATATTAAATGAGTAAATGATCCAGTGCTGGGTTATTAGTTTTTCAATATTAAAGAATAAATTATAGTTGAGCAAAGAAGAACCATAAGTTATAACTGTGAAAAGGATCTCTGCTAAGTTGAATCCCCAGCTAGTTTCTTGAAAACATTGAATACATTGTGTGTGTGTGTATAAAGAGTAAAGAAGGGGCTGAGAACGCATGCTTGTGGAGCACCAGTGTTGAGGTGATAGGGTGATGATGCAGCCTCACTTGACACCAGTCTCCACTGGGTATGCACACATTTTTCCGATCATGTAGCTGAATCGTTTGTTAGGATCATGTCAGCAGACACAAGAATGGAGATGGATTTTTGTAGGCAGCCAGCTTTGAGAAGGGCCTGTTCCATAGTACCACAGATGGCAACTGCCTGCCTGTGGTACTTTGTCTGTTGGTAAATTAGCAACAGAAGGCAGCCAGAGCTAGCTGTAACCGCAAGTTGATTTCTTTGCTATATATAAGTTACATGTCAGCAACTCCACAGGCCATGTAAAACAGAAAGATTGTATGAAATGAACCTGCTGCGATTCATTTAGTTGCTGCTCAGTTTCCTACCAGCCAGTATATTAGTTTGAAACAGCCTTTTATAGCAAACTTGAAATTAGCCGAGGAAGCCAGCTTGAGCCAGGACCAAATCGCAGTTTCAAAAGATCATTAGCTATATTGTACAGTTACCTTTATATGATAAGCTGTCTGTGAAATTGTTGTTATCACATCATTACAATTCCTGTGTTTATGCTAAAAAGCATACATCCTATATTTTAACTTTAAGCTGAAACTGTTTATATTTTTACTTGTGTAGGAAGGAACTGCAGATGCTGGTTTAAACCAAAGATAGATGCAAAAAGCTGGAGTAACTCAGCGGGACAGGCAGCATCTCTGGAGAAAATGAACAGGTGACGTTTTGGGTTGAGACCCTTCTTCAGACTTGTTCATTTTTCCAATTCCTCTTGAGAAGGTATTGGTGAGCCAAGTTCTTGAAGGTTGCAGCTCTTGTGAGGAAAGTTCACCACAGTGCTGTGGAAGAGTTCCAGGACATAGACCCAGCGACAACGAAGAAACAATGATATAGTTTCATGTCGGGGTGATTTAGTTTAGTTTAGTTCAGAGATACAACATGGAAACAGGTCCCCTCGACCCACCAAATTCATGCTGACCATTGATCACTCGTACACAAGTTCGATCCTACACCCGACGGACTCTAAAGAAGATACACCCTAATTAACTTTTAAAAACCTACTCGTCTTTGGAGTGTGGGAGGAAATCCATGCAGTCACAGGGAGAACGTACAAATGCCATACAGACAGTACCCGTAGTCAGAATCGAACACGTCTCTCGCGCTTTATGGGAACAGCTGTACCACTGCGCCACTCTGTCGACTTGAGGGGTACCTGGAAGTGATGGAGATTCCATGTGCCTGCTGCCCTTACTCTTCATGCTGGTGACCATTAAAGCTTAGGGAGATGCTGTTGGCGAAGCCAAGCCAAATAACTTTAGTGCATTTATCCTGAAAGCCACCCATTACCCCAGTGAGCATATTCTATCCCACCAGTGGCAGCGTCTGTAAGCCATAAATTGGCTTCAGCCAATTCAGAAGCAAAGACCCCCAGGGAATTCTTGTGGACCCAAGTCATTCTTGATCTGATGGTCTGTCTGTGAAATGAAGTAGCAGAAGCTCAAACGTAGCTCTTGCCGCATGCGAGAGTGAAGGTCTTCTTGAAAATAAGTAAAAGATATTACTTGGCAATAATAAAATTGATAAAAGCAAAAAATTGGATTCTGTGATTCTCCAGTCAAGATGCTTTGATTTGTGGAAGAGATATAGAAGAGATGGAAGTGTATTCCAGCATTAGAGTGATCTGTATGCACTGATTTTCCGGAATACACTGGTGAGATGGCAATTGAACATTAATATCAGAGCTTTATTATTTATTCGAGGTTCGAACTGGCTGGATATACAAGTTAGGAAGGAAGGTTAAATGTAATCATTGGTGGAGCAGAGTTACTTAATAATCGGAGCTAAATGGTGAGTGACTTCAGTGACAAGAAAAATGGGTTAGTCAGCCATTTGAACTGTATTAACATAATTATTTTTTGAGCAACGAGAAGACTTGCTGCAGGCATTGGAAAAGTCAAATTGTCCTCCAGCGATGACATTTTCCTTAAATAAAAATTCCATTGCAGTCTCAATTAACTTCAGTGGAAGTACACAGACCCAGAAATTACCTCTGCAAGAGATGGACTATGATGCAAATGCCTCGTCCATTTAAATCAATTTTAAAATTCATCCAAAATATTTGCATCGACCATAGATCAGTGTTGTTAAAAATCCACAGATTTTTGGGAGGATCGTAGAAATTTTATATTGTAGCACATAAACTATGTGATCATAGGACAAGTCTGTGGAGGGAATGGACAAGCAACATTTCGGGTCGAGACCCTTCTTCAGACTGATCACTCCAGACAATAAAGTTGATTAATTCTGATTCACGACTTGCCTTTAATAAGAGGGATATTCATGTCCATGTACACATAGTTTTAATTTTGGACTAATTGTTCTGTGGTTACTTGCTCGACACTTCTCTCATGCTTGATCTTTACATGAACCATTTCCTGCTTTGACAAGTTTGGCACCTTATTCACAGAGGTAAATACTTAATCTTATAATGTTTTAACCTACATAACTGTCCACCTTTCACCCAGCTCTTTAGTCCAAGGGTCCAGGGCAACTTCAGAATTTCTTGCACTATCATGGCCAAGATGTCATTGCCTAGTAGAGCCCAAAGACTAATTTCTGATTCTCCTAATATGAATAACTGGGCTACTGCTCGATAAATTCACAAAGCTGCCAAAAAAGGCTTTGTGTCGATACAATATTCAACCAATTTACTGCTATCAACCATGTAAATCATTTGAAACATTAATTTATTCTCATGATCTTCTCCCAGTTTAATTTGAATACAAGACATTTATATTTGTGTTTTGTCATCTCTACGATATTTATTTTGTTGTTTACCTAAGATTGAATTTTGTAAAGACAAATTATCTGGTACTCTGTAAACCAAATATTCATGTTTGCCTCACAGCCTAAACAATGCAAACTCGATATTCATTAATATTGCATTAACTACTGTAGTATTTCATAAGAGCTAACATTTGTTTATAAAGATGCTACTCTGATGGGTAATTTATTACAGTAACTAGTTGAAATAATCCAAGTTTTTGTTCAATTTTGAAGTGTTTGTGTTCCTCCCATAAGATTGGCTATATTCATTGGCTATATTTAAGAGGGAGTTAGATGTGGCCCTTGTGGCTAAAGGGATCAGGGGGTATGGAGAGAAGGCAGGTACGGGATACTGAGTTGGATGATCAGCCATGATCATATTGAATGGCGGTGCAGGCTCGAAGGGCCGAATGGCCTACTCCTGCACCTATTTTCTATGTATCTATGTATCTAAGATAGAAGGCATAGCTTTTATCCATCTGCCATGCAAAATAAGACAGTAAGCAATTTATTTAGGGAACATTGACAACTGGACTTGAACTACAATATCAGCGGAGTAATTTTCATAAAAAATATGCAGAAAGTGAAGATAAATAGAACTCGATTTATAAAGTGAAGCCTTCTTTTGGAGTATTTCTATCAAGGAGAACAGCGGTTTGAAATGATTTGCGGGTTAGCAGGGGTCAATTTAAGCTGTCAGTTTGTATTGCTGTAAAACAAATGTTTCGGAGTAACTCAGCAGCCTGGTCATGATCAGGGTCAGGCATTCAGTGCTGTGTGGCTCTCTGTGGGACAACACATTGTTTATGGGTTCAACACTTCATGGAGTAGAATTCCTGCATAGTCTGTGGACTAAAAGGGGGGGCCAGGGACTCTTTATAAAGGTTTTCATAGAGGCAATCCAAGCAGATAAAGTGTAAGAAAAAGTAAACCTGTCCCTTTAACCTGTCCTCTTTGGACATGGCTCAGAATAACCTTCATCCATCCACCCCCTTCCCCTCCCCCCACCAAATCCCCAATCACAATTTCAGCAAACAAAGTAGACTTTCGGTGGAGAGAAAGGTGCATGGAAATTGCTGTTACTCCCAACTACAATTTTTCAAGCTCTGCAGCAAAATATGATATAATAACTATGTCTGTCCTTCCCTTATAAATTGTCTCGAAATGTTGCTGAATATCAGCATCTGCATTAAAGTAATTTTATTGAATGCTGATCCTTCATTCACTTGGTAATGCCTCATTTGTTGAACTGTTACAGCAGTTATTGGGGAGGCTCAGTGGCGCAGTGGTAGAGTTGCTGCCTTACAGCACTGGAGACCCGGATTCAATCCTGACCTCGGGTTCTGTCTGTACAGAGTTTGAACGTTCTCTCTGTGACCGCAAGAGTTTTTACCCGGTGCTCCAGATTCCTCCCACACTCCAAATATGTACAGGTTTGTAAGTTTGAAAGTTAATTGGCTATGATGAAAAAATGGTAAATTGTCCCCAGTGTGTAGGATTGTAAATTGTCCCCAGTGTGTAGGATTGTAAATTGTCCCCAGTGTGTAGGATTGTAAATTGTCCCCAGTGTGTAGGATGTCCCAGTGTACGGAGTGATCGCTGGTGTGCGCGGACTAGATGTTTCCGCACTGTATGTCTAAAGTCTAAAGTCTATTTGGCAGGGTTCTCGTGCAGGACAGAGGTACGTGAGAGGCTAGAAGTTGGTATAGAGGGTGTGGTGGGAAAGGTTAGTGGACAGAATAGGCAGGTGAATGGTGGAGAGCGAGGAAGGAGGGTTGGTTTAAACTGCACGTATTTTAATGCAAGGGGCCTGACATGTAAGGCAGATGAGCTTAGGGCATGGATAGGTATGAGTGGCTGGGACGTTGTAGCCATGACTGACACCTGGTTAACGGAGGGGCAGGACTGGCAGCTCAATGTTCCGGGGTACAGGAAATTCAGGAGAGACAGGGGTGAGCGAAACAGAGGAGGGGGGTTTGCATTGTTGGTTAAGGAGGATGTCACGGCAATGATCAGAGGTGACATTACGAATGGTTTGTCTAGTGAGGCTATATGGGTGGAGCTAAGGAACAAGAAAGGGATGGTCACCTTGCTGGGGGTGTACTACAGACCCCCGAATAGTCAACGGGAATTAGAAGAACAAATGTGCCAGGACTTTGCAGACAGCTGCAGGTCAAATAAGGTTGTTGTAGTAGGGGGATTTTAACTTTCCCAATATAGACTTGGAAAATCATAGCGCGAAGGGTTTAGATAGGGTGCAATTCCTCAAAAGTGTTCAGGAGGGTTTTCTTAAGCAGTATGTGGAGGACCCCACATGTGAGAGGTCAACGCTGGATCTAGTATTGGGAAATTGGGAGGGGCAAGTTAACAAAGTGTGTGTGGAGGAGCCTTTTGGGACCAGTGACCACAGTTTGATTAGGTTTACAATAGTTATGGATACGGACGGAGAGGGTCCACGTGTTAAAATGCTCAACTGGGGTAAGGCCAACTTTGAGGGTATGAGAGAAAATCTCGCTCAAGTTGACTGGAACAGGTTATTTGAGGAAAAAGGAACATCAGCCAAATGGGATGTTTTTAAAAGTGTACTGAAGAAAGCTCTGGGTTTGTACGTCCCCGTTAGAGTGAAAGGCAAAGCAGGCAAACGTAAGGAAGCTTAGCTGATGAGGGAAATTGAGACATTAGTCAAAAACAAGAAGGATGCATGAGACAGTTATAAGCAGCTGGGATCAAGTGCATCCCTGGAGGAGCTTCACGAACTAAAGAGTAAACTAAAACAGGAAATCAGAAGGGCAAAAAGGGGCCAGGAGATGGCCCTGGTGGGTAGCATTAAGGACAATCCCAAAAGATTTTATAAATACATAAGGGAGAAAAGGGTAACGAGAAAGAGTGAGACCTCTCATAAATCAAAGCAGTCACTTTTTTGTGGAGCCATAGGAGATGGGCAAGGTCCTAAATGAGTATTTCTCCTCTGTATTTACAGAGGGGAAAGACAATAGGACAGAGGAAATTGGAGCAGTCACTGGAAGTGTCTTGAGAGCAGTCAGGGTTACTGTTGAAGAAGTACTGTGGGTACTGTCGTGTTTGAAGGTAGACAAATCTCCAGGGCCTGATCAGATATATCCGAGGACATTGTGGAAAACTAGAGAGGAAATTGCGGGAACCCTGGTTGAAATTTATGAGTCGTCTTTAAATATAGGAGAGGTGCTGGAAGACTGGAGGGTGGCAAAAGTTGTTTTCAGGAAGGGCTGCAGGGAAAATGCAGGGAACTATAGGCCGGTGAGTTTAACATCTGTAGTTGGTAAGTTACTGGAGTGTATTCTGAGGGCTAGGTTATACAGGCATTTGGATGGACAAGGGCTGATTAGGGATAGTCAGCATGGTTTTGTACGTGGGATGTCATGTCTCACAAATCTGATTGATTTTTTTTAAGACGAGACCAAAAAGGTTGATGAGGGCAAAGCTGTAGATGTGTACATGGACTTCAGTAAGGTGTTCAACAAGGTTCTGCATGGTAGGCTGATCTGGTAGGTTAGATCGCATGGGGTCCATGGAGATAGAGCTGAATGGATAGCAAATTGGCTCCATGGAAGGAATCAGAGGGTGATGGTGGAAGGTTGCTTCTCAGACTGGAGGCCTGTAACTAGTGGTGTGCCTCAGGGTTCAGTGCTGGGCCCGTTATTGTATGTCATCTACATCAACGATTTGGATGAGTACATACAGGGCAAGATTAGCAAGTTTGCTGATGATACAAAAGTTAGTAGTTTTGCAGAAGGTGAGGGTGGTTGTGAAAGATTGCAGCAGGATCTGGATCGATTGGCTAGGTGGCAGAAGAATGGTTGATGGAATTTAATACAGAAAAGTGTGAGGTGTTGCATTTTGGGATGTCGAACAAGGGCAGGACCTACATAGTAAATGGTAGGCCTCTGGGTACTGTTGCAGAGTAGAGGGATCTAGGAGTACAAGTGCACGGTTCCTTGAAGGTCGAGTCGCAGGTAGATATGGTGGTCATAAAGGCTTTTGGCACTTTGGCCTTCATCAGTATTGACTATAGAAGTTGGGAGGTCATGTTGCAATTGTATAAGATGTTGGTGAGACTGCAGTTAGAATATTGTGTTCAGTTCTGGGTACCATGTTATAGGAAAGGTATTGTCAAGCTTGAAAGGGTTCAGAAAAGATTTACAAGGATGCTGCCAGGACTAGAGGGTGTGAGCTATAGGGAGCGGTTGAGTAGGCTGGGTCTCTATTCCATGGAGCGCAGGAGGATGAGGGGAGATCTTATAGTGGTGTACAAAATCATGAGAGGAATAGATCGGGTAAATGCACAGAGTCTTTTGCCCAGAGTAGGGGAATCGAGGACCAGAGGACATTCGTTCAAGGTGAAGGGGAAAAGATTTGATAGGAATCGTGGGGTAACTTTTTCACACAAAGGGTGGTTGGTGTATGGAACAAGCTGCCAGAGGAGGTAGTTGGGGCTGGGACTATCCCATCTTTTAAGAAACAGTTAGACAGGTACATGGATAGGACAGGTTTGGAGGGATATTTACCCATGCGTAAGCAAGTGGGACTAGTGTAGCTGGGACATTGTTGGCCGGTGTGGTTTCAGTACTACATAGTTGAAAATTAGCCTTTCATAAAAATAAGATAAAATAATTTCCAATATATTTACTACCACTCTTTGTCACTTTGGAAAATTGAAATTGTAGGTTGCGTTTGGAGTTCATCAAATGATGCAATTCCCTGAGGAGGAATGCTGGCCATGACAGATTCTGCAGACAACAATGTTTGTTATCGTTTGTTATCGTTTGTTAATGTTTATTGCGTGGTGCTCAGACGTGGCAGTCCTGTCCAACTCCTGCTCTCCACACCTCGAACATCTGGCGGTGAAGTGTCGTCCCTTCTACCTTCCGAGGGAATTCACCTCCATCATCCTGACCGCGGTCTACATCCCACCCCAGGCAGACGTCCGTCTGGCACTGGGGGAGCTGCACGCCGTGGTCAACAAACACCAGACGTCTTACCCCGAGGCGTTTACCACCATAGCCGGGGACTTCAATAAGGCAAACCTAAAGAAATCACTCCCTAACTTACACCAACATGTCTCCTGCTGCACCAGAGGATCAAACACCCTCGACCACTGCTACACCACCATCAAGAATGCCTATCGCTCTATCCCTCGCCCTCACTTCGGTAAATCCGACCATACCGCGGTGCTGCTTCTTCCTGCCTACAGGCAGCAATTAAAGAGCGCACCCCCAGAGGTGAGGACAGTACAGAGCTGGTCGGGGGGGGGGGGGCAGAGGAACAACTCCAGGACTGTTTGGAGTCTGTAGACTGGGCAATGTTCAAGGACTCGGCAACGGACCTGAACAAATACGCCACAGTCGTTACAGACTTCATTAAGAAGTGTGTGGAGGACTGCATCCCTACCAAAACCTTCCGAGCATTTCCCAATCAGAAACCTTGGATGAACTTTGAGATCCGCACTCTTCTGAAGTCCAGACAC
This sequence comes from Malacoraja senta, assembly GCA_038087875.1. Taxonomy (NCBI): domain Eukaryota; kingdom Metazoa; phylum Chordata; class Chondrichthyes; order Rajiformes; family Rajidae; genus Malacoraja; species Malacoraja senta. The sequence continues at coordinate 19,407 of JAXLNO010000628.1, forward strand.
CGGGCATTCATGTCTGATGATACAGTGGCCTACAAGGAGTCCAGATACGACCTTGGTAAGGCCATCAAAAAGGCCAAAAGGGACTTCTGCTCCAAACTGGAGGAAGAGACTGATGTTCGGCGGCTGTGGCAGGGCCTGAATGCAATCACCTCTTACAAGGCGAAATCAGGAGGCAGCTCGAATGTCGGCGAAACATCACTACCTGATGAGCTCAATGCCTTTTACGCACGCTTTGATAGGGAGAACACCGATGTGCCTTGCCGAGCCCCCATTCGCTGTGATGGTATTTCAGTCTCAGTCACAGAGGCCGACGTCAGGAAATCCTTCAGAGGGGTGAACCCTCGAAAAGCGCCTGGACCTGATGGTATACCTGGTCGCGTTCTAAAAACCTGTGCGGACCAACTGGCTGGAGTTTTTACAGACATTTTCAACCTCACTTCTGAGGTCTGAGGTCCCCACCTGCTTCAAAAGGGCATCAATGATACCAGTGCCCAAGAAGAGGAAGGTAACGTGCCTCAATGACTATCGACCTGTGGCACTAACGCCTGTGGTGATGAAGTGCTTTGAGAGGTTGCTCATGACGCCGATCAACTCCTACCTCGACAAAAACCTGGACCCACTGCAGTTCGCTTACCGCCACAACAGATCAACGGTGGATGCGATCTCGCTGGCCCTCCACTCCGCTCTGGACCACTTGGACAACAAAAACTCATATGTCAGGCTGTTATTCATCGATTACAGCTCGGCATTTAACACAATCATCCCCTCCAAGCTGGTTACCAAACTCGCAGAACTGGGTCTCTGCGCATCCCTCTGCAATTGGATCCTCGACTTCCTCACTCTCAGACCACAGTCTGTTTGTATTGGTGGAAATGTGTCAGACTTGATAACAATTAGCACGGGAGCACCTCAAGGCTGCGTGCTCAGTCCCCTGCTGTACTCACTCTATACTCATGACTGCGTAGCCGGACATAGTGCGAACTCCATCATCAAGTTCGCTGATGACACCACTGTTGTGGGACGTATCACTGATGGGGATGTCAGAGTATAGAAGAGAGATCGAGCAACTGTCCATATGGTGCCAGCACAACAACCTGGCCCTCAACACCAGCAAAACCAAGGAACTGATTGTGGACTTTGGAAGGAGTAGGATGGGGACCCACAGTCCCGTTTATATCAACGGGTCGATGGTTGAAAGGGTCAAGAGCTTCAAATTCCTGGGCGTGCACATCTCTGAAGATCTTTCCTGGTCCGAGAACAATGATGCCATTATTAAGAAAGCACATCAGCGCCTCTACTTCCTGAGAAGATTACGGAGTCGGTTTGTCAAGGAGGACTCTCATAACTTCTACAGGTGCACAGTAGAGAGCATGCTGACCGGTTGCATCGTGGCTTGGTTCGGCAACTTGAGTGCCCTGGAGAGGAAAAGACTACAAAAAGTAGTAAACACTGCCCTGTCCATCATCGGCTCTGACCTCCCTTCCATCGAGGGGATCTACCACAGTCGCTGCCTCAAAAAGGCTGGCAGCATCATCAAGGACCCACACCATCCTGGCCACACACTCATCTCCCTACTACCTTCAGGTAGAAGGTACAGGAGCATGAAGACTGCAACGACCAGGTTCAGGAACAGCTACTTCCCCACAGCCATCAGGCTATTAAACCTGGCTCAGACATAACACTGAACTTTACTAGCCAATACTGTTATTTGCACTTTATCAGTATATTGACCATTGTGTATATATTTATAGAATGCCTTGTAGTAAATGCCTACTATGTTCTGTTGTGCTCAAGCAAAGCAAGAATTTCATTGTCCTACCAGGGACACATGACAATAAACTCACTTGACTTGACTTGACTTGAAATGCCACAGGGTGGGATAGGACCCCCACAAAGGTAAGTTCCATATATGGACACACAAGAAACTGCAGAAGCGGGAATCTTGGGCAAAGCACAAAGTGCTGGAGGAACTCAGCAGGTCGGGCAGCATCTGTGGAGGGAACAGAGGTGTTTTTTCGAGTCAAGACCCTTCTTCAAAAGACCGAGTCTGTGCCGAACATGGATCACTAATTCTATCCTGCACACCAAGGACAATTTACAGAGGCCAATTAACCTACAAACTTGCAAGTCTTTGGAAAGTGGGAGGAAACCGCAGCAGTAAAACCCACGCAGTCACATGGAGAATGTACAAATTCCGTACAGCCAGCACCTGTAGTCAGGATCGAACCTGGGTCTCTGGCGCTGCAATGCAGCAACTCAACCGCTGCGTCACTGTACCACCCCAAAGTTCCTCCAGCACTTATTTAACTTCCATCCTTGCCTCAGTGTCCCCCCATCCCATCCCAGAGTTGCACCCACCCACCTTTGACTGCCAATCCACTAAATTATTCATAGCAATTACCTGCATACAATCAGCATACACCCACCCCCCACCATCCCCACAGGGTTCCAAGCTGCAAACAGCCAGCTCACCCCATCCCTCCCTTCATCGTGTCATCCAATAAACCTGCTTTTGACTACTCCATCCTAATCAATTAACTCAAAACACCATTCCTCTTCGAAGTATTGGAATGCATTACCACTTCATGATCGTGCAAGACTTTGTTCTGGATTTCATAGAAACACAGAAAATAGTTGCAGGAATAGGCCATTTAGCCTTTCGAGCCACAGATTCAATATGATCATGGGTGATCATCCAAAATCAGGATCCTGTTCATGCTTTCTCCCCATATCGCTTGATTCCGTTTCATTCTCATTTAAAGCAGAGACTGATCCTGTCAAACAGTAGATTATCAACCACATTATTCTCGACCTTCCCACTTCTTTGATGCCCTTTATCATACCATCTTTCTCCAAGCTCTCCTTACTTCCTAAAGATGCCTCATTCTAAGGTATGGAGTCACAGAATCATACAGCACGGAAACAGACCCTTCGGCCCAACTTGCCCATGTCGACTAACATGTCCCATCGACATGTCCCACCTGCCTGCATTTGGCCCATATCCCTCTACATCATTCTGTTTCTTCTCATTTCTCACCACATTTTGAAATTTTACTTGTTACACAATACCAATTCTATTTAAACATACATTGAGGTGAGAGTGGGAAAAAATTAAGGTGAGAGGGGAAAAATGTAAGAGGAACCTAAGGGGCAACTTTTTCGCACAGAGGGTGGTGGGGATACAGAACAGGTGGAGGCAAGTACTATAATGACATTCAAAAGACATTTGGATAGATCCATGGATAGGGATGATTTACAGGGATATTGGCCAAACACAGGCAGCTGGGACTAATGCAGATGGAGCATTCCTGTCGCATGGGCATGTTGGACCGAAAGGCCTGATTCCACTATGACACATTGTCCCAGAGGTGGCACACAGTATTCTTCTGTCTTTGGGCCATCTTTGGCAACTGAATATCCCGCGCAAGGAAACATATCCTGAATAAGGAATGAAAGCTAATCGACCTGAAATGTCATCTTAATTTTATTCTTAGAAAATGTCTAATCTGTTTCCAATATGTTATCTTTTGGGTTATTTCTATTTTCCTGCTCTGTGCTTTGTAATTTTATAAATGTAAACAATATTCTTTAAATTATCATTTCAATTATCTTAGTTTTAAGTTTCAATGATACAGCATGGAAACAGGCCCATCAGCCCACTGAGTCCACCTGGACCATCGATCACCCATTCCAACTAGTTTTATGTTATCCCTCTTTCTCACCTTACGCACTAGGAGGAATTTTGAAGGCCAATAAACCTGCAAACCCACATGTAATTGGGATGTGAGAGGAAACTGGAGCACCTGCAGAAAACCTACGTGGTCACAGGGGGAATATGCAAACTCCACATGGACATCACCCAACATCAGGATTGAACCCAAATCTCTGCTGCTGTGAGGCAGCAACTCTATCAGCTGTATAGACCTGTTATACCTGTTCTGAACATAGTTTCAATACAGCAATTTCAATGATACGACTAAGAATTAAAACACTGAACCATTTCCATAACATGAACCATTTCCTCATTCCAGTACTCCATACACTGCATTATTTGTTACAGATATAAATTGTTTTTCATGTGTCCCTGGGAACCAGCAAGCTGATACAGAATAGTGCAAAGACCAACAATGTTTTCATCTAATTACTGCCTTAATTAAATGCTGCTTAATAATTATCATTTATTTAATCTTCTAAAGCACTTGTTTATTACTGATAAAGAATACAACATTGCTATCGATTCTAAATCAGCTAAAACAATGAAAATTACTTACATCAGGGAAGATACAGGTAACTGCAATTCTGGCTACAATAGCACAGTTGTTTTTATCAGGTAGCTGGTAAAGTGATTTTGAAAATACATCAAATACTTTCTCTATAATTTGTGAATAGCGTTTCCTGCAAGATCTTCCAGTTTTGGTCAATAGAGAGTTGGATTCTGTTACTCATTCCCATTAATGCCTGCCCATGTTTTATGACCTTCAATTTAGTTGAGTTTAATTTAGTTTAATGTCACGAGTACCGAGGTACAGTGAAAAGCTTTTGTTGCATGCTAACCAGTCAGCAGAGAGACAATACATGATTACAACACGATATGATAGACCTTACAATCAATCCATTTACAGTGTATAGATACATGATAAGGGAATAACGTTTAGTGCAAGATAAAACCAGCAACGTCCGATCAAAGATAGTCCGAGGGTCATCAAAGAGGTAGATTGTGGTTCAGCACTACTTTCTGACTGTGGTGGGATGAGTCAGTTGCCTGATAACAGCTGGGGGAAAACTGTCCCCGAATCTGATACTGCGTTTTCACACTTCTATTGTCTCTCTGCAGTCACTACTGAAACTGCTGTAAGGATAGTTTCTGTGTGCTGTTAGAGCATTGCCCTATGCCTGTGGAGTGATAGTAGCTCTGTTGATAGAGCCAGTATGAGATGGTGTCCCTTTACAATACAAAAATGGGAATTTGATAGGGGCATCCTTGGGTGTCAATTGCCTTCCAAAAATATAGTGGGAAGAGAATCTGAGAGGACATTCACAGAGGGGACGTGGGTAGTAGTCCAGAAAATTAGCATCACTTGCAGCCCATTCATGTCATAATTTCCCCTCACTTTTCTTTGTCCTTTCAAGTTCAGTAGCTTTCTTGCCCCAACACATTGGCATTTGTTCTTGTTTACTTATCAACTATCTTAGAAAAATTCCATTATATCATGATTTATCCTTCTTTCGAACAGCAAACTTTAATGACTCTTATTCCCTGATATCAAATAATATCTATAGGAAGGACATAAAGTGCTGGAGTAATTGAGAGGGTCAGGCAGCATCCCTGGAGAACATGGACAAGTGATGTTTTGGTTCGGGATCGTTCTTCACACTCAGCATCTGCAGTCTGAAGAAGGGTCTCGACCCGAAACATCACCCATTCCTTCTCTCCAGAGATGCTGCCTGTCCCGCTGAGTTACTCCAGCTTTTTGTGTCTATCTTCGGTTTAAACCAGCATCTGCAGTTCCTTCCTACACATCTGCAGTTCCTTGTTGTGGCTAAGGGTCTCAACCCGAAACATCACCTAGTAAAGAGTCAAGAGTGTTTTATTGTCATATGTCCCAGATAGAACAATGAGATTCTTACTTGAATTACACAACAGAATGTGTAAACATAGCATACTGCAAATAATATAATAAATGAGAGAGAAAAAAAAGTTCAGTGTGTGTATATATACCTATCCATGTTCTCCAGGAAGGTGGACTGACCCGCTGAGTTAATCCAGCATTTTGTGTCTTTCCTTAGTAAAACAGCATCTGTGGTTGCTAATAAAGTAAGTATGTATGAGTATGAGTATGAATAGTTCCTGGTTTCTCTATATATTCTGCTCTTTAAAACTTACTTTGCAATCCCTGTTTGGATTTGAATACTAACTTGAATGACAAGTAGTCTCCCTCCACTTAGAAAGTGTTTATGACTTTTTGAACATTTTATACTGCCTACCTTGATTTGTTCAAGCTGTCATTCCCTGGAGACTGGAGGTTCGACAGTCAAACTGTTGAATCAGGCGACCCAGGCATAAAAACTTATCTTGTGAATTGCTGAGCTGAATGGTAATCAAGGATGCATTTTAAAATATTCCTTCTCATTTGCAAGTCCAACATGTGAATAGCGCAAAGCATCCAGGTCTCGGATTTTGATCATTCAGTTGAGAAATATTACAAATAAAATGTAACATTAATGAATGCAAAAAATTGTAAACACAATAAAATTATGTTTAAAATGGCTCACTGTTTAAAGTAGCAATGTTTTTTTTTATTATTTGGTTGTGCATCTTACAAAATGTTATGAAATACTAACCCTCTGGTACCCAGTATATCCTCAGTATGAGATTTCTTCTCTAATCCTCATGAGGGATCTACTCGGGATGTATCCATTAGTTTTATCGTTCAATGGCTGATGTTTGCCAGGACTGGTGAACATGGCTCACTGATCTCCAACCCATTAGGTTTGCACTTACATCGTGCTGTTCATCAACAGTTAATCTGCAAGTCGAATCGGTAGTAAAGAAAGCATACTCAATGCTAGCATTTATTTCAAGAGGGATGTAATGATGAGGTTCTATAGGGTGCTGATAATGCCGCATTTGGAATAATGTGAGCAATTCTGGGCACTATATCTGAGGAAGGATATGCTGGCTATGGAGAGGGCCCTGAGGAGGTTCAGCTGGTATAAGAATGATCCCAGGAATAAGTAGGTTAACCTATGATGAGCCTTTGTCAACACTGGACCTGTACTCACTGGAGTTTAGAAGAATGAGGGGGGACCTCATTGAAACATACAGAATAGTGAAAGGCTTGGATAGAGTGGATGTGGAGAGGATGTTTCCACTAGTGGGAGAGTCTAGGTAAAGAGGTCATAGCCTCAGAATTAAAGGACGTTCTTTTAGGAAGGAGATGAGGAGAAATGTATTTTGTCAGAGGGTGATGAATCTGTGGAAGCGATAGATAGATTCTTGATGAGTAAAGGTGTCAGAGGTTATGGGGAGAAGGCAGGAAAATGAGGTTAGGAGGGAGAGATAGATCAGCCATGATTGAATGCCGGAGTAAACTTGATGGGCCGAATGGCCTAATTCTACTCCTATCACTTATGACCTTATAACTGCCAGATATGCCCAGGAAGCTGTCTCTGGCCTGGTCAGAAAGGCCATGTACAACCTGAAATAGTATCACCTCGCATTGCATTTACAGGGAATTTGAGCAACACCCCTCACTCTCTTGCTTAATGGACTGTAAACACTCTTGATAAGTAACATGAATAAAAAGAACACAAAGTGCTGGAGTAACTTATTGGGTCAGGCACCATCACTGGAGAATGTGGATAGGTGACATTTCATGTCAGGTTCCTTCTTCATACTGATTATTGGGGTGGGGGGGGGGAGAGAAAGCTGGAAGAGAGTTGGGGTAGGACAAAGCATAGAGAGTGATAGGGGATACAGGTGAGGAGGGTTGGTTAGCAGATGGTTGGACAAAGGACAGAGATGAAAAGACAAAAAGTGTGATAGACAAGGATAGAAGAAGTGAGAATTGTGAAAACAGAGAATTAATGCAGATGGAAGGAGAAGGGGGAAGGGGAGAAATAAGTGTAAATCCAAGTGGGGCACAGGGAAGAGAGGGGAAAGGAAAATAAAAAAATGAGAAGAGTTGTTTGTTGATTTGTTACCCCAAATTGGAGAATTCCATGTTCATACCATTAAGTTGTAGGCTACCCAAGCAGAACATGAAGCGTTATTCTTCCAGTTTGTGTGTGGCCTCACTCTGGCAATGGAGGAAGCCCAGGACAGAAAGGTCAGTATGGGAATGGGAGCTAAAATGGTCAGCAACTGGGAGATCCAGCAGGCTTTAGCACCGAGCACGAGAATAACGAATGCTTGTGAATACATTCAGGTATAGGAGTCTGAAAACCGAGACCACCAGGATTGTGAACACCACACTAACTGGTAAACGATGGACTCTCTTTCGCTGCACAAAGGAATCCGGGTTTATTTTTTTGCATTGGCATTGAGATTTTAATTTTATGAATGAATGTTTATTAATATTATCTATGTGTATTGTGTTACAGGCCTGCTTTCCTGCTGCAAGTGAGAATGTCATTGTTCTATTTGTCAGTCCATATGACAATTAAACTCTCTTGATTCTTGATTTAGTTACTAAAAATCTAATTCAATAGGCTTAAGTAAATACTAATTCAGGAAACAGTTAATGGCATGAAATGTAAGTATCCTGTGTCATTCCAGTTAAGTGAACAGAGTTGCCGACACTATGCCTGGCCTAACTTCTGTTTTTTCAGGAAAATTCAGGTTCATTATTGCAATATTTATGTAGTGTGATATTTATTATAGTTTAGTATTATTGTCACCTTGCATTTATACTCGGCTGAAAAGACCACAGATTGTTTTAAACTGTTTAAAGGAAGGAATGGTCTTCCTTAGAGAAGAAGCTGCATTCTTTCCAGACAATCTGTAGAAAGGTCAGAGACGACTATTCAGTTAAACAAGCCTCTTGATGGTTTATATGCACAAAAGGATATTTTAAGCATTAAAATGACTGATCACATCTACAGGTAGATGTGATTCAAATGAGAAAAAAAGCCATCACGCCTGTGCCCCTGTCCAGAAAATAATGATTTCCATATGCTAGTTATTGAAAGCAAGCCAACACTTTGCATCCAGATTTCAAGCCTGTGGCATATTTGCTGTCTATTCCTTCCTTCACAGGACATTGTCAAAAGGTTTGACACACACCAGTTAATAGATCAGATAATTGCTGCTCTAACTTAAGTCAACAGGAAAACTGGCATGAAAAATTGATGATGTTGTCATCCATCCCCGAAGTACAAATACCACTGACATCCAGAATACATCAAAGCTTCAATGTCATGCCTCTGATGACATAAGTTCATCTATTTACATAATATTTAATTCAAACATTAATCAAATATTCAGGCACCAGGGACTGTGCAGAAATAATGGTTTTCATATCTCCATAATACAGTTATAGGGTGAATTAACAATGTGATATTAATAGAAACATAGAACTATAGAAACATAGAACATAGGTGCAGGAGGAGGCCATTTGGCCCTTCGAGCCAGCACAACCATTCATTGTGATCATGGCTGATCATCCACAATCAGTAACCAGTGCCTGCCTTCTCCCCATATCCTTTGATTCCGCTAGCCCCTAGAGCTCTATCTAACTCTCTTTTAAATTCATCCAGTGAATGTGCCCAAGCTGACTCTACTCAGATGAAAATCGTTCTCTGTCTATAGTACAGTAATCAAGGTATTCATCTTTCTTCAGTCGGCAGATTATTACCTTGAACGACTTGTTTAAAAAATGCAGTGTGGTGCTTAAATATTCTGAATTCATCTTAAATTCCAGATTATTGTGGAATGCAGTTATTTTAGTTCTTTGAAAATGCTTATACTGCTTTATTCATCATATTAAAATATTACTTTAATTTAACAAAAGCAACTGGATCAATAAATCAATGCTTTGTATTGAAGATACCTCCAATTTTCAGGACCGCAATCCCATATTGTGAAAATTATATCTGTTCAATACTAATATTTCTCTTTGACCTCTTTTAGATCAGCCTTATTGAATTAGATCTTGCTGAATAAGATTCTACTGTTCAGAAATGCCATCCACACTTCCACAAGTTCACAAGTCATAGGAGTAGAATTAGGCCATTCGGCCCATCGAGTCAACTCCTCCATTCAATCATGGCTGATCTCTGCCTCCTAATCCCATTTTCCTGCCTTCCCATAACCCTTGACACCCTTCTAATAAAGAATTTGTCTATCTCTGCCTTAAAAATATCCACTGACTTGGCCTCCTCTATAATTCTGAGGTTATGACCTCTGGTCCAAGACTCTCCCACCAGTGGAAACATCCATTCTACATCTACTATAGCTATGCCTTTCATTATTCTGTGCCTTTCTCCTTGGTGGCGTGGATGTATTGGTGTAATTCCATCAAGGTGCTGGACAGGTAGAGATGTGTTAAAGGCCAGTAAGTCCCAAACAGTGGTGGGTTAAGGTCCTGTCCCTAACCCTCTCCACCGCACAATAAGGGCTCAGGGCAGGGGTGAGAGAGGGGTTTGTGGGGCGGGGATTGTGGGGAGGGGAGGGGGAGGTGATGGTTTCCTGTCGTGAAAGAGTTGAATAGTTTTTAAATATCTCTGATATCATTGAAATTTTAAAGCCATTCAATTTTATGTCAATAATTCAGAAAATAAATGCTTCATTACATAAAATCACTCGCTAAACCTGCAAGGTGTTAAATTAAACTAAAATTTAAAACACGATGTTTGATGAACTCCTTATCTCCCTTATCTTGTTCCACGTTTCACTTTCAATACTTATCAAAATCCAGCATCTAAGCCTCCTGCGTCTCCAATTCTCACTGTCCAGCCTTTGTTTCTCCCTCCACCCACACGGTTCAATCTATTCTCTCCTTATTTGCCTCTACCGACCACTCATCCGCTGCTGCCTCCCAGCTCCACCCCTTCCTCTCCCCTGCCTGGCTTTGTCGGCGGCAAAACGTGACGACACTTGGGTCCGAGTCCCTCTTTGCAGCATCAGTTTCCTCCATCCAGACTCACCATGTTCCTCTCTAAGAATCAAGGCATTCTTTCTTTTTCTTCTGCACCCTCTCTTTGGTCAATGTCAACTATTATGTATGTTGCTTGTTGGCTGGCTGCTGTGGGGACACTTCAGACTGAAGCCCCAATCTCTAGCTGCACTGCTAACCACTGACACCCGAATGAAGATTACAATGCAATTGTCTGGAACAATAATGATTGCAACATCAGGAAAAGCTTGTCACCACAGTTCTGATAATGAACCATTATCACAATGGTGACATAGATACATAGATACATAGAAAATAGGTGCAGGAGTAGGCCATTCGGCCCTTCGAGCCTGCACCGCCATTCAATATGATCATGGCTGATCATCCAACTCAGTATCCCGTACCTGCCTTCTCTCCATACCCCCTGATCCCTTTAGCCACAAGGGCCACATTTAACTCCCTCTTAAATATAGCCAATGAACTGGCCTTAACTACCCTCTGTGGCAGAGAGTTCCAGAGATTCACCACTCTCTGTGTGAAAAAGTTTTTCCTCATCTCGGTCTTAAAGGATTTCCCCCTTATCCTTAAGCTGTGACCCCTTGTCCTGGACTTCCCCAACATCGGGAACAATCTTCCTGCATAGAAACATAGAAACATAGAAAGTAGGTGCGAGAGTAGACCACCAGGCCCATCGAGCCCGCACCGCCATTCGCTCATGGCTGAACACTAAACAGACACCCTTACCCACAAACAGTAGACACAAGACACAGAACACAAGACACTACCCTCCCCTTTATATCGCTATCACCCCTCTCCACCCCAAGAACCGCGTGATCTCCTGGGGGAGGCAAAAAACCGGATAAAAACCCAGGTCCAATTCGGGAAAAAAATCCGGGAAATTCCTCTCCGACCCCAATCCAGGCGATCGACACTTGTCCAGGAGATCACTCAGGTCTTACTATACTAACCATACCTAGGTCCATATCCCTGCCCTCTCCCCGTAGCCCCTTATCCCCTTGGCAGCTAAAAACCCATCTATTTTAGACTTAAATATATTTAATGTTTCTGCTTCCACTGCTCCCTGGGGCAGTGAATTCCATAAATTAACCACCCTCTGGGTGAAGAAGTTCTTCCTCATCTCAGTTTTAAAAGAGCCCCCTCTTATTCTACAACTATGTCCCCTAGTTCTAGTTTCCCCGATCATTGGGAACATCCTCGGTGCATCCACCCGATCAAGGCCCCTCACGATCTTATATGTTTCAATGAGATCGCCTCTCATTCTTCTAAACTCCAAAGAGTAGAGTTCCAGCCTACTTAACCTTTCCTCATATGTCAATCCCCTCATTGCAGGAATTAATCTTGTAAACCTTCGCTGCACTGCCTCCAGGGCCAGTACATCCTTTCTTAAGTATGGACCCCAGAACTGTACACAGTATTCCAAATGTGGTCTCACTAATACTGTGTACAGCTGCAGCAAGACCTCCGTGTTTTTATACTCAATCCCCCTAGCAATAAAGGCCAAAACTCCATTGGCCTTCCTGATTGCTTGCTGCACCTGCATACTAACTTTTAGTGATTCATGTACTACTACCCCTAGATCCCTTTGCGTTGCATTACAACGCAGCTCCACCTCATTTAGAAAATAACTTGCCCTATCATTTTTTTTCCCAAAGTGAATGACTTCACATTTATTAGTATTAAATTTCATCTGCCAAGTTGTTGCCCACTCACCTAGCTTATCTATATCCTTTTGCAGACTCTTCCTATCCTCCTCATCCCCTACTTTTCCTCCCATTTTTGTATCGTCCGCAAATTTTGATATATTACACTTGGTTCCCTCCTCCAAATCATTTATATAAATTGTGAACAACTGGGGTCCCAGCACCGACCCTTGCGGAACCCCGCTAGTTACCGGTTGCCATCCCGAGTATGAACCATTTATCCCCACTCTCTGCTTCCTATTTGTTAGCCAATCCTCTACCCATGCTAATATATTACCCCCAATCCCATAATTTTTTATTTTTAGCAATAGTCTCTTATGTGGCACCTTGTCAAAAGCCTTTTGGAAGTCCAAGTATACCACATCCACCGGTTCCCCTTTATCCACCCGGGTTGTTACTTCCTCAAAGAATTCGAGCAGATTCGTTAAACAGGACTTCCCCTTCACAAAACCATGCTGGTTCTGTCCGATGAAGTCATGTTTATCCAAGTGCCCCGTTAGTGTTTCTTTAATAATTGTCTCTAACATTTTACCCACCACCGATGTTAGACTAACCGGTCTATAGTTACCCGCCTTCTGTTTACTTCCTTTTTTAAATATAGGTGTTACATTGGCCATTTTCCAATCCACTGGGACCGTTCCTGCCTCCAGGGAGTTTTGGAAAATTATCACCAATGCATCCACAATCCCCACCGCTATCTCCCTCAAGACCCTTGGATGTAATCCATCAGGCCCAGGGGATTTATCCTCCTTCAGTCTCATTAATTTCCCTAATACCACCTCCTTGGTGATCTTAATAGTATTTAGCTCCTCCATTCCTACCGCCCCCTGTTTATCCAGCGTTGGAATATTTTTTGTGTCTTCTATGGTGAAGACTGATACAAAATACTCGTTTAATGCCTTTGCCATTTCCATGTTCCCCACCAACAACTCTCCAGTCTCACCCTCCAATGGACCAACGTTCACCTTAGCCACCCTTTTTCTTTTTATATAGCTATAAAAACTCTTACTATTAGTTTTTATGTTGTTCGCTAAATTCCTTTCATAGTCTATTTTCCCCGTCTTAATTAATCTCTTAGTTATTTTTTGCTGACCTTTAAATGCTTCCCAATCCTCTACCCTCCCACTATCTCTAGCTACCTTATATGCCCTTGCCTTCAGCTGAATACTATCCTTTATAGTTTTACTGAGCCATGGCTGACTGTTCTTTCCCTTACCCCTTTTTTTCTTCATAGGAATAAATTTTTCTTGAAGGTTATACAGTAGATCCTTAAACGTACACCACTGCTCATGTACCGTCTTATTCTTGAGTCTGCTATCCCAGTCAACTTTGATCAGCTCAGTCCTCATACCTTCATAATCCCCTTTATTTAGACTAAGTACCCTAGCCTGAGTTTCAACCTGCTCTCCTTCTATTTGAATATGGAATTCGACCATATTGTGGTCACTTGTTCCCAACGAGTCCCTAACTATGACATTTTTAATTAATCCTGCTTCATTACACAGGACCAGATCCAAGATTGCCTCCCTCCTTGTCGGTTCTGTGACATACTGTTCTAGGAACCCGTCTCTAATACATTCTATAAACTCTTCCTCTAGTCTACCCTGCCCAGTTTGGTTTGCCCAATTAATATGAAAATTGAAGTCCCCCATGATTACAGCAGTTCCCTTTTTACATGCGTCAACTATTTGCAGATTTATGTTCTGACTAACAGCGTCACAGCTATTTGGAGGTCTATAAATTACACCCACTAGTGTTTTTTTCCCCTTGTTATTCTCTATCTGTACCCAAGCTGTTTCACTATCCTGATCCTTCAACGCAATATCCTTCCTCTCTATTGCCGTTATTCCCTCCCTTATTAAAAGGGCCACCCCTCCTCCCTTTCTTTCCTGTCTATCTTTTCTAATTGTCGAGTACCCCTCTATATTTAACTCCCAATCCTGATCCCCTTGCAGCCATGTCTCCGTAATGGCCACGATATCATAACTATATGTACTTAATTGCACCGTTAATTCATTTATCTTATTTCGAATACTCCGTGCATTTAGATACAGCACTTTCAGATGATTTTTACTACCCTTCCTTTCTGTTTTTGCCCCTTTTACATCTAGAGCTTCATCTTCACACATTCTGGATCCTCCTGTCACATTTTGATTTTCCGTTTCCCCACTAATACCCTGCTCTATTTCCTCTACCCCTGCCGTTATTACCCCCCTTGATACCTCCCCCCCGCTACTTAGTTTAAAGACCTCTCTACTGCCCTAGTTATATGATTTGCCAGGACCCCAGTCCCAGCACCGTTCAGGTGAAGTCCGTCCTTACAGAACAGATCCCCCCTGTCCCAGTACTGGTGCCAGTGGCCCAAGAAACCAAACCCATTTTTCCCACACCAGTCTTTGAGCCACGCATTCAGCTTTTTAATTTTTCGTACCCTCGCCGATTTGGCCCGTGGCTCAGGTAGCAATCCGGAGATCAGTACCCTCGAGGTTCTGCTTTTTAATTTATTCCCTAACTGCTCAAACTCGTTCAGCAGATCCTCCTTCCTCGTCCTTCCTATGTCATTGGTCCCCACATGGACCACGACCACTGGATCCTCCCCCTCACTCTGCATCTAGCCTGTCCAACCCCATAAGAATTTTGTACGTTTCTATAAGATCCCCTCTCAATCTCCTAAATTCTAGCGCGTATAAGCCAAGTCTATCCAGTCTTTCTTCATATGAAAGTCCTGACATCCCAGGAATCAGTCTGGTGAACCTTCCCTCTATGGCTATAATCTCCTTCCTCAGATTTGGAGACCAAAACTGGACGCAATACTCCAGGTGTGGTCTCACCAAGACCCTGTACAACTGCAGTAGAACCTCCCTGCTCCTATACTCAAATCCTCTTGCTATGAAGGCCAACATACCATTCGCTTTCTTCACTGCCTGCTGCACCTGCATGCCTACTTTCAATGACTGGTGTACCAAGACACCCAGGTCTCGCTGCATCTCCCCATTTCCTAATCGGCCACCATTTAGATAATAGTCTGCCTTCCCGTTTTTGCTACCAAAGTGGATAACCTCACATTTATCCACATTATACTGCATCTGCCAAACATTTGCCCACTCACCCAGCCTATCCAAGTCACCTTGCAGTCTCCTAGCATCCTCCTCACAGCTAACACTGCCCCCCAGCTTAGTGTCATCCGCAAACTTGGAGATGTTGCTTTCAATTCCCTCGTCCAGATCATTAATATAAATTGTAAATAGCTGGGGTCCCAGCACTGAGCCTTGCGGTACCCCACTAGTCACTGCCTGCCATTGTGAAAAGGACCCGTGACCTGATACTATACTGCCCATTGTGCCATAAAATTATTTTTTAGCACCCCAAAACGTGAGCAAAGCAACTTCTTGGCATTGGTTCATAGCAAAATAAAACAATCATTGTGTTTTATGTATCTAAAACTTGATTCACTCAGTCTCAAAAGACAGTCAATGAAGAAGGGTGTCGACCCAAAACGTCACCCATTCCTTCTCTCCAGAGATGCTGCCCGTCCCGCTGAGTTACACCAGCATTTTGTGTCTATCTTCAGTCCAACCAGGTTATTGAGTCCAACATTTGATGTTCCATGCTTCCATTAATAATAATTCCAACAATCTTCACACAAGGAAAAGACAGACTAAATACCTTTCAAAACCCTGTAGGTAGACAAAAAGCTGAGAAACTCAGCGGGTGAGGCAGCATCTATGGAGCGAAGGAATGGGTGATGTTTCGGGTCGAGACCCTTCTTCAGACAGTTTTTTCAAAACACTTAACATGAACTACTTTGAATCTGCTTGCCTTTGACCAAAGTAAATTTAGTGTTAAGAATTAACATACTTAGTTCAAAATTGCACAGCTTCCATCCTCAATTCTGTCATTCATTCCATCCTAATTTTTTTTCTGTCAGATAATAGACAATAGGCAATAGACAATGGACAATAGACATAAGCTTCTTAATTTTAGTTCTCCGCCTAGCGGAGCTGGTACTTACACTTAATAACTTTTCTTTTGACTCCTCCCATTTCCTCCAAATACAAGGCGTAGCTATGGGCACACGCATGGGCCCCAGCTACGCCTGCCTCTTTGTCGGGTACGTAGAACAATCCCTGTTCAATGCGTACCAGGGCCCCATCCCCGACCTCTACCTCCGCTACATCGATGATTGTTTTGGTGCCACATCCTGCACCCACACACAACTGACTGACTTCATCCGCTTCACCACCAACTTCCATCCGGCACTCAAATACACCTGGACCATTTCCGACACTTCCCTACCATTCCTTGACCTCACTATCTCCATCGCAGGTGATAGACTCCTTACCGACATCCACTACAAACCTACCGACTCCCCATGGCTATCTGGACTACACTTCTTCCCACCCTGCTTCCTGTAAGGACTCCATCCCCCACTCCCAATTCCTCCGTCTACGCCGCATCTGCTCCCAGGATGAGGGCGTTCCACACCAGGGCATCTGAAATGTCCTCATTCTTCAGGGAACGGGGGTTCCCCTCCTCCACCATAGATGAGGCTCGCACCAGGGTCTCTGCCATACCCCGCAACACTGCTCTCTCTCCCCCATCCCCCCACTCACAACAAAGGCAGAGTCCCCCTAGTCCTCACCTTTCACCCCACCAGCCGTCACATACAACAAGTGATCCTCCGTCAGTTTCGCCACCTCCAACGTGACCCCACCACTCGCCACATCTTCCCATCTCCCCCTATGTCTGCCTTCCGCAAAGACCGCTCCCTCCGTAACTCCCTTGTCAATTCTTCCCTTCCCTCCCATACCACCCCCTCCCCTGGTACTTTCCCTTGCAACCGCAAGAGATGCAACACTTGTCCCTTCACTTCCCCCTCCACTCCATTCCAGGACCCAAGCAGTCGTTCCAGGTGCGACAGAGGTTCACCTGCATCTCCTCCAACCTCATCTATTGCATTCGCTGCTCTAGATGCCAGCTGATCTACATCGGTGAGACCAAGCGGAGGCTTGGCGATCGTTTCGCCGAACACCTCCGGTCGGTCCGCAATAACCAACCTGAACTCCCGGTGGCTCAGCACTTCAACTCCCCCTCCCATTCCGTATCTGACCTCTCTGTCCTGGGTCTCCTCCATGGCCACAGCGAGCAACACTGTAAATTGGAGGAAATGCACCTCATATTCCGCTTGGGCAGTCTACATCCTGGTGGCCTGAATGTTGAATTCTCCCAATTCTGCTAGCCCTGGCTGTCCCCTCCCCTTCATCAGCCATCTGGTTGTCTCCTCCCCTCCCCCAGCCCTCGGGCTCCTCCTCCTCCTTTTCCTTTTTCCTTTCTTCTCCCCCACCCCCTATCAGTCTGAAGAAGGGTTTCGGCCCGAAACGTTACCTATTTCCTTCGCTCCATAGATGCTGCTGCACCCGCTGAGTTTCTCCAGCATTTTTGTGTACCTTTAATTTTAGTTTAGCTTAGTTTAGTGTGGAAACAGGCCCTTTGGCCCACCGGGTCCGCGCCAACCAGTGATCCCCATTACACTAACATTATCCTACACACTAGGTACTATTTACAATTTTTACCAAAGCCAATTAACCTGCAAACATGTATGTCTTTGGAAGAGAACCGAAGCAACCAGAGAAAATCTACGTGGTCACAGAGAGAATGTACAAACTTCATACAGACAGCACCTCCGGCAGAATCGAACCCGCGTCACTGGCGCTGTAAGGCTGCAGCTCTACCGCTGCGGCACCATGCCAATGTTGATAATAATAATGGTGCATCATAAAAACTCTTTGTTGGAAGAGAAACTAAGAAACTATGAGAAGGCACTCAAGAAGGAGATAAATGTAGCAGATTTAAGAATATTAATGTATATATAATCTAACAATTTATTAACATTTAGGATGGATTTGGGATGCTTTGTGCAGTGTTGTGTAATTAGCTTTTGGAATCATTAACAGCTACCTGAGAGGGATGAGATTTATTTTGGAGTCCTGTGGCCTGAAATTAAGCATCTGCACAGTACCATGCATAACTGTTCATTAGTGAACAGATGGAG
The DNA here is from genome assembly GCA_038087875.1 of Malacoraja senta. Taxonomy (NCBI): domain Eukaryota; kingdom Metazoa; phylum Chordata; class Chondrichthyes; order Rajiformes; family Rajidae; genus Malacoraja; species Malacoraja senta. The sequence continues at coordinate 37,796 of JAXLNO010000628.1, forward strand.
TTCCCTCAGGGCAAAAGCAGCTCAGTCACGTCGTTATTTAAAAGAAGTCACAATTTCAAGGATAGCTTACTTAAACAATGCTTATTTTCAATGAAAATCTGTAAATGAAATCCTTGCACTATGAAACTATTCAGCACTAACTCAAGAGTTATGAGAATATAATATCTACTGCATGCAGCAGCTTCCACCTGGGAACTCATAAATTCATTAGTGAAAATAATTCTTTATTGCAAATCCTGAATGCAAACCATATATTTTTTCTAATATACCCATGTGCTGCAGCTCCATAAGATTCACTTGAGCTACAAGCTTGTAATCAGGCAGTGTTTGTAATGGATGGGATTTTGGTAGGAAGGTCTTTTGGGAGTTAGAAAAGGTGCTCTGGTTGCACAAGGTCCGGTTCACCTTGAGGAATTAGCTAAAGAATGGAATAGGTGGTGTGAGTATGAATTGGTGGTATGGTCCAAAGTCATGGAAGTGATGAGTTAGGAGTGAGTCAACAAGCTTCAAAGTTCCAAAATGGTCAAGGAGGGACACCATGGTCAAAGACGGAAAGAATAGTCCAACTGGTCTGAAGATGTGCAAAAGGTGAAAAGTTAAGGGCCTGTCCCACTTACGCGTCCTTGGCTCGCAAATTACGCGATCTCGTGGTCACTTGCGTACGGGAACCGTATGGCCGTGCGGGGCAGGTCCCACTTAGAAGCGCGGAGGGGTATGGAGTTGTGCGGGTCTGGTCCCAACATCGCGCGGGGTTCCGAAATTCTTACAGTGAACGAAATCTTCGCGCGCCAACGGCCTGTCGCGGAACTGACGGCCAAAGTGGGACAGGCCCAAGACCCTGGAGCGACGCAACATCTCACCTTCAACAGCAGCAGAAGCAGGCAAACGATCGCCGAACTCGGCCTGGGGCTCACGGCCGTTGCGGTCTGGATCCACCCCCACTTCTACTCCCAGAGCGGGGCCAAGAAAATTGAAGATAAACACAAAATGCTGGAGTAACTCAGCGGGACCGGCAGCAACTCTGGAGAGAAGCAATGGGTGACGTTTCGGGTCAAGACCCTTCTTTTCAGACAGAAGAAGAGTCTCGACATGAAACGTCACCCATTGCTTCTCTCCAGAGATGCTGCCGGTCCCGCTGAGTTACTCCTGCATTTTGTGTCCATCTTCAAATGACGTCACGCGCTCCAGACGGCAGTGAGTACGCATGTAATCGCGCCCGACCTTCGCTCGACCGTCTCGGCTCAACGCGACCACGATGTCGCTTAATTTGCATGCCAAGAACACGTAAGTGGGACAGGCCCTTTAATTGGAGAGCTTAATAAAGGGTAGCACAGTGGCGCAGCTGTGGAGTTGCTGCCTTGCAGCACCAGAGTCCTGTATTGAATCCTGACTACATGTGCTGTCTGTATGAAGTTTGCATGTTCTCCCTGTGACCGCATGGGTTTTCTCTGGGTGCCCCGGTTTCCAGCCACATACCAAAGACGTGCAGAATTGTTGGTTAATTGGCTTCTGTAAATTGTCCCTAGTGTGTAGGATAGTGTGTATGGGTGATCGCTGGTTGGCATGGACTCCGTGGGCTGAAGGGTCCATTTCCACGCTGTATCTCTAAACACTTAAAAAAAACCAGAAACAAGCTACTAGGCAGTGGAACATCCAAGGACAGTGGTAAGGAAAGGGAGTTACAGCAAGGGTTCCCAACCTGGGGTACATTTACCCCAGGGGGTAAATTTCACCTACCCAGGGATTTCCCTAATCCAGAATTCTGGATTTGTACATATTTTTTCTCATTGACTAACTGTGTTTGGTTCTGGTATACCGGTATCTGTTCATCATTAGTTGTTCATAAATAACTGAAATAACATTGTTATGTGCTATTAAAGTTGCCAGTGGTAAATGGGATGAAAAAGGTTGTGAACCCCTGGCCTACAGATTATGAGACAGAAGAAATTAAGGTGCTGACAATAATGCAAGAAAAGCCTTCGTTGGAGTGAGTTGCACCAAATGAGTGAATCTTATTCTTTCATTGCAGGTACATTGCAACCACAATATCGTTTATCCCATATTTTTAGTAATGCTTGGTAATCCAAGCAGTTAGGAGCATGGGCAACAGTAAGCAGAAAATCACATCTACATTTGGTTTTTATATTTCTCTCCAAACACAGCTTTGTAATTAAAGCACTCCAGAAACAGTGATCTCCTACATTGGCAGGTGCCATCCTCACAGGAAGCACACCGAAGTATCAATTTTAGTTTGGTGTGTGTATTTTAGATTGCTTCATTCAGATTCAGCCAGTATCATTGCTGCCTGGAATGGGACTATCATAGGGTTCAGGGCACAGTTATTCCAGGCTGGCACTTCACTACAGTGTGGAGGGGGGTAAGGAATTAACAGCATTGACTTTTGGATGAGGTTTCAATCGGAAGCCTCATCCATCTTCTCAGGCAGATGGATAAGATCCAATTACACAATTTAAAGAAATGAGCAAGTAACTTTTTGCACTCTCCTGGCCAAAATTAATTCTGCAAACAAAATACGAAAGCAAATGAACTGATCATTTACCGTAGTGATTGTTGTCTCCAGCAACTTGCTGAATGTAAATCAGCTGGTGTATTTGTGTAAATAATTACAGTTATTGCAACTCAAAAGACAATTCTGTGGCTTTGATATCACGAGGGCACACAAAATGTCCACAGGGCTGGCAATTTAATTAAGTAATTCCAAAATTCACGAATGGTTTGAAAACAGCTAAAATAATCATTTTTAATTGCCGTACATCTCTAGATATTTTTTCACAGAAATAAACTAATTGCAAGTTGTTTCTAAACACATTTCAAAATTAAAGCTTGCTTTAAAGGGTTAGTATCTTAGGAAAAGCATGTGTTTAGATGCAAATTGAAGATAGATTAAACATGTCGCCAAAAGCAAAAATTACCAGTTGCTTAAAATTTGACAGAAACAGCTGCTTTCTTCTGTTCAACCTTTTGTTTCTTTTTAAATGCTGTTAATTTGCAATTATGTTCTTTGTTTCTTTAATGCTTTAATCTACTATTTAATGGGGGAGATTTTCCAGCCTGTGAGAGTGTGAAAAATTGACCCGTTTATTTCCATCACTAATGCTGCCTGACTTGCTGAATATTTGAAACATTTCAAATAAAGCCGGCTCAGGCAGCAGAGATTTATTAAAACTCTTTCCAGCAAACATTCAAACCTTTGGGATTTAAATGTCCCTTCCTTCTGACCTTTTCACAAAGGTAATTGCAATACAGCTCTACGTCCAAACTGATTTCTTTGTCATCACCTGCCGAAAGAATCCAGTGATAAACACCCCTTAGTTGGGATGCCTCTCTGATTTGAGGCATTCCTGATTATTTGATCGTGTGGCTCTCAATCCGATAACATCGCATATTTTGCAAGCTGTACCAAACACTGTAGCTAATACTGTTTGCAGATGGCATGTGACAATGACAAATTACAAATAAAGTAGTTAAGTGAGATGAGCAAGATAACAAATCAAATAAATATTCAAAAATCTATAAAGATTTCAGAAAAAATACCATTTATAAATAAATCTCTATTTCTGTTCATGTACTTGCCCCTCAGCAACATCATTTGAAAGGAACATTAGCAGTCTCCATGTGTACACTGAACGTCAAGAGCAGAGTTCAATGCATAGCTAGTGTTCAAATGCTGATGGCCTTAGCAAGAATTTCCTCAATATTTATTTGGTTACAGTCACAAATAGAGTTCCCTAGACATTCCTTAGAGTTCCCTAGACATATCCCTTCACTGACAACAATGGAACAAACTGTTTGCAAACTTGATTTTATGTTTGAGCGGCAAAACAAAGTTTGCATTGCATATTCCGGCAATCTGTTTGTACACCATTTAGCTTCATCTCTGAAACAGTGCCCAACTTAACCCGAGGCTCGCCTTATGTCACCTTTACCGTCATCGATATTTGGTTGCCTCCAGATTCCATCACAAAGTTGTTGGCCTCTCATGTTATCCTCATGTCAAAAATCTGCACGTCACAGTGTATGGAATGAGCTGCCAGAGGAGGTAGTTGAGGCTGGGACTATCCCAACATTTAAGAAACAGTTAGACAATTACATGGATAGGACAGGTTTGGAGGGATATGGACCAAATGCGGCAGGTGGGACTAGCGTAGCTAGGACGTTGGCCAGTGTGGGCAAGCTGAGCTGAAAGGCCTGTTTCCACATTGTATCACTCTATGACTCTATGAGTAAATAAGACTATCTGCAAGCGCTGTAAGACAGCAACTCTATCACTGCGCCACTATGCTATCTACATTTAGATGTTCCAGAGGTGAGTTTAAGGCCACAGACATTGTGTCTGCTGTAGACCTATTACAATGGGGGTAAGCAAATTGCAGTGGATCACGGCTGGCTGGGAGGCTGGAGTTAATTTGCACCATCAGCAGTCTTTCTAAGCATTTCATGATGGTGGATATCAGTGCCACTGGATAGTTGTCATTAAGGCACGATACCTTATCTTTCTTTAGCACCAGGATGACGGAGGTCTTCTTGAAGCAGATGAGAAATTAAAGATGTCTATGAATGCCTCTTCCAGATGATCCACACAGGACCTGAGGAAGCAGCTAGAGACTCCATCCAGGCCAGTTGCTCTCCACGGATTCACTCTCAGGAAGGCAGATCTTACATCTGCCACAGTAACAGTTAGTACAGTCCCCCAGCCCCGACGTCGGACTTACATCACCCCGGCGAGCGGGCCTGAATATCAGGTCGCCCGTAGCGGGAACTGCGGAGGACTGAGACAGGTGGGCCGGTGATGTTCCACCACCAAACTTCTGTTCAAAGCGGGTGCAGAATGCAATGAGCTCATCAGGAAAGGACCCATCTGAATTCTTCTGAAACGTGTATCAGAAGAATTTACTCAATTATGGGCTAATAATGGGAAAAAAGCTTATACTTAAATTCTGGAAAAATGCGCCCACACCAACAATAAAAATGTGGACATCAAATATGTTGGAAACATTACATCTGGAAGAGATGAGATTCCTCCTAGTAGGCAAAGTAGACCAATTTCAAAAGACGTGGTCTACGTTTTTGGACCTATTACAAGCATGAGGTGCAATAGTAATTTAGAAAAACAAATAAATAAATAAAAGGTATCTGGACCTGGTAATGGGAGGTAAAATAAAAACAGACTTGGTTGGTAGTTCCTTCTCTATGAAGTATGTTATAAGAGTTATAATAGAGCGATTGTTCCTTCTTTCTTTCTCTTTCTTTTCTAGGGTCTATTTTCTAACTTTACTTCCTTCTCTAACTTCTTTTCTAAGGGGCTTTCTTTTCCCAACACTCTTTTGCACTTCACAACCTTTGCGCACTTTCTTCACTTTTCTTACTTCTTTCTTTTTCTTTCTTAAAGTTTAAAAAAGTGAAGCGGTACAAAAAATGTATTAATATATACGTGTTGTACATTACTGTAATCTACCGTACTTCTATTAAAAAAATTATTAAAAAAAAAAAAAAGGAAAGGACCCATTGTTGCCAGCAATACTTGCTGCCTTTACTTAATCGTCCATTATAGTGTGCAAGCCTTGCCACAATCGGAGGGTATCTATGTCAACACCTCAAGCAGCATCCTGAATGCTGTTGGCCACTATTTCAGATATCTGCAAAAGCACAGCAGAAAACTGAGAAGCAAATTGACAGCCTGTGCGAAATATGCAGTGATTATGAAATCAGCAGTGGAATTCCATTGTTCAGTGCACATAATAATTAGAAATATTTGTGCTATTAGAAATATTTATTCTAGTCTGAAGAGTGTCAACCTGAAATGTCAACTATCCATTTTCTCCAGAGATGCTGCCTGTCTAGCTGAGTTAATCCAGCACTTTGTGTCTATCTTTGGTATAAACCGGCATCTGCAGTTCCTTGTTATGAAATATTAGAAAATTGTTGCATTTTTATCTCCCATTGCTCATGTTTCTTCTGCCAACTCCGAGCCAGGTTATAGTTTTCAGTTATCGACATTTATTCCAGAATGCCTGTTGATCAAGAGATTGTAGCATCCTAAATAACTCATCCGCTCTTGATGATAGTAAGTGGACACTTGGAAGTGTCTACAGTGTAATTTGCCTCCAACATTGTTCCACTGCTGCTACTACAGAACATGCACACATTAGAACCATTAGCGTTAATTCCAAATCAGCTGATTCAGAAAGAACTATGATGTCCCCATCAAGCCTCCAGAAGCAACTGAACAGTAAAAGTAGATGAACGTTTAAATAACACCAAGGTTCTAAGCAATAATTAGTTTACTCCCAAAGAACAAGTCAGGGGTACGGGTATGGCATTAGGCCAAGTGCCAGGCAGCAAAATGCCCTGTGACCTGCTTGATAAATGTAGTTAAATTAAATGGCAGCTGGCAACTTTACAATCCTTCAGGAAGCAGTTTCTAGCTCAAAGCTCATTAGTTAATACTGACACAGCTAAACAACCTCAAGAGCCCACCTGAGCAGGTGTCCAGTACCTGAGGGATCCAGAGAATTGCTCCCTTTATGTATTCAAGTGTCAGATCAGGAGAGGAGCACCAAGCTCGAGAGAAAGTTGCTGAGAGACATAGAATTTTGGAGGCATACAGCGTGGAAACAGGCCCTTCGGCCCAACTTACCCACACCGACAAACATTTCCGGTCTACATAGAATCATGTCCCATCTACACTCGTCCCATATGGGCGTTTGGCCCGTATCCCTCAAAACATATCCAATCCATGTACCTGTCCAAATGTTTTTAAAAATATATGATAATACTGGCCTCAACTACTTCCTCTGTCACTTATTTCCATATACCCACCACACAATAATAATAATAATAATAATTAATTTTATTTATGGGCGCCTTATACCGAGGTCTCAAGGACACCTTACAGAGATTTATAGGAAACATATAATCAGAATTAAAAAAAAAAGAAGTTATAAAGACCAATACACAAATCAGGGACAGAATTCCTTCCAAAAACACAAAAAATAAAATCAGAAGCACAATAGACAATAGGCAATAGACAATAGATGCAGGAGTAGGCCATTCGGCCCTTCGAGCCAGCATTGCCATTCAATGTGATCATGGCTGATCATCCCCAATCAGTACCCCATTCCTGCCTTCTCCCCATATCGCCTGACTCCGCTATTTTAAGAGCCCTATCTAGCTCTCTCTTCAAAGCATCCAGAGAACCTGCCTCCACCGCCCTCTGAGGCAGAGAATTCCACAGACTCACCACTCTCTGTGAGAAAAAGTGTTTCCTCGTCTCCGTTCTAAATGGCTTACTCCTTATTCTTAAACTGTGGCCCCTGGTTCTGGACTCCCCCAACATCGAGAACATGTTTCCTGCCTCTACCATGTCCAAGCCCTTAACAATCTTATATGTTTCAATGAGATACCCTCTCATCCTTCTAAACTCCAGAGTGTACAAGCCCAGCTGCTCCATTCTCTCAGCATATGACAGTCCCGCCATCCCGGGAATTAACTTTGTAAACCTACGCTGCACTCCCTCAATAGCAAGAATGTCCTTCCTTAAATTAGGGGACTAAAACTGCACACAATACTCCAGGTGTGGTCTCACTAGGGATCTGTACAACTGCAGAAGGACCTCTTTGCTCCTATATTCGATTCATCTGGCCGGTGAGGCAGCTTTTTCTCCGGGCTGCCCCGTCGACCCATCCTTGCGGCCTACCATCGGGCCTGGAGCGGCGTTTCCTGGTGGGGACTGCCCAGCACCTTCAGCTTCGGTGGTGACACAGCGCTGGAGCGCTATCGCGGTGCGGAGCGGGCGATGCCTTGCCTAGGTCGCCGCGCTGGATCGACGCGTTGGAGCTCCGGTGAGCTGTGACCGCCGAGCTCAACACCTCCTGGCTGCGGGACTGCGGAGCGGCCAGCTGCGGGCGGCGGCGCCGACTCTAACATCGGGAGCCTCGGAGCTCCAAATCTGCACGGCCTTGTCGGCTTCAGGTGCCACGGACTCCGGTAGGAAATCGGCCGTTCCAGCCGTCCCAGCTGCTGCGAGGACTCTCCCGACGCCGGGGCAACTGCACCCGGCGAGAACGGCCAGGAACATCGGGCCTCCGTAGAGGCAACTGTGGAGGCCTCAATAGGCCTGACTTTGGGAGAACTGGGTTTGGGGACTGGACATTGTGCCTTCCCGCACAGTGGTAATCATTGTGGGGGGATGATTTTGTGTGTAATGTGTAGTGTCTATGTTAGTCTGTGTCCAAGATGGTGGTCGGAAGGGAGAGTGGACGCTGGCGCAGTTTGGCTGCCGCTGCTCTCTCTTCACATTGTGTTTCTGAATTTTTTTTGTTTTATTTTTTATTTTTTTTTAATTTATTTTTTTGGGATCGAATTTCTGTCTTTAATTTGTGTATTGGTGATGTCTTTATAACTTATTTTACTCTGATTATATGTTTCTTTGTTACATTTTGTAAGGTGTCCTTGAGACTTTTGTATAGGCGCCCATAAATAAAATCTATTATTATTATTATTATTATTATTATTATTATTATTATTATTATTATTATTATTATTATTATTATTATTATTATTATTATTATTATTATCTTGTTATAAAGGCCAACATGCCATTCGCTTTCTTCACTGCCTGCTGTACCTGCATGCTTACTTTCATAGACTGATGTACAAGGACCCCTAGATGCCGTAGTACCTCCCCTTTTCCCAACTTGACGCCATTTAGATAGTAATCTGCCTTCCTGTTTTTGCTATCAAAGTGGATAACCTCACATTTATCCGAATTAAATTTCATCTGCCATGCATCTGCCCACTCCCCCAACCTGTCCAAGTCACCCTGCATTCTCATAGCATCTTCCTCACAGTTCACACTGCCACCCAGCTTTATGTCATCTGCACACAATTTGTGTAAAATAGTTGCCCCTCAGGTTCTTATTAAATCTTTCCCCTCTCACATTAACTCTATGTCCTCTGGTATTTGATTCTCCCACTCTGGGAAAAAGACAGTGCAGTTACCTTATCTATTCCTCTCAGGATCTTACACACCTCCATAAGATCATCCACCTCATCCTGCTGCACTCTAAGGAATAAAGTACCAACCTGCTCCACCTCTCCCTATAGCTCAGGCCCTTGTGTCCTGGCAACATCCTCGTAAATCTTCTCTGCACCCTTGCCAGCTTAGTTGGAGAAATTGACTTTTGGATGATCTGTTAATCTAAGGCTTATGTGCTCCATTAAATGACTGTAAGAATTCTAACTTTACCCTTTGAGCAAGCAAAGCGACTTGCATCTCAGGCCACCCATTATCCCATAAATAGAATGACTGTAACACCCGATCCACCCTTGCATCTCACGTACCATTTGTGGAACCTAACTTTGTATGCAATTGCTGATCCTTTCCACGTTAGTATAATAAATAGGCTATGAATGTGAAAGATGCTGTGTTCTTATTTCACTTGATGTACATTTATCATTTATACATTTTCAACTGATTCCTTACTGATTTCATTGATTACTGTAGAATCATAGACAAGGAAAATATCACATCTGCAGCCTTCAATCAAATTCATGTTGTTCCTTTTCATGTTTTAACATTTGATCCCAGATTCATTAATTTCAGGGAATGTGTCGAGTGATTTTTCTATCTGTGTTCTTTAGAGATTTATTCAGTAAGACCTCATGTTATATCTGTGAGGGATGTCAGTACAGGGAAATTCATTTTACTGTGCTCTTCATGTGTTGCTGACACTGAGCAGAGCAAAAATAATAGGGGCCGCACAGTGGTGCAGTGGCAGATTTACTGCCTTACAATGTCAGAAATGCTGGTTCGATCCTGACTATGGGTGCTATCTGGACATAGTTTATAGATTTTCCCTGTGACCACATGGGTTTAGTCTGGATGCTCCAGTTTCCTCCCACACTACAATGACGTGGGTTTTTAGGTTAGATGGCTTTGGTAAAAAATTGTAAATTGTCCCTAGTGTGTAGGATGGTGTTAGTGTAGGGGTGATCGCTGGTCGGTGCAGATTTGGTGGGCTGTTTCGTGCTGTATCGCTCGTCTAAAGCCTAAATAATTTGCCACAGGGTTTTATGCTGCATTTACTGTTCATAAGGTCATAAGGTCATAAGATCATAGGGATAGGAGTAGAATTAGGCCATTCTATCTGGCTGATCTATCTCTCCCTCCTAACCCCATTCTCCTGTCTTCTCCCCATAACCTCTGATACCTGTACTAATCAAGAATATATCTATCTCTACCTTCTGTGGCAAAGAATTCCACAGATCACCCTCTGAGTAAAGACATTTCTCCTCATCTCCTTCCTGAAAGAACGTTCTTTAATTCTGAGGCTATGACTTCTAGTCCCAGACTCTCCCACAAGTGGAAACATCCTCTCCACATCCACTCTACCCAAGACTTTCACTATTCTGTATGTTTCAAAGAGGTCCCCCCTCATTCTTCTAAACTCCAGCGAGTACAGGCCCAGTGCCAGCAAACGCTCATCATTGGTTAACCTACTAATTGCTGGAATCATTCTTGTAAACCTCCTCTGGACCCCGCTCCAGAGCCAGCACATCCTTCCTCAGATATGGTGCCCAAAATTGCTCACAATATTCCAAATGTGGCCTTATCAGCGCCTTATAGAGCCTCAGCATTACATCCTATTTTTGTATACAAGCCCTCTTGAAAGAAATGCTAGCATTGAGTTTGCTTTCTTTACTACCGACTCTTGTTTATCATCTACATTAATGATTTGTAGTAATTAATGTAGCTGGCAGAAGATGGTGGTATAGTGTACAGGGTGTGGACAGTAAGATTAAAAATGGATCTGGATCAACCAAGGCAGAATGAATTTAACTCTGACAAGTGTGGTGACACATTTTGGTCAATCAGGGCAGGACTTACACAGTAAATGGTATGGCCCTGGAGACTGCTGTAGAGCAGATAGATAGGTAGGTGCAGATGCTCAGTGAAATTGGTGACATACGTAGACAGAGTGGTGAAGAATGTGTTTGGAAGGCTTGCTATCATCGGCAAGGGTACCGAAACAGGAGTTGTGATGTATGGTATAGCTGTACAAGACATTAGTGAGACCACAGTTGGATCTTGTGTACATTTCTGGTTGTCCAGCTATAGGAAGGATGTCATTAAAGTAGAAAGGGTGCAGAAAATTTTCACCAGGATGTTAACAGGACAAGGGCTTAAGTTACAAGGAGAGGCTGAATAGGCTGGGACTGTTTATCCTGGACTGGAGAAGGTTGATGACTGAACTCATGGAAGCATATAAAATCATGATGAATGGAGATATACTGACTGTTTCATGCACTTTCTGCTTTTATTTTAGATTTCCAGCATCTGCCTTTCTTTGATCGTCTTATGCTATACCATTCAATATTGAGTTGAATCCAAGTGGCGAGGAAGGTTCTAATTAATCAGAATTGTTTGTTTTTTGATAGAACATAGAACAGTACAGAAAAAAATGCCCATAATGTCTGTGCCGAACATAATGCCAAGATAAACTAATCTCATTTGCCACCACATGATTAATATCTGTCCATTGCCTGCATATCCATGTGTCCATGTAAAAATCTCTTAAATGGCATTATTGTATCTGCCCCCACCAGCTCTGGCAGTGTGTTCCAGGCACCTACCACCCTCTGTATTTAAAAAAAATTGCCCCTTAAATCTCCTTTAAACCTTTTCACCTTAAAGCTATCTATATCCTCCAATCTTTGGTATTTCCACTATGGGAAAAAGGTTCTGACTATCTGCCCCATCTGTGTCTCTCACCATTTTATATACTTCTATTAGGTCTCTCCACAATATCTGGCATTCCAGAGAAAACAATCCAAATTTGTCCAACCTCTCCTTATGATCCAGATGTCATTCTGGTAAACCTCTTCTGCACCCTCTCCATAGTCACCTCATCTTCCTGTCATGGGGTGATCATAAGTGTGTACAATATTCCAAATGCGGCCTAACCAAACTCCTACAAAAATGAAGCATGACTTCCTGATTCTAATACTCAATGCTGCACCTCTGAACACAAGCATATCACAGAATTCTTTACCTCCCTATCTACTTGTATTACCACTTTCAGGGAGTTATGGACTTGGACCCCAAGATCACTCAGCACATCAGTCTGTTAAGGGTCTTGCCATTAATTGTATACGTTTTCTTCACATTCAACCTCCCAACATGCAACACCTCACACCTGCTCAGATCACACCTGACCTTAATTCGAAGATTATGGCAATCAATCATTTTGATCAATGTTTAATTCATCATTTTATGGTGTTAAGTCTGAAATATCCACATTGAAGATAGACTTAAAAAGCTGGAGTAACTCAGCAGGACAGACAGCATTTCTGGAGACAAGAAATGGGTGACGTTTCGGGTTGAAACCCTTCTTGACCCGAAATGTCACCCATTCCTTCTCTTCAAAGATGCTGCCTTTCCCGCTGCGTTACTCCAGCTTTTTGCGTCTATCTTCGGTTTAAACGAGCATCTGCAGTTCCTTCCTGCACATGTCCACACTGATGCATGTTTTTAATCACAGGATAGAATACAACTTTATTAACTAATATTCATGAAATCAGCTGATAGGACTTTTTTAAAATATTTTTTTTAAAAATATTTTTATTAGAAGCCGTGTACAGTAATATAAACCGTGGCATATGACAAAATACATTTATTGTACATCTTCCATTTTAAATTTAACAAAAAAGAAATAGAACAAGAGAGAAAGAGCGAGAAAGAGAGAAAATGAAAGAAATAGTGAATGTGTAAACCCCTAAACTACCAAACAGTGCAGTCCAGGAGTGAATAAGTAAAAGCCTAAGAAAGAATAAGAAGACAAAAATGAAGAATAATAAAGAAGGAAAAAAAAGTGTTGATATACCTGCTTCATTTCTCACCACACCCATCACCCTGTCCGTGAATCTTTAAAAATTGCTCTGATTTTCCTGCTAAGACGAGTCTCATATCTTCAAGATGTAGCATCTCAGACATGCTTGTAATCCACATTTTGAGAGTTGGGGTAGAAGCATTTTTCCAAAATTTAAGTATATGTTCTTTTGCCATTATCAGGCCATAATTAAGGAAACGTCTTTGAAATATTGATAGCTCAGCGCAGACTCCTGTTATTTCAAAAATAATCAATTCTGTGTGCGGGTCCAGTTTTGTTTTTAATAATTTTGAGAAGATTTCAAAGATTCCTTTCCAAAATTTATGAAGTTTTATACAAGAGGCAAAGGAGTGTGTTATAGTTGCTTCTTGAGATAAGCATTTGTCGCAGATGGGAGATACATTTGGAAAAATTTTGTTCAGTTTAGTTTTTGAGTAATATAGTCTATGTAGTATTTTAAATTGGATTAGAATATGTCTTACATTAATCGAACAATTATGTATATATAAAAGATATTTTTCCCATCTGTCTTTGGGAACTTTTAAGCTTAATTCCTGTTCCCACTCTTCTAATTACATCTGACGATGGAGTTTCTATATTTAAAAGGATATTGTACAAGTATGATATTAAATTATATGACTGCGTTTCTATTAATTCCTTCATCTAATATATCTGGCAACAGAGTTTGGTATTCGTGGGTATATGTTTTCAAATAATCTCTATTGATAGGACTTCTTTTAACTGCACAAAATTAAAAAGTGACGCTCTTTGCAACTGGCGTGTTTATTGAAATATGTAAAGCTCATCATCACATTTATTGGATATTGTTAGGTAAGTTGAGTATCAAGATTCCTTACAACACTGAAAATCTGCTAATTTTCTTCAGCTTTTTAGCATTCAAAACCATTTGTAATTTGTTATTTCTTGCTTTAACGATCTGTTTTGCTAAATGATTGAAGTGTCTGGCATGTTTCCGTTTGATGTAGTGCATCGACACTCCTCACTTCCTGCCAGCTTGTTGCCATCCATCAGTGAAGACCCTCGCTTCTGTCAAACATATTGTTCAACTTGTTCTTTGGCTCTGATAGTTTCAATTACAATTAGCAGTCAATCGTTTTCTGAGATTACATAAATATAGATTATTTGTTCTTGGTAAATACCCCACATAAATTGCCGTTTATCCAGCACAACTGCACAACTGTCCAACTGGACAACTTTTAATTATATCAGGTCCTTACTCAACTATCATCAATGTCCATGTTCTTGATCCATTGACACCACCACTTAGGATTAGTGATATTTGTAATTAAATCTGATTGTCGCTTTGTCCTTCCCCATGTTTCCAACCTCCCCATTGCCATCTCCCAAATCTTCAGCTACTGGTATCCTTGCAACTCCATTCATCTTCCCTTGTGATCTCAGCTGCAGAGGCCTCTTTGAAATTCCTCCCTTAAATCTGGTCAGTCTTCTTAATGATAGAGAAATCCCTCTGTGAAATTTATTCATTGGACCAAATGCTTGATAACACTTTCTCAATATTGCTTTCTTTGATGCAGAATAAAGAGTGCCGAGAAACATTTTTTCACCAGAATAGCAATTCATCAACATTCTGTTGTTGGATTTTCTGGTGTCTGAGTCCTTCTTCAACTGAAGATGACAAAGGAATTAAAATTACATGCAAATGAAAATCATAAAATAGTGCATTAAAAATTCTGCTAAGAGCACCAGATGCAGTTCAGGGAAAATTGTTACTATGACAACATATGTTACAGACTTCAGATCTGTATTTATTTATTAGAGAATATGATCCTGTGTATGTCTATCCAAGATTAAAAATAAATTGCCTGGTATTATAATTATTTGTTAATAATGCTTTATTTTGATAAAGGCACACAAAAAAATCCAGCTATTGTTACCTGGTATGGTCTGAATAACACACAGATTGATAGCAATGCAATGGCCTCTTACTTGTGCTCTTAAATGGAATTGGTTTGAACTGAATTGAATTGAACGACACAGAATGGAAACAGGCCCTCCAATCCCACAAAGTCCACGCAAACCATTGATCACCCGTTCACACTCTTTCTGTGTTATCCCCACTTTTGCATCCACCCACTACACACGAGGGGCAATTTTTTTCAGAGTCAACTTACAAACGTTTTTGGGATGCAAGAAGAAAATGGAGGACCCGTTGGAAACCTATGCAGTCTCAGGGAAAACATGCAAACTCTACACAGGCAGCACCCAAGGTCTGGATCGAACCCGGGTCAATGGCACTGTGAGGCAGCAGCTCTTCCAGCTGTGCCACCGTGATGCCCCAATCACCTGGTATCATCTAGATATGGATATGACAAAGGCATGCCCAACTTAGTCAACTCCGAAAAGTCCTTTATATTAACAAAATTGAGGGAGCAGTCATATAGTATGCACCATTTTTATGCAGTTTACTAATGTTAGTTAATGCCACAGTCTTCCCAATTACTTTCCCTGTGTTTACAAAGCCATTCACAAAAGTAATTTTTTAGATAACTCTAATTGGCAAAAGAATGGAGATTTTTTGAGCAAGAAAAAGCAAGAAACCAGCTTATGGGGTGCAACATGGAAAAAGAAAAAATAGGTTATTCAAATATTTCTGGAGAACATGGACAGGTGACATTTCTTCAAAAGGGGCCTGTTACAAAACGTCGCCTATTCATGTTTTCCAGAGATGCTGCCTCATCCGCTGAGTTATTCCAGTACTTTGTGTCTTTAAAAAAAAATCTGCAGTTCCTTGTTTCTGCAAGGAGGCATAAACAGTCTGATTATCAAATTAAATAATTTTAAACAATGGGCATAATCACAGGATATGGAGTTGGCCCTTTAGGACTGACTTTAGGTGAAATTTCTTCACTCGGAGGGTGTAAAATATTTGTGATTATCCATTCTAAAGTGGTTGAAAATGCTCAGTCAGAGAACATATTCAAAAATGAGATCAACCAATGTAAACTGATGACTTATCTCTTATATAAGTGATTAAACACATATATTAATGCTCAGAAAAACATAACCATTAAGCCTGGTTCTTTATTGTCTTATCCTTGCTGATGCACATGCTCCAATTTACATGCAATGTTTTTCAAGTTTTTTTTTTAAGAGCAGGCAAAATTGCATAACATAGCAATATTAAGTTGGATGCTTGGACACAAAAGGACAGAGCAATCAGGTGATTGCATAGTCGGAAGAAGTTCCTCTCTGTTATGTTGCCTATCTATTGTATCCGACCCACTCATTTACTCCAGAACTTTGTGTTTTACTCAATATTCCAGCATCTGCATGGAGTTTGTACACTCTCCCCGTGACCTGCATGAGATTTCCCCGGGAGTTCTGATTTCCTCCCACACTCCACAGGTTTGTAGGCTAATTGGTTTGGTAAAATTGTAACTTGTACCTAGTGTGTAGGATAGTGCTAGTGTACTGAGATTGCTGGTCAGCACGGTCTTGGTGGGCTGAACGGCCTGTTTCCGAGCTGTATCTCTAAACTAAACAAAAATGTGCACTTCCTTGTGTCTCAATTGTATAGAATGCTCTTTTTCTGCAATTGTATTGAGAGCTATCAGGCCTTGCAGAGCACCCTGGATTACTATTACCGCATCCTCCTTGCATCAGTGTTTCAGGGCTATCAAGTGTGTCCATTAATTATAATGGACAATAATTCACTAGCTCCATATGCTGGAAGATTAATGGTGGTAAAACCATTGTCATTGCTCAGATCTGAATAAAATGACTAATGCTCCGATTTGCCCACCAGACTTGGCCATTATCTTAGCTACTTAATGGAAATGAAACAGCCTTGTCAAATTACATTAGATAATGTTCTGTGTAGCACCTTGAAAACCTCCACTGCATAAAGAACATAAGCTACCGGTGGCAGAAAAGGTCCATCGCCAATTAGAGTTTATCTATCTCTCTGCAAGATTAAATGCCATCACCGTAATTACATTCACCACCAACTACATTCTTTTTCTACCAACAATATCCTTGAAGGTAACCATTGACCAGAAACTAGGCAGTTAAATAAATTCATTGTGCACAAGTGCAGTTGAAAGATTAAATATTCAGGAGTGAGTGATCACCTCCAGATTCTCCCAAAGCATTTTCCTTCGTGAAATATTCGACGGATACTCTCATCAAGTGGGGTGTAAGAAAGTGACCCGCCACCAACTTCTACCTACCCAAGGGCAATTGGGGGTGGTCAATATGTATATGTCTTGCCCGTAATGCTTACATCCAATATATGAATAAAATAATTATTTGATTAATCAAATTTTAAAAATTCCAGTCTCTATAAGGAACATTTTAAAATATTGTACATAGCTTGCATGCTTCCTAATAACGAGTACTTCTTTAAAAACATTCATATCTCTCTTCAATTCTTTAACATGCATCATTGATGACTTTGGATGACTCCAAATTCCTTATTTAACTGTCATTTTACTTCCAACCATTGTACGTGATAAGTACATTTTATCTTATAAAAAACTGTATTTATAAACCAAATTAAATATCTGGTATAAATATAAAGGTTTCATTATGCTTTTCTAGTATAAGCCAAAAAATCTGCTGAAAGGTTTTTGAAACATATACCAGGTTTGCTATATTTAGAATAAATGTGCCTTCGAATCGAAAGAATAAACATTTATACTAATGGATCATGCTGCTTAAAGTATTTGAGAGTGTTAAAACACCATGTCGTATGTGTGTAACCTTTCATGAGAAAAGATTTTCATCAGCTCGGTGAACTATATTACTGATTTTGCTAATGATGCAGTTCTCAAGAAGCTCATCAATTTTAATTAAAAGCTCTGAAAGACCATGGCGTTATTTTCTTCTCCTTGAAAGGAAATAATCAGGTGTAATATAAAACAGAAAAAAATGGCTATAGTTATTAAAGGTGTAATTTTGAATGATCTCCCAAGGCACCATATCACTGAGAATTTCAAAGGCACTGTGACATTGCCCCTAAGTTTAGGAATAATTCATGGTTATAGAAACATAGGAACATAGAAAATAGGTGCAGGAGTAGGCCATTCGGCCCTTCGAGCCAGCACCGCCATTCAATGTGACCATGGCTGATCATCCAAAATCAGTTCCCCGTTCCTGCTTTCTCCCTATATACCCTGATTCCATTAGCTACTGTATATCTAACTCTCTCAAAGTTATGATCTATATCTAACTCTCTCAAAGTTATGTTTTAATATGTAGTCTTAAATGTTTTTGTGCTTCTTTGCTCAAAATCCAGTAAAGCCAAAATAAGAAATATGGTAAAGTGCTTAAACAGTTAAATGTTCACATGGGCTTCAAGCAGTCAAATGGTAATTTGTATTTTGCTGATTTACCTTTATTCAGATACTTTGCATTTGAGTAAGAGACCTGTGAAGTTTTATTCAAATTGCAGAACAGTCCTGCTAATTAGCATGTTGCTCCCATTAATTAAATACACTGCTGATCTCTAAAACAGCACTTCAAATAAAAAAATACAACATTTCAATGCCATTTCACATTAGGAATCAGCATTAAATCATTTGAAGGTTGAAAGATTTAGTTGAGCCAAGCTAAATTAGAACCACTGCTTCATTATGTGCATCCATTTCATGATCAAGTTCTAGCTGTGTATGTAATATCACATCGAGAAACATACAGACAAAGAAAACAGTATAACTATTCAGGTGAATAATTGGGTATGTACTTGGCTACAATTTGAATATGAAAGAAACTATCCATGGGAAAAAAATGCACATTGCTATCTCTTGTCTGTCAACCAAAAGTTGTGTGATCAAGGGACATCACTTCAGTCCTTCAGTCCTCCACAAACCTTCAGTCCTCCACAAACATTGAAGATGCAGTCCATACACTATCCTTTCTACCTATCACCCCATGAACTATATTGATAACAAGTCCACGAATGTCTCCTCATTCTTGAGCTCAATTTCATACATAACCTTCCTTCTTTCCTATTAGAAACATAGAAACATAGAAAATAGGTGCAGGAGGAGGCCATTCAGCCCTTCGAGCCAGCACCACCATTCATTGTGATCATGGCTGATCATCCCCAATCAATAACCCGTGCCTGCCTTCTCCCCATATCACTTGATTCCACTAGCCCCTAGAGCTCTATCTAACTCTCTCTTAAATCCATCCATTGATTTGGCCTCCACTGCCCTCTGTGGCAGGGAATTCCACAAATTCACAACTCTCTAGGTGAAAAAGTTTTTTCTCACCTCAGTCCTAAATGGTCTCCCCTTTATTCTAAGACTGTGGTCCCTGGTTCTGGACTCGCCCAACATTGGGAACATATTTCCTGCATCTAGCTTGTCCAGTCCTTTTATAATTTTATATGTTTCTATAAGATTCCCCCTCATCCTTCTAAATTCCAGTGGATACAAGCCTAGTATTTTCAATCTTTCCTCATATGACAGTCCCGCCATCCCAGGGATCAATCTTGTGCACCTATGCTGCACTGCCTCAATCACAAGGATGTCCTTCCTCAAATTAGGAGACTAAAACTGTACACAACTGACCAATCCAGATGTGGTCTTACCAGAGCCCTATACAACTGCAGAAGAGACCACCAGCAAACCAACAGAGACAAAAGTAGGAAAATGTAAACATCTGCAGGAGTTAACTCCTCTTCCACAACTCCAGCAGATGTTTACATTTACCTAAGTCTTGTCGCTGTTGCTTTGCTGGTCGTTTGCCTTCAGTTGCAAAGACTGCTTGCACTAAATTAGAGAGAAGAGTACCAAAGCAAAAGGGAGAAACAGTTTCATCTTATCTCTTTCTTAAATGGAAAACCACATACTTTTAAAAAGTGACCCCCCTCCTCCATAACCTTCATGAGAAAAATCATCCCATGCACATCCATCCTGTCAAGATTTCTCAGGAACTTGTATATTTTAATTAAGTTCTCTGTCTTCTAAATTCTAACAGATAAAGCCTGGCTTGCCTAAGCCTTCTAGAGACTCTCCAGTCTGAAGAAGGATCCCGACCCAAAACATCACCTTTCCATTCCCCCCACTGATGCTGTCTGAACCATTGAGCTCCTGCAGCACTGTGTGTTTTACTCCCAGTAAACCCTCTTTGAAC
>JAXLNO010000628.1:58028-117820 GCA_038087875.1 Malacoraja senta
GGTAGGTAAAATGCCCGCTAAATTTTATTATACTTCTTAAAAGTGTCTCCGCTCCTTCTCCTCCCCCCCCCCTTCTCTCCCCCCCCTTCTCTCCCCCCCCCCCTTCTCTCCCCCCCCCCCTTCTCTCCCCCCCCCCCTTCTCTCCCCCCCCCTTCTCTCCCCCCCCCCTTCTCTCTCCCCCCCCTTCTCTCTCCCCCCCTTCTCTCCCCCCCCCCCTTCTCTCCCCCCCCCCTTCTCTCCCCCCCCCTTCTCTCCCCCCCCCCCTTCTCTCCCCCCCCCTTCTCTCCCCCCCCCCTTCTCTCCCCCCCCCTCTCTCCCCCCCCCTTCTCTCCCCCCCCCTTCTCTCCCCCCCCCTTCTCTCCCCCCCCTTCTCTCCCCCCCCCCTTCTCTCCCCCCCCTTCTCTCCCCCCCCCTTCTCTCCCCCCCCCCCTTCTCTCCCCCCCTTCTCTCCCCCCTTCTCTCCCCCCCTTCTCCCCCCCCCCTTCTCCCCCCCCTTCTCCCCCCCCCTTCTCTCCCCCCCCTTCTCTCCCCCCACCTTCTCCCCCCCCACCTTCTCCCCCCCCACCTTCTCTCCCCCCCTTCTCTCCCCCCCTTCTCCTCCCCCCTTCTCTCCCCCCCCCCTTCTCTCCCCCCCCTTCTCTCCCCCCCTTCTCTCCCCCTTCTTCTCCCCCCCACCTTCTCCTCCCCCCCACCTTCTCCCCCCACCTTCTCCCCCCACCTTCTCCCCCCCTTCCCCCTCTCCCCCTTCCCTCTCCCCCCCTTCCCTCTCCCCCCCTTCTCTACCCCCCCCTTCTCTACCCCCCCCTTCTCTACCCCCCCTTCTCTCCCCCCCTTCTCTCTCCCCCCCTTCTCTCCCCCCCCCTTCTCTCCCCCCCCTCTCTCCCCCCCTTCTCTCCCCCCCCTTCTCTCCCCCCCCCTTCTCTCCCCCCCCTTCTCTCCCCCCCCTTCTCTCCCCCCCCCTTCTCTCCCCCCCCTTCTCTCCCCCTCCCCTTCTCTCCCCCCCCTTCTCTCCACCCCACCTTCTCTCCACCCCACCTTCTCCCCCCCCACCATCTCCCCCTCCACCTTCTCTCCCCCCCTTCTCCTCCCCCCCTTCTCCTCCCCCCCTTCACTCCCCCCTTCACTCCCCCCCTTCTCCTCACCCCCCTTCTCTCCCCCACCTTCGCCTCCCCCCCTTCGCCTCCCCCCACCTTCTCCCCCCCTTCTCTCCCCCCTTCTCCCCCCCTTCTCCTCCCCCCCCTTCTCCTCCTCTCCTTCTACTCCCGCCCCTTCTCTCCCCCCCTTCTCTCTCCCCCACCTTCTCCTCCCCCTCCCTTCTCCCACCCCCCTTCTCCCCCCTTTTCTTCCCTTCTCTCTCTCGCCGCCCCCCCCCCGCGCTCTCTAAAGGACATACCGTAGCTGTGACAGCCATTTACCTTTGTCTTCATTGCGCAGACAGCGCTCCTCCGCTTTCCCTAGCCCCCACCTTCGCGATGTGTTTGTGCGTGTGCGGTCGCTCTATGCCGCTCGCGGTTCGGTCAATCCAGCTCGCGGTTTCAACGCGACCAGTCGATCCAGCTCGAGGCTTTCCAGGAGAGTGCACTCGAGCTGGAAGGTCGAAGACGCTCTTCTGGACTTGCAGATTAGGTCGCCCAAATGGGACAGGGCCTTTAGGATAGATAGTGAAAGTATTTTTTTCCCCAAGGTGGAAATGTTCAATACTTGCACGTGTACCTTTAAGGTGAGAGGGGGGAATTTTAAAGGAGGTACGTGGGGCAATAAAGTGGTGAGTGCCTCATAAAGTCCGAGACTGCTCAACATCTCCCTATAGTAGCAATGTTACAAAATTTTGAGATTTTAAAAATAAAGTCTGCAATTTATCCCATCAGATAAAGCATAAAAAGAAGTTTAATTTGACACCCAATTCACTTTCATATCTTCAGTATTAAAGAAGTTATGGCCATTTTCATACTCGGAAATTAGCATCTTGTTCCCTATTGCTTTTCTATTGACTTAACACAAAAGCTGTGATCGAGGACAGTTAAAAGCCCATAACTTTCTTAAAAATTAAGATAACTGAAAGAAATTTTCAGTTATTATAGATTGAAGCATTCTGAAACAAATATGAAACAATCTTACTTAGAAGACATGAAAGTAAAGCACATAATTAGTTATTTACCTAATTGTAGCTAATTACAAAATTCAATTACTAGATCTAAACATCTATCAATTTCTTAAGAATAAATTAACATTTTTAAATAGCCTAAGTGTCCAAATAACATTCACACAATAATTCACAATATAACATAATTTTTAAATCTCATTTTCATGAATTTACAGGCCAAATGGAAGGAATTGAATGTTTAATACCTGTAAATTAATGGGCATTTATATCATCTTGCGAGTGAGGATTTCTGGAACGCGATCTTTTGGAACGTTCATTTGCGGTGAATTTAACCCCGTATTGGCATGAAAAATAATGCCATTAGTTCGGGGAATAAAATCACCGTGTCGCATGAAAACATGTGAATTAAAGGCTTCTTAATAAGCACCTTTATACATTTAAAGAAACCACTTTCGTTTACCTGTCCCGTGTGTGAAATCCGTCCCCGTTATCGGCGTTGCCGCTTCAGGAGCTGCTTTTAAAATTACTCTAGCGCTGACATTGACGATTTAATAAAAATAAAAAATACATAAAACGCCACTAGGAACGGTTCTTCAGCCAAGGCTTGTACAACAAAATATTAACCAGGACAAGGGAGGAGAAACCCGCGTTTTAATCCCGCCCCCCCTTAAAGGCGCCATAATCGCGCACACGGCCAGTGGCAGAATTACAGCGCGACTGAAGGTACGTTTTGTAACATACCTACCTATAGCTCAGGCCCTTGAGTTCTGGCAACATGCTCAAAAATCTTTTCTGCACCCTTTCCAGCTTGACAACATCAAGCTGGTGCTTCAGTTGAAAACACGATGAAGCATGTGCCGTATCCAGACGGCACTCCCCCACCGAGCTGCTGGATGGTTAGTTTAGTTTAATTTAGAGATACAGTGCGGAAATAGGCCCTCGACCCACTGAATCCGCGCCGACCAGCGATCCCCGCACACTAACACTATCCTACACACACTAGGGACAATTTACAATTAGACTGGAGTGTGGGAGGAAACCAGAGCTCCTGGAAAAACCTCACGAAGGTCACGGGGAGAACGTACAAACTCCGTACAGACAGCAAACGTCGTCAGCATCAAACCCTGTTCTGGCCCATTTACTTCTACTGTTGTCCCGGCAGCAACTTGATGGAGAAACCAATCTCTAAAAGTCTTAACAGATCCCTGAGTGACAGCAGGGCCTTTTATGAGGCTAATAGAATTACATCAGGTATTGTTGGACAGATGCCCAGAGCAAGCCTTGCCACAAACAGCTGTAGAAAAATCCTTGACAGTTGACCAGACGTGAGTAAACGACAGAAATGACTCAGTTTAACCCAATGGAGACTCGACCATTGTTTTACTCAGGTTCACATTGGCCTTGAACCAATTGAGGCTGACAGTGTCATGCTCAAATGACACTTTCCACTTATGATGAGGAAGCTGGAATGGTCTGTTACTTTGACCTCATTTTTTTACCAGTGTGACTTGAAAGTAAAAATGTTTAATATTCCAATATTAGCCAGGCGCACAGGAAATTTCAGATTGATCTTTCTTCACTCAATGCCATCGAAATCTTGCAGAGATTCTAATGTTCCTTTGGGAAATGTATTGGTATTTACATTAATTTTGCAATTAATGCATATTACGTGTAACTTTTCTCTCTAAATATCAGAATGTAACATGTTTGAATGCAGTCTCTCTTTATAAATCACAGTTGGATTAAAGCTCAAAATTAGATTGTGGCCATATGTGTTACACTCACATCTCCCAGGCAAGTTCTGATCTTACTGGTTTTGTGCATTTAAACTTTTAATTCCACAATTGACTAGGTTTATAAATAAAGATAGTTATAATCCAAATGTTCTTCAACATTCAATCTTTTACATATTACAAATGAATCATGCTTATTCTTGCAAGCTTCCATAGTTTACCAATCTCTTTAAAATACCATTGAAATGCTTCCAGGTGGTTTCACACTCATGTTTTATAATCTTAATACAAATTAACAAAATCTTACATTTCTTTTGCTTCAAAGTAATGGCGTCAAAGAGTGGTTTTGAAAAGGCAAATGAGCAATTAGAGCAAGCTATTGATTGCCAAGTGACCCTTTACTGTGTGGCAGTATTAACTTAATTTAACTCGACTTTTGGAGGGCAAATGTACAGAACACCGTGCACTGGGAGTAAAATCAAACTCTAATATAATTCAAGCCTCACAGGGGAACATGGTGGCAGCATCAATGCATACCATCATTCTCCGTTGCCAGCTCACAAATCCAACCATAATTCTTAGAAAGGGAGCGTTACTCTTTGGCTGATTATCAGTCTCCTGTATACACTACTAGAATTGTAGAGTCATATGGAATGGAAACAGGCCTTTTGACACAACCAGTTGATGCCAGATAAGTTGCATGATCTAAGCTTGTTCATTTAGAGCAGCACGGTAGCGCAGCGGTAGAGTTGCTGCCTTACAGCACTTGCAGCACTGGAGACCCGGGTTCGATCCCGACTATGGGTGCTGTCTGTACGGAGTTTGTATGTTCTCCCCGTGACCACATGGGTTTTCTCCGAGCTCTTCGGTTTCTTCCCACACTCCAAAGATGTACAGGTTTGTAGGTTAATTGGCTTGGTATAAGTGTAAATTGTCCCTAGTGTGTGTAGGATAGCATTAATGTGCGGGGATCGCTGGTCGGTATGGGCTCGGTGGGCCGAAGGGCCTGTTTCCACACTGTATCTCGAAATGAAACTACATTTGCCCAAATTTAGCCCACATCCCTCTGAGCCTGTCCCACTTTCACGACCTAATTCATGACCTCTGCCAAGTTTGCCCTTGACTCAGACTCGCAGCATGGTCATCACGAGGTCGTAGGAGGTCGTAGGTAGGTCGTGATGCTAGTCGTAGGTACTCGTGGCATCAGGTAGGTCGGGGCATTTTTCTAGCCTGATGAAAAATGTCCACAAGTAAAAAAGGTTGTGAATTAGGTCGTGAAAGTGGGACAGGCCCTTTCCTATGCATACATCTGTCCAAATGCCTTTTAAACAGTATAGTACCTGCCTCAACCACTTCCTCTGGTAGCTTGTTCCATAAACCTTCCACCCTCTGTGTGAAAATATTATCCCTCGTTCCTATTAAATCTTTTCTCTTTCATCTTAAACCTATGATCTCTGATTTTCGATTCCCTTACCCTGGTTAAAAGACTCTGTGCAATCGCCCTATCTATGCAAACATTCCTCCAGCAGCTTGTTTTTTACTCAAGATCATCTAACATGTGAGTATTTGAAATGCACTAACAGATCTCTATTCACCAGGTCTAAGAACAATTATCACGGTTTCCTAAAGGGCCTGTCCCATGAGCATGCGACTGCATGCGGCAAGCACAACCTAACGTGGTCGCTTGAGCCGTACGGCCTCGTGAGCCGTATGGAGTTGTGCAGAGCTGGTCCCGACATCGCGCGGGGCTACGAAAAACGGACACTGTTCAAAAATCCCGCGCGGCAACGGCCTGCCGGCCCGCAGCCGCCTCGACGGGCGTGCGCAGTGCCTCGACGCCGTACGCAGAGTCTTGACGCCGTACATCACGCGTGAACCTCCCGCGGACTTCGCTCGAACTTAACGTCAATCACTCGACCTCCACGCGGCCCCCGCTTCCGGTTTGGTCGCACTCGCCGCATGCAGTTGCATGCTGGTGGGACCGGCCCTGTACGGGGATCGCGCGACCTCCGTGCAGCCTCTGCTTCCGTTTAGGTCGCGCTTGCCGCATGCAGTCGCATGCTCGTGGAACAGGCCCTTAACTCTGTTAAACGTCCATGTCTTGCAAGTAATGGACATATTTTCAAATTAGCACACAGTCAGCACTGTGAAAATGTTTAAATTAGACATGGAACAATTTGATTAAAAAAGCATAGATAGGAAGTTGTGTTAATTAAAGACAATCAATTCCTCCAAACAAAAAGGTCAATTTTTTTATTCCAACAAAGAGGTTATCTACAAGCAGAATTGCTGAAACAAGACTTTCCATTTCAGAGCCTAATATTGACTGAACTGAGTACTGCTTTTGACAGTACATTTTCTGAAGCTATTTTCCTTTGAGGTTAGGGTTTCTGAAGATAGACAAATCTGTTGTTTGTTTTCACATCTTATAATTGCAACCAGAGCATCCCAATATTTCAGTGAAGAGATACAATTATATAAAAGAGATAACAAAGTCTTGATTGTAGGAAATGAAAATGCATGTTTATACAATCAGGTTTAACGCAAGACATGATCAAGATTAGTCCTACAAAAGATTCAAGAATTTAAGCTTGTACATTGAGGCTTCTAACATTTCCCCCCACCTCCCACCACAATCAGTCTAAACAGGGGTCCGGAGCCAAAACATCACCTATCCATGCTCTCTAAAGATGCTGCCTGACCTGCTGAGTTACTCCAGCACATTGTGTTTTATTCTAAACTTCAGACATAGTTTGGAATAGGTAAACTTGTGTTCGGAACTATTAAAAAATTGAAACAATTTCGAGCAGTTGTCCAAATCTTACCTGCTTGGCAGTTATTTTTTTTTAATTCAATAGGTTTCACTCGATAAATTTACAGTTCACAAATTGGGATTAGTGACGAGCTTCAACAAAACAACCAGCACATTTAAAAAATAATTTACCATAATTAATTGGCATTTGAAGAATTCATTTTAATCTCCTGCTGAGGAATGCAAATGCTGCCTGCCCTCCATTCGGATTAGAGGCACATCCCAAGCCCCTAGGTTAGGGCACAAACAACATCCCTTCAAGTGTGCTCTGTAATTTAATTTTTATTATTCCGTTTGTCATTTCCTCTTGACGATCATTCCATTGCAGAGCAGTTCGGTCATTCAGGTGCATCTGATTCCTCAACATTTGCATTAAACAGCATGTTGATATTTTGTTTGCAATGCAATATACGTCTTGCCCACCATTCAGCAACAAGGCTGTGTCGCTATTTGAAATGTGCCACATCCACATAACCACCTTTTAATGCCAAAGTGAGATGTGCCTGCAGTTTACTGCTTCACATTTTCACTACATAACACCCTGTTTACTGCCTTGTCCACTTGTCCTTCTCACCATGTCTGACTGGCAAACCATGTATTTCTCCCGGCGTGCTATCTCCCAGACCTGCTAGCATTACAAGATACCCCTGGCCTTTATTGCGGAAGGTAGTGGACAAGGCAAGTTGCTGAGGCTTCAGTGTAACTAATCAATTTCCCCTGGCATCGGTAAATATGGTACTCACAAAGGTTTCGAGTCTTCACCAGGATCGTAAGAGGACTGATAAACAGATCTCGGCAGTGATAGGTACCACTGGGCATATCAATAAGAACCAGTTTAATGAAACAAACCTCACATCACAACCCAGTCTTTCCAATCCTATCAATCATTCTGTGTGTTGCCTTCTCTACCCTTTTCAGCAACTACAGTATCATTGATCTTTTCTGCATCAACAATCAATATACATCAATTTCAGACTCTGGTAGTTTAGCCTAGGTAAGGGTGATCATTGGTTGGTGCGGACTCGGTGAGCTGAAGAGCCTGGTTCCATTCTGTATCTCTAAACTAAACTAACCCAACCCCCTAATCCAGGCATCATTCTGATCATTCAGTCTCTCCTTGTTTCCACCTCTCTGCAACTTAAAGCTTGCTTGTTTGCTCACATTTCCAGTTCAGAAGAAAAGTTGACACTCTTTCTTTCTCCGTGAATGCTATGAAGAATTTTCTGTCATTATCTAAGACTTCTGGATTCAGCAACTTTTTTTGCTTGTCAAACTTTTGTTTCAAAGGTTATCCTTTCTTAAAAAAATACAGTAACAATAAACGGCTTTAGTTTAGATTAGAGATACAGCGTGGTAACTGTCCCTTTGGCCCACCGAGTTCACGCCAACCAGTGACCACCCATACACTAGTTCTATCCTATACCCAAAGGGACAAGTTACAGAAGCCAATTAATCAACAAAACCTGCACGTCATTGCAATGTGGGAGAAAACCGGAGCACCTGGAGAGAACCCACAAGGTCACAGGGAGAACATACAAACTCCATACAGACCGCACCCATAGTCAGGATTGAATCCAGGTCTCTGGCATTCCAAGCTAACAAGTCTACTGCTGTGCAACTGTGCCACCCTTTCTTCAGTTGTCAAATACAATTCCAATTTTAGTAACATCTGGAAGCAATCATGCAGAGTATTCTTTGGATCACCTCACTTCCTTCCTATCTTTAGTTCCTGATGAATGTAACCCTTTTTCTTTAACTCAAACATTGCATAGTTGTGTAATAGCCCTGCTTGTAAGAACTTGACTTGTACCACAACTAATTCTTATCATGCCCTCTGTCTGCCATGACCTTCCATAACTGAAGGAAAGGGGTCAAATATAATTCTAACTTTTGCTGCTTGCACTGTACCATTTCAGTCTGCTTTTTATTTTCTATTGGCTTTAGTTTAGTTTAGAGATACAGTGTGGAAACAGGCCCTTCGGCCCAGTGAGTCTGCACTGACCAGCGACCACCATATACTAGCATTATTCTATACTCCAGGGACAATTTACTATCTTTACCGAAGCCAATTAACCTACAAACCTGTACATCTTTGGAGTGGGAGGAAACCAGAGCACCCGGACAAAACACACGCTGTCACAGGGAGAACATACAAACTCCGTACAGACAGCACACAAAGTCAGGATCGAACCTGGATCTCTGCAGCTGTAAGAGAGCCATTCTACTGCTGCGCCACCGTGCCGTAATCTATTAATGATATAATTTTTAATATTATCCTTCATTTCTATTGCCCCATTTAAAGTGAAATCTTGCTTTGTTACACAAATGCTCATGCTGATTTTTTTCATATTCTAAAAACAGTTAATTACATGGACTTTTCTTGTGTGGGAATTTGACAAATGCTTCTGTTCAGGGGTTGGTATAAAAACGTTGAAAACCATGAGTCAAGACCTTAAAGATCAATTACACAACGCTCTCCTTCCCATCTTCACTTCATGAACATCAATAAATTCTGAAGTTTGGTGCACAATTCTTCTTTATGCCCTTAAGTCCTGTCCCCATCAAATGTCAATGATCTCTGTGCCCCAGTAAATCACTTTCACGGATTCTCTTTAAATACCTGCTTAGCTTCCTATCTGTTCCTGAAATTCATTGGCCAAAACACCTTCCCTGCATCATTTAAACTTTTCATTGTGGGTTTCTCTTTGTTTTAAGCAAGGATGCTCGATTTCATTTGTTAATGCTTATTGAATTCTCGGAATTCAGTAAAGGAAAACGTCATTCAATCTTTTGTGCTTACGCCATCCCTTTGAAAAAGCAAAGCAATTAGTCCCACTTCTGTACTCTTCTCACAGTTCTGAGTATGATTCCTGTTTATTTATCCAATTCCCTTGTAGAAGTTACTGTCGAGTCAGTTTCACCATCCTTAGGTGCAGAATCTTTTCAGATTAAAGCTGCACTTTGCATGAAAAAAAATCTTCTCATCTCATGTGCAGGAAGGAACTGCAGATACTGGTTTACACCGAAGATAAACACAATATGCTGGAGTCAATCAGTGGGTCAGGCAGCATCTCTGGAGAAAAAAATTAGGTGACGTTTCAGACTGAAGAAAGGTCTCAACCCGAAATGTCACCTATTCCTTTTCTTGACACACTGCCTGACCCACTGAATTACTCCAGCATTTTGTGTCTATCCTCTCTTATTATAACTCTAAAGTTACCATTTTTTTCAATGACATTCTCCAAAGTTTGTGCAGAGGACATAATGTTCATTTTTTTTTTTGAAAATATTTTTTATTGGAGATAAGTACACAACCTATTAACATCATTACAGTCTTACATTTTTGAATTGATAATATTGTCAATTATTATTACATTGTCTCCAATACCTTTTGCCTTTTTTTTAAATATTTTTTTTAAACTAGATAGAACTAAAAAGATAGATGAAGTAAAGAAAGAAAAGAGAGAGAAGAAAAGAGAGAGAAAGGAAAAAAAAAAAAAAAAAAAAAAAACAGAAAAGAAAAAGATAGTTAAAGAAGAATGGAAAAATTTATTAAAATAAAAAACTTCATTCGAGATATATTCGTACATTTCAGAGTATAGCATTTCATCCATTCTTTAGCCCGAGTGTTAGTCAGGTTCCTGTGCTGAACCATTCTGACCCTTTAAATAATCAATAAAGGGAGACCATGTTCCAACGAATAATTCCTGTTTGTCCAACAGGGAAAATCTGATTCTTTCCACGTTTAAGGTCTCCGTCATTTCTATAATCCACATTTTGATTGTGGGGGTTATTGGGCCTTTCCAAAATTTTAGAATTAAATTTTTTCCTGTTATTATACCATAATCAATAAAGTTTCTTTGTGTTGTTGTAAATGTTTGATTTAATTCTAATGTTCCGAGTATTATTAATTTTGTATCCGGGTCCAATTGTGTGCTGGTCACTTTAGATATTATACTAAAAATATTTACCCAGAATTTTTTAATTTTTATACAGTTTGCAAACATATGAGATAAGGTAGCTTCTAAATGTTGACATTTATCACATATAGGTGAGATATGTTGAAAGATTTTATGTAATTTTGTTTTTGAATAATGTAACCTATGTATTACTTTAAATTGTATTAAAGAATGTCTGGCATTTAATGAACATTGATGTATGTGTTGTAAACTTTCTTCCCAAGTATCTTTTGTTATTATTTGATTTAATTCTTTTTCCCATGTTTGTCTGTGTAAATCCGTCGATAGAATGTCACTGTCTAATAAGATATTATATATATAAGATATTATATATATAAGATATTAATTTTTCTGTATTAGGATGTTTATTCCAACATTCGTCAAGAATTTCTGAATTTCTAATTCGAAAATTTTGAGTATTCGATTTTACATAATCTCTGAGTTGAAGATATCTGAAATAATCATTTCCTCGGAGTCCATAAGTCTGTTGCAACTCCTGAAATGTCAGAAAAGTGCCTTCCTTGTAAAGTTGTCCCATATTTTTAATTCCATAATTCTTCCATTGTGTAAACCCCCTGTCCAACCATGAGGGCTTAAACAAAGGGTTATTCACATTTGGAAGAAAAAGTGATAAATTATCTAATTTTAATGTCTTTTTTAATTGTTTCCAAATTCGTATAGCACTAAATATTATAGGGTTTTCCCTATAAATTTTTTTGTTTAATTTAGACGTAGCAAATAATATCGAGCCGATATCAAAAGGTAAACAATCTTCCTTTTCCATTTTTAACCAATCTGGTTGTTGATCTATTTCTTCCAACCAGAAATTCATATTTTTAATATTAACTGCCTAAAAATAAAACAGAAAGTTGGGTAAAACCAAGCCTCCATTTATTTTTGATTTACACAAATGTCTTTTGTTTATCCTATGATTCTTATAATCCCAGATAAAATCATTAACAATGGAATCCAATTTTTAAAAAAAGTTTTTTGACAAATATATCGGAATTGTCTGAAAAAGGTATAATATTTGCGGTAAAAAAATCATTTTTATGGCATTAATTTTGCCAACCATTGAGATAGGAAGTGTTTTCCAGTATTGAATATTCTTATGTAGTTTGTTCAGTAATGGGGGAAAATTTGCTTTAAATAATGATGTATATATCTTAGTTACATAAATACCTAGGTATTTAAATTTTTCATTTACTATTTTAAATGGAAATTGTTGTATTATCTGTTTGTTATGTTCCCTTATTGGCATAATTTCCCTTTTATTCCAATTTATTCTGTATCCTGAGAGTGAACCAAATTGTGTTATTAGCTTTAATAAGTTTGGAATACTAATTTCTGGTTTTGTAATGTAAATTAGTACATCATCTGCGTATAGAGAAATTTTATTCACTGTGTCCTTTGTGATATACCCATGTATTTCCGGATGACCCCTAACTCTTTCTGCGAGTGGCTCCATAGCAAGCGCAAATAATAATGGAGATAACGGGCATCCTTGTCTACAACCTCTAGATAGGCTGAATTTAGATAACCATATAACCATATAACCATATAACCATAACAGCACGGAAACAGGCCATCTCGGCCCTTCAAGTCCGTGCCGAACATTTAATTTTTTTTTTTTATTTTTTTTTTTAATTAAAAATAAAATACTTCCCCCTAGTCCCATCTACCTGCACTCAGACCATAACCCTCCATTCCTTTCTCGTCCATATACCCATCCAATCTATTTTTAAAGGATAACATCGAACCTGCCTCCACCACTTCCACTGGAAGCTCATTCCACACAGCTACCACTCTCTGAGTAAAGAAGTTCCCCCTAATGTTCCCCCTAAACTTCTGTCCCTTAATTCTCAAGTCATGTCCCCTTGTTTGAATCTTCCCTACTCTCAATGGGAAAAGCTTATCCACGTCCACTCTGTCTAACCCGCTCATAATTTTAAAGACCTCTATCAAGTCCCCTCTTAACCTTCTGCGCTCCAAAGAATAAAGACCTAACTTGTTCAACCTTTCTCTGTAACTTAGTTGCTGAAACCCAGGCAACATTCTAGTAAATCTCCTCTGTACTCTCTCTATTTTGTTGACATCCTTCCTATAATTAGGCGACCAAAATTGTACTCCATACTCCAGAATTGGCCTCACCAATGCCTTGTACAATTTTAACATTACATCCCAACTTCTATATTCAATGCTCTGATTTATAAAGGCCAGCACACCAAACGCTTTCTTTACCACCCTATCTACATGAGATTCCACCTTCAGGGAACTATGCACAGTTATTCCTAGATCCCTCTGTTCAACTGCATTCCTCAATTCGCTACCATTTACCGTGTACGTCCTATTTTGATTTGTCCTGCCGAGATGTAGCACCTCACATTTGTCAGCATTAAACTCCATCTGCCATCTTTCAGCCCACTCTTCCAAATGGCCTAAATCTCTCTGTAGACTTTGAAAATCTACTTCATTATCCACTCAGATGACAACCTTTGGTCTGTTAATATTCTAGCCGTAGGGTTTGTATATAACAGTTTTATCCATGTGCAGAATTTCTCCCCTAGCTGCATGTTTTCCATCACCGAAAATAAATAAGACCATTCAACCTGATCAAATGCTTTTTCAGCGTCAAGTGAGATTATTGCTAGATCTTCATTAATAATTCTCTTAGAATAAATAATATTAAATAATCTTAGATTATAATATGAGTACCGTTTCTGAATAAAGCCTGTTTGATCAGGGTGTATTAATTTATTCATCACTGTACTTAATCTATGCGCTAGTATTTTAGTTAATATTTTCTGATCTGTATTTAAAAGTGCAATTGCTCTATATGATCCCGGATCTTCCGGATCTTTATTAACTTTAGGAATAAGTGTTATTATAGATTCATTTAAAGTATCTGGAAGTTTCTGTTGAGTATAGATATGCTCATACAGCATTTGTAAACGTGGGGAGAGCAAATCATAATTTTTTTAATAAAATTCAGAGCCTAAACCATCTGGTCCTACTGCTTTACCATTTTTTAAAGAGCCAATAGACTCCTCAATATCCTTTATCGTAATCTCCCTTTCTAATAATTCTCTATCGTTTGAATCTAAACCTTTTAAATTACATTTTAGTAAAAAATCTGCTATTCCTTCTGGTTGTACTAGTTTTAGTTGAATAAAGATTATGATAGTATTGGAGAAATCTTTCATTTATATCCTTGGGCATTTTTAATAATTCTCCTGTCTCTGTTCTAATTTTATGAATTATTTTTTCCCCTTCCATTTTTCGTAACTGACGTGCTAATAGTTTTTGTGGTTTGTCTCCAAATTCAAAATGTAATTGTTTGGTTTTTTGATAAAGTTGTATTACTTGTTCTGAATACATTTTGTTTAATTTATATTTCAATACAGCAATTTTATTATGTTTTAAAATAGATGGCATTCTCGCATTTTCTATATCTAGTTGTTTGATTTCCCTTTCCAATGTTTGTTGTTTAATCCTGTTCTCTTTATTATAAAATACTTGAGCAGAAATTAATGCACCTCGAACAAACGCTTTAAACGTTTCCCACATAAGAGAAGTAGGTGTGTCAGGGTTGTCATTTACCTCAAAAAATATTTGAATCTGTTTAGTAATATATTCCTGGCATGATCTTTCGTTCAAAATTTGTGGGTTAAATCTCCAATATGTTTGTTTCTCGGACATTCCATTTAATTTAATCATGAATGTTACAGGTGCGTGATCTGAGATTATAATATTATGGTATTTTGAGTTATAAGTAAATGGGATAAACGTGGAGTCAACTAAAAAATAATCTATTCTTGAGTATGTTTTATGTACTGGTGAGTAAAATGAATATTCCCGTCCAGTTGGATTTTCAATTCTCCAGACATCCTTAATATTAGTGGTATTAATAAATGAATTTAAAAATACACTTGATTGAGATTTTACTTTTTTTTGCCTTGATGATCTATCTAAGTATGAATCTAATGTACAATTGAAGTCTCCTCCAATTATTAATTTATATTGTGTAAATTCTGGAATTTTATTAAATGTTTTATTAAAAACCATAGGGTTATCAAAATTAGGCCCATATACATTAAGAAGAATCACTTTTTCTCCATTTAACTCTCCAACTAATATAATATATCTACCATCAATATCCGCTATTGTTGATGAATTCGTAAAAGGTATTCCTTGCTTTGTTACACAAGTGAAATCTTGCTTTGTTACACAAATGCTCATGCTGATTTTTTTCATATTCTAAAAACAGTTAATTCCATGGACTTTTCTTGTGTGGGAATTTGACAAATGCTTCTGTTCAGGGGTTGGTATAAAAACATTGAAAACCATGAGTCAAGACCTTAAAGATCAATTACACAACGCTCTACTTCCCATCTTCACTTCATGAACATCAATAAATTCTGAAGTTTGGTGCACAATTCTTCTTTATGCCCTTAAGTCCTGTCCCCATCAAATGTCAATGATCTCTGTGCCCCAGTAAATCGCTTTCACGGATTCTCTTTAAATACCTGCTTAGCTTCCTATCTGTTCCTGAAATTCATTGGCCAAAACACCTTCCCTGCATCATTTAAACTTTTCATTGTGGGTTTCTCTTTGTTTTAAGCAAGGATGCTCGATTTCTTTTGTTAATGCTTATTGAATTCTCGGAATTCAGTAAAGGAAAACGTCATTCAGTCTTTTGTGCTTACGCCATCCCTTTGAAAAAGCAAAGCAATTAGTCCCACTTCTGTACTCTTCTCACAGTTCTGAGTAAGATTCCTGTTTATTTATCCAATTCCCTTGTAGAAGTTACTGTCGAGTCAGTTTCACCATCCTTAGGTGCAGAATCTTTTCAGATTAAAGCTGCACTTTGCATGAAAAAAAATCTTCTCATCTCATGTGCAGGAAGGAACTGCAGATACTGGTTTACACCGAAGATAAACACAATATGCTGGAGTCAATCAGTGGGTCAGGCAGCATCTCTGGAGAAAAAAATTAGGTGACGTTTCAGACTGAAGAAAGATCTCAACCCGAAATGTCACCTATTCCTTTTCTTCACACTGCCTGACCCACTGAATTACTCCAGCATTTTGTGTCTATCCTCTCTTATTATAACTCTAAAGTTACCATTTTTTTCAATGACATTCTCCAAAGTTTGTGCAGAGGACATAATGTTCATTTTAAGCTGTCTTGCCTTTCAAGGAGCTTATTTTATATGTTAATGATCTTGGCATCTAGAGGTACAAAGAGAATGTCATAGCGATCCAGAAATGTCCCAATATGTAATCTCAGTGGACGGGGCTCTCAGTGTCAGACTGGAATTATAGAAATATGACGGTTTCTTTAAATATCTACTTGGATAAATTAGATAGCTACATATCAGAAATCTAATTTTGTTTAGTTTAGTTTGGAGATACAGCTTGGAAACAGGCCCATTGAGCCCACGCCACCCATCAGAATCCGTTCACACTAGTTCTATGTTATCCTACATTTGCATCCACTCCCGACACACTAAGGGCAATTTACACAGGTCAATTAACCTACAAACCCACATGTCTTTGAGATGAGTGGGGGAAAGCCCACATGGTCACAGGAGAACATGCAAACTCCACACAGACAGCACCCAATGACAGGATCAAACCCAGGTTTATGGTGCTGTGGGGCAGCAGCTCCACCAGCTGGATGAGGCACTCTAAAATGAAAATTTGTAACCAAAAATTATTTAACTTTCGTTTCGCCTTCTTAAGAAAAACAAATTATATCGCTCTTTTAACATCTTCAGAACATCCAAAGCACCTCAGAGCAATTAACTGGTTTATTATGTCTCCAGCTCAAGATTCCATAATCGCACAACTATGATGGAAGAGTAATCCCAGTTAACCAAGGCTGACATTCCTTGTTTTGGAATGATGCCCCTGTGATATCCAAGATCCAACCAGCCAAGCACAAGCATCAACAGCGAAAGATAATATACCTGGAAATTAATCCGCCTTTCAGTAGCAACTAAACAATACTTAGATACAAATAACTGGAGTAACTCAGCGGGTCAGGCACCATCTCTGGAGAAAATGAATAGGTGACATTTGGGGTTGGGACACTTCTTCAGACTAATTGTGTGTGTGTGGGGGTGGGGGGGGGTACAAGAGAGGAAGAAAACAGAAAGAGCAAGAGAGAAAGGACAGGATAAATGTTTAAGAAAGAACTGCAGATGCTGGTAAATCGAAGGTAGACACAAAATGCTGGAGTAACTCAGCGGGCAAGGCAGCATCTATGGAGAGAAGGAATTGGTGACATTTCGGGTCGAGACCCTTCTCCAGTCTGACAATTCCTTCTCTCCATAGATGCTGCCTCACCCGCTGAGTTACTCCAGTATTTTATTTCTACCCAAGGGCCAGGCAGGAGAAAGCCTAGCAGGTTTTAGGTGGATACTGGTGAGGGCTGTGGGGGTGGGGGTGATTGATAGGCAGATGGTTGATGTTTTGGGTCGGGATCCTTTGAAGAAGTTACAGTTGTGCTTGCATGACACATTCTGCCACCAAAATTCACTGCATTACAATTTTCCACCCTACTTTATCTTCGATAGTTTTATCCATAAAATACCATAAAACTTCCAAATCTCTTTGGGAAAGTATAATTCTCTATGTAGCTGCTGCACAACTCCCACAAGGCCCTCTGCAGCCGTACACATACAATAGCCAAAGAAAATTTCCATAAGAAATGCATCTGTAAATCAGAAGCACCAGCATGAATTTTCATTGCCAGCTTTTGACACATGGGACTCACCAGCCCACAGACTCCTTGCAGTGGACACATCAGTAGCGTCACCATTTCTATAACTCAATTGACTGACACCTTAAGTCTGGAGGACAGCAGAAGGTATTCTGGAGAACGTATTCAGACCCCACATGGATCTCCAGCATAACAGCAACACTACCCCATCCTCCCCCATGGAACCTTTCATATTCCACTCTTCCGTATTGATATAGTTAACCACCAAGATTTCACCAGTAGAATGTTCATAAGAATATTTCAACAAATTTTAGCTCAGATTAACAATAAGAAACAATAAGGTGAGGACCAAACTAATGAAGTATAAATACGCAAGTTTGTTAAAATTATTGAGGCTGCTATTGGAATTGTGATCAATAAATAGAAAAAAAAAACCTACATCATTCAAAATGCAACTATTAAATCAGACAAATAAGCACATAATTCCAACTATATCTCACCCTCTTCTTTAAATACTCTTTAATATCTTCCTTTCTGATAAGAACACTTTGAAATAACTATGCCGAAAGCACCACTTAAATGCACATGGCTATAAATTTATAATCCTGAAATTTTAATATTAATAAAAATAATTAAAATTCCACAATTGGCAGTCATATTGTTCAGGGACATTTCCCTGCCTGGTTGGTAGTAAAATTTAGCATCTCTGAACTGCACAGCATAATTTCTTCACCAGGCAAGGAAATCCTTCAAGTATCGTCTGCTAAGCAACCAAAGTATACTAGATAGTGTTGCACAGTGGAGATTAACAGATGCTGCAATGTCACAGAACAAATCAACAAATAATATAAAGAAGCAAGAAATAATATGGTCACAATAATGAGACGTTGATGGGTTGGAGTGTGTTTATTTCAATGCAAGGAGATGTGTGGAAAAAGCAGATGAACCTAGAGCTTGGATCAGTGCTTGGGTCTATTATTGGCTCTCTTCCAACTTCACAGAGCGGACCCTGAAGTGGAGGCAGCGGGGAAATCAAGAGGAGGTGGAATATGCTTCAATACCAACCAGGACTGGTGCAGCGACATCACGGTACTGTCTAATTTCTGCTCTCCTAACCTAGAATCCTTCTTTATAAACTGCAAACCCTTCTACTCTCCAAGGGAATTTAACTACTATATTGTTGCTGGAGTTTACATTCTTCCCCCCCCCCCCCCCCCATGCCTGCGTACGTGAGGTGCAAACGCAACTCGCTGACCAGGTAATGAGGGTAGAGAGTGAGTTCCCAGACTCCATGGTCATTGTTTTGGGGGACTTGGTCATTGTTTTGGGGGACTTTAATGAAGTTAACCTCAGCCGTGACCTTTCAAAGTCAAAGACTTCAGGTTACCTGCCCCACCAGAGGGGAGAGAACACTTGACCATTGTTACACGTCAATCAAGAATGCAGATCGCTCTGTTCCCCGGTTGGGTCTGGGTCTCTCTGATCATTGTCTAGTTCACCTTATTCCGACCTACAGGCAGAAACTAAAATCTGCTAAGCCTGTGGTCAGAACAACGAAAAGGTGGGCATTGAGAACCTACTATCCTGCTTTGACTGCACGGATTGGAATATGTTCAGGGAAGCAACCACAAGCCTCGATGAGTATACAGACACTGTTTCATCATGTCAGCTTTTGTGAGGCCAGTTGCATTCCAACAAGGACCCAGACCTGGTTCAACAACGACAAGCCCTGGTTTACTGCAGAACTCAGACAGCTCCGACGGTCTAAAGAGGAAGCCTACAGGAGCGGGGATGCAGACCTCTACAGACAGGCAAAGTACAAGCTGAGAAGAGGATTCAGAGCTGCCAAGGAAAGGTACTCGGAGAAGTTGAGGAGCAAGTTCTCAGCTAGTGACTCTTCTTCAGTTTGGAAGGGCTTGCAACAAATCACCAGCTACAAGAGGAAAGCCCCCCCCCCCCACTCTTTGGACAATCGTCAGCTGACCAACAACCTAAATGAGTTCTACTGCAGGTTTGGCAAGCAAAAACGTAACCCTGGTACCCCCTCCCCCCTAACACAGCCAGACCCCAGTCTACAAAGACTGTACCCTTCTGCACCTACTACTCCCCAATCACCACTTCAAAGGTTATTGGCTGCAACCTTCCCTCCATTGACAAACTGTACACTGCAAGGGCCAGGAAGCGAGCTGGTAAGACTATCTCTGACCGCTCTCACCCTGGCCACAAACTCTTTGAATCACTTCCCTTTGACTTCGACTGTCAAAGCTGCCACAGCCAGACATAAAAACAGCTTTTTTTCCACGAGTAGTAGCTCTACTCAATAACCAAAAATATGTAGCCTCCTTTTGCTCTGGTATTTTATTTAATTCACATGTTTAATCGACAATGTTTCATTATGAATGTTTTATGTGACATTCCTAACTTACTGTAAGTCATGTTGTCACTTGCGAGTGGAGCACCAAGGCAAATTCTTTGTATGTGATTACTTGGCCAATAAACGTATTAATTAATTCATTCATTCATTATGATGTGGTCATTGCAGAAACGTGGTTGTAAGAGGGACAAGACCGGCAGCTCGATGTTCTGGCGCTTTGATGTTTCAGACATAGTCGAGTGGAAGGCAAAAGAGGTGTAGAGCTGCACTATTACTCAGGGAGACTGTTACAGTGCCTCTCAGAGAGGACACACTGGGGAGTTTGTCCACTGAAACGATATGTGTAGAGCTTAGAAATAAGAAGGGTGCAAGTGCTCAAATGAGATTGCACTATAAGACCCACAATAGCAACCGGGAGATAGAGGAACAGATATGTAGACAGATTCCAAAGCAACATGGTTGTCTTAGTGGGTACCTTTAACCTCCCCTATATTGACAGGGACTTGCTCAGTGCCAAAGGCATAGAAGGGGCAAAATTTTTGAGGTGCATCCAAGAAGGTTTCTTGAAACGGTACATGGATAGTCCAACCTGAGAATTTTGGGGGGAAATGAGCCTGGCCAGATGACTAGTATTTCAGTGAAATCGCATTTTGTGGAAAGTGATCACAACTTGGGGGAAGGTACTAAATGGGAGTATGGCAAATTACAACTTTATAGGCAGGAGCTCTGGAGGTTGCACCGGGAGCAATTATTATTGAATAAGACTACATCCAACATAAAATCAAATGCTAGAGGACAGCTTCCAGGTGACTGGCAAAGTTTAATGGAGACTAGACCAAGTGGGACCCGTTGGGCAAAATTCCACCACTCACCCATAGCCCCCAACTGCGCAGGCGCAGCTGATGATTTTAAAGTTTAAAAATGTAAAAACTTGTAAAAAACAAGATCAATGTGAATGCATATCACTCTCCTTCTTCAGTCCCCTATTCCCCTCCTCCATTATCCTCCTTCTCCCCATCTCCACCAACCCTCTACTGCTTCCTCCCCTCACCCCCTCCCTCCCCTCCTCTCTTCCCCCTCCCCTCCTCCATTACCTCGCCATCTCTCTTCCTAACCCTATTCTCCTCCATTCCCCCTCATCCCCAAGCACTCCCTCCCCTTCCGCTTCACCCTCCCTCCCTCCCCTCTTCCCCTCCCCACTCCCTCCCTCACCTCTCCCTCCCTCTCCTTTCCGCTACCATCAGTCACTCCCTCCCTCCTTCCATAACCCCTCTCCCCTCCCTACCCCCCTCCTCTCCCTCTATCCCCCTATTCCCCCACTACTCAGCTTCCCCCTATCCCACCCCCACTCTCCCTCCTCACCTCCCCTACTGCCCTCTTCTCCCTCTACCCCCCACTCACCCCACCCCTCCTCCCCTTCTATCCCCCTTCCTCCACGCTCTCCCTCCTCACCTCCCCCACTTTCCCCTCCCTCTCCCTCCTCACCCCCTCCTCTCCCTCAATCCCCCCAGACTCCCTCCTTACCTCCCCAGGATCTCGATGTAAACAATCGCCAGTCCTGTATCGCCACCATGTCGGTGATGAAGTTGTACTTGGGGGGGGGGGGCTGTGGGGGGGACGTGCCAAGCAGCCTGGAGCCGGGGAAGGGGAGGGAGAAGCCGAGGTTGCAGACTAGTCCTTGCCCCGGGTCCTGCTCCTCTCTCTTCCTGCTGGCCCGGAGCAGCAGCACTGCCGCCCCCAGAACCAGCCCCAGCCGGACCCACCGCAGTGCGGATACTGCGCACGCAACTGCGCAGATGCGGCCGCCAAGTGGGGGCGCTGTTTCAAGTTAATTTAAGTTTTAAATGTCAATAACATCTAAAATATAACATCAATCTGAACTAAACTTGTTTCATTTACATCGCAGGACTATGCTGAGTAAGGTGGGCCAAAATTTGTAGTGCTATCATGTACTGTTTTAATGGAGTTTCAGACAAACACACACACACACACACACACATATATATATATATATATATATATATATATATATATATATATATATATATATATATATATATATATATATATATATATAAACAAACAAACAAGATGACAGTTTTAGTAATATATAGATAAATGTGCGGCACAACTATTTTTACACAGGTGGATATGCAGGGAATGGAGGGATATGGATTAGGTGCAGGTAGATAAAATATATCACAAAAATCCACTTGGATATGATGTTAAATTAGGTAAATAATAATCAACTATCAATAATCAACAATAATATTACTCTTTAACTGCAATGTTCCACAATATTGTTGTAGTCTTTTCTATAATGTAACTTGTAGATTACAGAATTGCCAGTCAGCTAAATAAAGTGTTAAGTGCACTATTTAATGAACCTGAAATCTCAGTATATTGACACATTTGAAAACCATCTATCACGGCACAAATTTGATGCAGGAAAATAACACGAGAAACAGATTTAATAGCCATACCTCATTCAGCTTCAATAAATGTCGTAGCCCCAGGATTCTTGCTAACTGTTGAGATAAAAAATTCAGGCCATTAATAGCTTCTCATTACTATGTTTTAATTTTAGTTTCTAACAGTAATTGCCATTTGTAAAACTCACATCAATGCAACAAAATGTCCCAAGGCATTTAGCACAAACAATGCCGATAAAATCCATGAGCAACAGGAGTTTCCAGGATGTATAACTAAAATCTTGGTCAAAACAATGGTTCAATGGTATATTTTAACAGAGTAGTTTACCGAGGTACAGTTAAAAACTTTTTTGGTGTGTGCTATCCAGTCAGCAGAAAGACTATACATGATTACAAACAAGTTGACCACAATGTATAGATACAGGATTAAGGGAATAATGTTTAGTGTAACATAAAGTCCGATAAAGTCAGATTAAAGATAGTCTGAGGTTCTCCAAAGATTAAAAACATGAGTAAAAACATGGTTACCAATTGTATATTGAATAAAATGGGAGATGCACAGTGGCATGATTTTGTAGGCTTGTAGCGAGAAATTGGGAGCAATGGATCCTTGGAGGGTAATGAAGACCGACAAGCAGAAAAAGGTGATGCGTGAACAAGTCATGAAATGAGCTAAAATTCAAGCAACAGAGTTGAGGTTAAACACAGTTTTACATACTGAAAGCTGGGAGGCTATGGAGGAGAATATTGGAATAGTCAAGGGTAGATCTAATGAGCACATGAATGAATCATCACTACATATTCCTGAGGGTAATGTCTTGAACCCAACAAAGATGGTTGGTTCCATCCAAAATCATAAGTGAGGATGTTCATGGAAAATTGTGCAATATTAAATTCCATTCACAACTCCTGACAAAATGAAGCAGACCATGCCTGCAAACAGGAATGCCAAGAGAAATGATGGAAGTCACAGAGTGATGGAGTAGCTCATCAGGTCAAGCAGCATATCAGGAGAACTTCAGACTGAAGAAGGGTCCTGACCTGAAACATTGCCTATCCATGTTCTCCTGAGATGTTGCCTGACCCATTTTCCAAAATGTGGTTGGGGAATGGAGCGGTAGGTACCTTTGATGGAGACACATTAAAACAGATGCCAGTTTACAAAAAAGGCACAAAGTGCTGGAATAACTCAGCGGGTCAGGCAGCATCTCTGGAGAACATGGATAAAAGACGTTTCTATTTGGGCCCAATTCTTCAGACCCTTTGATGATTGTATAGCAGTGGTCAAGGACATTTGACCTCTAGTTGGACAGAAGATTTGCCAAGAGTATTTTGGTACTACACTCTTGAGGTTAGCCTAGGGTAAGTCCCAGCTATTATGACAAGACCTCGGGGTACTTTGTTTCAAGACTATTGGTCGCGGAAGATTTGGACGGATGCCAATTTTATTGTAAGATTAAAACATTTTGGTTCTGATTAGTTATGGAGCACAGGTATTTAGCACCATGGTCAGCGTCACTCTGCAATCCATCTTGATATAGATAAATACAGTCTTTCTGCTCAGTCAAAATATATATATATATTGCCTGTAGTTTTTTCAGCGTCCTTATTTGGATATTTTTACACACGTTTAAGGAGATATGCAGGACTTTCTTTTACACAGAAACCAGTGGGTGCTTAAAACATGCTGCCAGGAATATTGGTGGAGGCAGATATGATAGTGGTATTTAAGATGGTTCTGAATGGGCACATGGACATATAGGGATTGGAGGGATATGGATCACATGCAGGCAGGATAAATTAGTTTAACTTTGCATCATGTTCGGTGCAAACATTGTGGGCTGAAGGGCCTGTTCCACGTTCTATGCATATCTGACAATTGGCTGAAGGTGTGTTATACTTTTCTGCAATGAGATTCTCGGCCTGTTAACATAGTCCACTGTATAGGGTTTGATTTCCACACAATTATTCATGCGGCATTCTTTGCACTAAATTTTGAACATTTGTGTTAAATAAACTTACGCAGTAGAAATTAGTTGGAGATTTAGCTGAACACAGATGGTTAACTGTTGTTATATCAAGCTGGGTTATGTTCATTTTTCAAACTCAAGGTCAGCTTTAGGAAAATATCATGTATTAGTGGGTGCGCACTCAATCTAATTTAATGTACAGATTTTTAAATTATCACCTACAGTTCCTTTAGCTAAACCTTTCCTTTTACTTTAGCTAACAATGT
The DNA here is from genome assembly GCA_038087875.1 of Malacoraja senta. Taxonomy (NCBI): domain Eukaryota; kingdom Metazoa; phylum Chordata; class Chondrichthyes; order Rajiformes; family Rajidae; genus Malacoraja; species Malacoraja senta. Next base: position 82,405 of record JAXLNO010000628.1, read on the forward strand.
GAAAGATGTTGGGGGCGTGCTCATTTTCTTTCTGGTGTATCATTATCGAGAGAAAGGAACAGTCTATTCTTTCTTATTATCTGCCCCTTTTATCAAATGAAGTGTTTCAAAAAAATTGTCATGAAATAATCCTCTGTGTTATAGTTCAACTTGGAAGTATTGAGGTGAGCTCTCGCTGGAATGTTCTGTGGAAATGGAAAATGTGTGTTCCTCTTGGAAAACCGAATTATAGGAAGATCTGTTGACAGGGGTCACAGTTCAACCACTAAAGGACACAAAGTGCTGGAGTAACTCAGATGAGATGGTGCCTGTCCTGCTGAGTTACTCCAGCAATCTGTGTCCTTTTGTGTATTAATCAGCTTCTGCAGTTCTTTGTTTCTACAGTTCAACCAATCAGGTGTTTTTTCAAGCAAAACTATTTTGTGTATATTAATACCTGAAAATTGCTCTCAACATTAATAAAATCATGGAACTGACTGTTGACTTTGGAAGAGAAAGATCAAAGATCCACAAACCTGTCTTCATCAACAGGACGGTGGTGGAGAGAGTCAAAAACCTCTTTTGCTGGGCATGCATATCTCTGAATATCTGTCCTGGACCGAGCGCATTGATGCCTGCATGTGGCCCATGTCCCTCTAAACCTATTCTCTGCATGTACCCGTGCAAATGTTTCTTAAACGTTGTGATAGTACTAAGGTATTTTGTACAATTGCTGACATTCCAAGAGGTGGGAATGTGGCAGAATGGGCTAACAGTGCTTGGGTTTCCTGAGAAAGAACAGGCCTGTATGGAACAGGCTGACAAAGGTTGTTTGCTGGAGGTCCTCTGACCCTCTGCCATCTGTGGCAACATCAGATCACAGGTAGCATGATCTGTGAGCTGTACTCATCGGCTCACCAAAGCCCCAGTCTGTAGCAGGGCTGCTGGCAATTAAGATTTATGGCATACTTTGCTTGGCAGATGATCATCAACGGATAAAATAATATCCTGATGGACACGTTAAATCACAAAGGTTTCATTATTTCCTGTATGGACTCCCTTGTTGGAATGCATATTAGCTGTGTAAGCCATAAATTACTGACTCTTAATCCTATTTCTGTTGCCACGTAAATAATATCCCCTGCGAGCATTGTTGATAATATTATTATGGCAAAATACAATGGGGAAAAGAAATCAGCTTAGGGTGAATTGTGAAAATAAGTATCAAGTCTAATTTTCTAACAGGCAGGACATCACCAGTAAAGGCACAGTGGTGCAGCGGTAGTGTTGGTGCCTCAGCGCCAGGGATCCGGGTTCGAATCTGACTACGGGTGCTGTCTGTACGGAAATTGTCTGTTCTCCCTGTGTTTTCTCCAGGTGCTCCGGTTTCCTCCCACACTCCAACGACATAGAGGTTTGTAGGTTAATTGGCTTTGGTAAAATTGTAAATTGTCCCTAATGTGGAGGACAGTGGCTGATCGATGCGGATTCGGTGGGCCATGGGGCCTGTTTCCACGCTGTATCTCTAAAGCCTAAAGTCTAAAGAATGGGGTCTGAACACTCCAAAATGTGTTTTAAATTGAATATTATCAACTACTAATGCATTGAAAAAGCTGCAACGTCATAAAATTATGTTAAATAACATGGAAACAGGCCCTTTGGCACAACTTGTCCATGCTGACTAAGGTGCTTACCTGAACTAGTCTCATTTGCCTGTACTTGGCCCACATCCCTCTAAACCTTTCCTATTCTCGTACCAGTCCATATGTCTTTTCAATGTTATACTTGTTCCCGCCTCTATGATTTCCTTTGGTAGCTCATTCCATAAACCCATGCACTCTGTGTGGAAAATGTTGCCGCTCAGGTCTGCTTCAAATTGTTTCCTTCATGCCTTGAACTTATGCCTTCTAGTTTTAGAGTCCCTCACTGTGGACAAAAGATGGTGTCCATCCACCTTATCTATGTCCCTTGTGATTTTATACACCTCTGCAATGCCACTGCTCAGCCTCCTTCGTTCCAGGGAAAACAAATTTCGTCAGCCTATTCTGTCATTCTTTACAACTCAAGTCCACCAGTCCTGGCAATATCCGTGTGAATCTTTTCTGCTCCCATCTTAGATTAATGACATCCATTCTGCAGTAGGGTGACCAGAACTGCACACAATACTCCAAGTGATGTCTCACTTGTACATCTGTAAAATGATATCCTAACTCTTGTATTCAGTACACTGATCAATAAAGGCAAGGCTTCTTCACCATCCTCTATTTGATTTGTATTTTGTTTTATCCAGTTTCAAGAGTTCTGGAGTGCAGACATCATAAAAAGCATTCATGCTTGAGTTAATCTGGGTTTGTAGAACTATTCAAAATATCTGAGACCATTGCAATAAAACATCTGACAAAGACATGAGACTTGATCTTAATTCCCCTTTCCTGGTGTAAACTGATGCGACTAGTCGCTCGATAAATTACATGTTCCAAGGATATGAGCAGCACGCTGTCTGGTGAATTCCTCCTTAAATGTGCAGTTCAAGGTTGAATGACGTAATGTGAAGAACTGTGTGATTTTCGCCTGTGAACAAAGCATAGAGGAGAAGGCTTTGCTCTAGACTACATCAGCCAGAAACTGGCCTCTGTGCTCAGAGGCCCTGCAAAGTACATTTACAATCTACTCTGGATCAGCCCCTACACTTCCACTGATGTGGCTACTGGGGACCGATCCCAGGATATTATGTTGTGATCTGCTTCTGCACCATGGGCAGCCAGTAATTCCTCCCCATTTTGACTGAACATTTAGAGTCATAACAACCTATATTATGAAAACAAGCCCTTTGGCCCAACTGGCCCATGCCGACCAACACATCCCAACTACACTAGTTCCCCTGCCCATGTTTGGCTCATATCCTTCTACACCTATCCTATCCATTGACTTGTCCACATGTTTATTAAACATGGTGATAGTACCTGCCTCAACTACCTCCTCTGGCAGCTAGTTCCACATACCTACACCCCTTGTGTAAAACAAGTCACCCCTCAGGTTCCTATTAAATCTTTCCCCCTCCCGCTTGCCCGCTGGTATTTGATTCCCTTACTCTGGGTAAAAGATTCTGAACATTTATGCTATCTATTTCCTATTTAAGTAGGGGACAAATCAAATCTCTCCGGGCCTTCTGATGAAGGATTGTGGCTGTGACTTAACCAGACTCCTTGGACCCACTGATACCACCTAGGTTCAGAGAAATTGGCAATGTTTGAGGATCCCTTAGGACTGGAGCAGGCAATAGAAATGCTTATTATTCCCAGCGAGCAATAATTTTGATCAAGAGATGAGGAAATAAGTTTTCACGTGGTAGGTGGTAGGGATCTGAAACTCACTTCCTGAAAGAATGATTGAGAAAGCCTTGCCATGGTTCAAATGTGCACTTGAAGAGCTATGACCTGCTATTTGGTTGAAAGCCCTTTTTCAAAGGACACAGATATAATGGGCCAAATGGCCTCCTTTTGCACTATTGATCTTTTTTAAAGATTCTATGATTCTAGATCTAATCTGGTCAATTAACAACCAATTTGTTCCATTTCTAATCATGGGGAAAGGCAATGCTCATCAAAATGCTACTTGGCAGCAGCTGTGAACCTAGAATTTGCTGAGGAATACTCAGTTGGCCTCGGTCAAAAACAACTTAGCTTTGGATATTATTACAGCCTTGGACCAAACATTGCATGTGGTGAGAGTGACGGAAAGTGTGTCAGTAAGAAGCATGAACAAAACCAACGTCAATGGGGTCAGAAGGACAACTTTCAGTGGCTTGAATAACTGCTAGTTGGAAGGAAATATGGAGACTGTTCCCCTGAGCACACTGTTGGTGTTCAACTGGACAACTCATGGTCTAATTACATTTAGTTGCTCCCTCAATGAATTTCCTTCCATTGTAAAGTAAAAGGTGCCTTCTAAATATTAATGTTTACCTCCCCTTGTAACCCTGCAAATAAAATTCTGCAACTAAATGTCAATAGGGAAATTACTCATGGCACAAGTGATGGAAAAATGGCAAGTCCCACAAAAGAAAACCCAATCAACTCCTCTCCACATTTAAAAAAGTCCTGCTGTTGCCAACTTCCTTACCAAACATGTCTTGTGAAATTTGTGGTGTCACCATTGACCAAAAGCTCACGTGAACAACCAGCTGCATAAATCCTGCACCTCCGAGAGCTAATTGGTGGCTGGGTTGTCATAAATGCTGGAGTAACTCAGCGGGTCAGGCAGCATCTCTGGAGAGCATGGATAGGTGAGGTTTTGGGTTGGGACTCTCCTTCAGTCTGGGTATTCATTCCTTGCCTTGCCAAAGGTCCGCACCGCCTTCAAGACTCACATCAGGAATGTGATGATTTTTCTCAGGAAGAGATCAAGTATTATCCACTTGAAATGAAGACGGCTGCAAACACTTCTGCTTTTTTTTCGCCACTTACATACTGACCTTTAGCTTTGTTGAGGAGAAGAATGTTGACATGCTTCTCTCATATTATGTGCTTGACTGTCCATTGACATTCATGACTGGGTGCACAGCTTCCATCTACTAACTGTAGTATTGGTTTTCTCTGTGGACAGCAACTGCTTGTGCTGCTTAGCATGCCTGTCGTTCTTAGTTCAGTTCAGAGATACAGCGCGGAAACAGACCCTTTGGACCATCGAATCCGCACCGGCCAGCGATCCCCGCACATTATCACTATCCTACACACACTAGGGATGATTTACACTTATACCATGCCAATTAACTTACAAACCTGTAAGTCGTTGGAATGTGGGAGGAAACCAAAGTTCTCGGAGAAAACCCACGCGGTCACGGGGAAAACGGACAAACTCCGTACAGACAGCACCTATGGTCAGGATTGAATCCAGGTCCACTGGCGCTGTAAGGCAGCAACTCTACTGCTGCGCCACCGTGCCACCTTTCTGGGTTGCTTCATCATCAAATTGCCATTTATTGTTCTAGTTCAGCCGCGTTGTTCTCAGCATAATTTCAACATCTTGTCCTAGTTGCCCAGCTGCGTTATAAAATACGACAATGCTCAGTCTGTGGCTTAATGTGCAAGATAGCAGGTCGGAAACACACAAGGTATCAGGTCAACACAATCAACCCGTTAAATGTTAGTGGTATTTTTTTAAATTAGATCTGCCAATATTCTAGTGCAAAGCTTCTCAGCTATTTATATCTTACATTGCAAACTAGCTTTGAGAGCATTTCACCATAAAATCATTCAGATTGAAAATTAGGCCCTTAGCTGCATTATGCGAAAATTACATAAAGATATTGGCGCAGTGCCCAATAAGCACAAGGCACCCCGTGCTCACATCCATGCCCACGTTCCTCCCACATCCTGCAACAAAACCGATTGAAAGTATTGTCAGGAAAATAATCCCCTCACTTATTAGGCTCTTGCATCCCTTCCATTCATTACACTTAGGGGAAAAATACTTAAAGAAATGTCAAACTGACAATAAGAAATTGAAAGAACCATTTATGCTTTCAAGTGTGGGTAGAGCTTTTAAGCAATCATTTTATATTCTCATGCTTGCGATTTCTTAATATTACACAAGCTTAATATGATACATGCATCACCAATCTGTCAACAAACATCCTACTCTGTGCCCTCAATGAAACTCATGCGCTCTAATGCTAAGAGTACAAGATGGATTCATGTAGAAACATGGAATTTCAGGCTGGTTTACAACAAAAATGCACGTCAAATGCTGGACTAATTCAGCAGATCAAGCAACACCTCTAGAGAACATGGATAGGTGATGTTTCAGGTTGGGACTCTTCTGATAGTGCGAGGGGTGGGAGAAAGCTAGAAGAGAGGAGAGGAAGGACAAAGCATGGCAGGTAATAGGTGAACACAGGCGAGGACGTTTTTTCACAGGCAGATAATTAGACAAAGGCCAATAAATGAAAAAACAGATGTGAGACAAAAGGAGTGAAGAGTTGCAAATTGTGAAGCCAGAGGAAGGAATGTAGGTGGAGGGGAGAAATAGTTGGCAATCATGTCAGGAAGAGAAGAATACATTCATGTAAGCTCTTATGACACAAACAAATAGTACTGAGGCCAATTTGCATCTCCGATTTAGCACATTTTCATTTGAATACTTTCTTATGCAAAGTGAGAAAATCACCTTTAATTATATCTGCTTATTTTTCTACTTCTATCTAGTTCCAGTACATTTAAAAATAGACTGTAGCTTCTGGTGCCGAAATGTGAACATGTGGATGTGGTTTTCACGAGCACTGTAAATTTTTAATTTATGTGGTTCAATTGTGTTAATTACTGGAGCTGAGATTAGCATGCTTGCATTAGTGTTATGTGTATGACTGTGAAGAAAACCGCATTACAATTCCGGTTAAGATGTGATTAACAGAGATTTTTGGTAGTTCATAAGAGGGATGCGACAAATTGAGCAGTGGCTGATACGATGAATGCAGTTGTAGAATAGGTGGATTCCACATGGATAGGATAGGTTTAGAGGTGATATGGGTCAAACGCAGGCAGATGGGACTAGTGTAGACGGCTGGTCGGAGTGGGCGTTGGGCCAATTTCCACACAGTTTGACTATGACTCTAATAGGTCACTCGAAGACGTTAAGTCCCATTTATGACTCAAGTGAGGCTGTAAAACTACTTCCTGCACCTCGTCCATTGTCGCCATGTTCAAAGAAAACATGAAATTTGAAGAAGGACATTCTTGCTATTGAGGGAGTGCAGCATACGTTCACCAGGTTAATTCGCAAGATGGCGGGACTGACATATGATGAAAAATTGAATCGACTGGGCTTATATTCACTGGAATTTAGGATGAGAGGGCATCTTATAGAAACATACACAATTTTTAAGGGATTGGACAGGCTAGATGCAGGAACAATGTTCCCTATGTTGGGGAGTCCAGAACCAGGGTTCAGAGTTTAAGAATAAAGGGTAGGCCATTTAGGACAGAGATGAGGAAAAACATTTTCAGCCAGCGAGTTGTGAATCTGTGGAATTCGCTGCAACAGAAGGCAGAGGAGGCCAATTCACTGGATGTGTTAAAGAGAGAGTTAGATATAGCTCTTAGGGCTAACGGAATCAAGGGATATGGGGAAAAAGCAGGAACAGGATACTGATTCTGGATGATCAGCCATGATCATATTGAATGGCGGTGCTGGCTTGAAGGGCCGAATGACCTACTTCTGCACCTACTGTCTATGTTTTTATGAAGTGTGGGAGGAACTGATTGGGTCATGCAGCATCTGCAGAGCAAATGAACAGAAGTCCTTTTTGATCATGTCCCTTCTTCAGACTGATTAAGGAACCTTATTTCTGTTCTTCATGCCTACTTCCAATTATCTCTTCACCATGTATATGGAAATATCCCTACACGGCTCTGGGTGTGTAAACTACCATCCTCCATTTACCTGTCCAACAAGATGTCCATCAGATGTAATATCTGGCCAGCAACAGATGACCTCAGGAAGGGTGGAGCCCATAATGGGCCATTGTTGGCTGGAGAAGATGTGATAATGAGAGGGATTCAAGGATATGTACAGTGGAACTGGTAGGACACAATGATGCAAACAATGGAAATGATAGGATAGTTCCTTATTCTGGTACATGAATCAATTATGAAAAAGGTGTATAATATCATAAGGGGAATTGATAGGGTGAATACATAGAGCATTTTACCCAGGGTAGGGGAATCAAGAACCAGAGAACATACGGTTCAGGTGAGAGAAGAAAGATTTAATGGGGACCTGAGGGTGGTGGGTATATAGAATGAGCTGCCAGAGAAGATGGTTGAGGAAGGTACTATAACAGCATTTGGACAGGTACAGGGATAGAACAGGTTTATGGACAAGAGGGATATGGACAAAATGCAGGCAAATGGGACCCAGCTTCGATGAAGCATTTTGTTTAGCTTGTTTCTGTGCTGTATGACTCTACGATTCCAAATGAACAACAGGTTGCACTGGCTTCAGAAACAATTTAAAAGAGCAGGCAGCATGAATTTCTTCCCCAAAGGTTTTCATGTAAAGAAGTGTTTAGTATTCATCCCCAGCAGTCATATCTCATCAGACCACGGGGTGATCATTAACAATTGAATGCAGAATAATTCTATATTTAAATTGGAATATTTTGTTATGTCAGCACTTGCGCGGAGGGCAAATGCTACTTAAAGGAAACATAATAGAAACAGAGCCAGAACAGGGGTGGCACGGTGGTGCAGCGGTAGAGTTGCTGCCTAATGGGCCTGTCCCACTTAGGCGACTTTTTAGATGACTGCAGGAGACTATGCAGTCACCACATGTTCGCCACATGTTCGCGGGTGGTTGCCGGGGAGTCGCCTTCATGGTCGTGAGGAGTTCCCACATTCAGGGAACTCGTCGCGGCCTCATTTTGGTCACCGTGAATTTTTCAACATGTTAAAAAATTGGCGGCAACTAGAATGAAGTCGCCATGGAGAGTAGCGAGAATTCTCGTGCCGTAGGTGGGTTTGCAGGAGGTCATAGTGGGTTGCCAGGAGGTCGAAGGTTCTCGTAGGTTCTCGTAGGTTGTAGCCGGTGCTGACCGGTGAATTTCATTGGGTCATTGGGAAATAAAAACGTAAGCAGTAGATTTCAGAACCAAGGGTAACCGACCGGGAATGTTAAATGTCCGCTGAACTTCACAGCTGTGTATCTCTGGCTTCTTAAAAGTTGTCTCCTTCTCCCTCCTTCTCCCCCCCACCCACTTTTAAAGGACTTACCATACACTAGCGTGCTAGCCATCTTAATTACAGCGTCAACCTTCCTGTTCATCGCGTGTGTGTCTGTATCACCTTGGCTTTGCACAGTGTGAATTTCAGACAGCGCTCCCCCCGCTTGCCCTGGTCCCTGCCTTTGCGATGTGTTTGTGTGTGTGTGTGTTCCACTCTGACAGTCGCCGTTCCAGTTGCCGGACAGGCCCATTAAAGCTTTTCCGGTGCCGGAGACCCGGGTTTGATCCCGTTTACGGAGTTTGTACGTTCTCCCCGTGACCACATGGGTTTTCTCCGAGATCTTCGGTTTCCTCCCACACTCCAAAGAGGTACAGGTATGTAGGTTAATTGGCTTGGGGTATGTGTAAAATGTCCCTAGTGTGTGTAGGATAGTGTTAACTTGCGGGGATCGCTGGTTGACGTGGGCTTAGTGGGCCGAAGGGCCTGTTTCTGTGCTGTATCTGTAAACTGAACTAATAGACTTCTCTGCTAATCAAATGGCTATCTTTGAAAGTCATCTTTAAATCCTTCCTTAAATGCAATGAATCAGTAAGGATAATATCATTAAATACTTCCGATAACTGCATTTTGCTCGTTTTCGTAGCTACCTCAACCATCTTCTCTGGCAGCTCATTCCATAAACCCACTGCAATCTGGCTTGTTAAATATACACGTGGCATCCAAATCTATTTTATTTTTTTTGCAAACCTGTCATATTCGTTCATTGTCCCATGACAGGAAGTGAGTTTTTCCATCAGACCGAAGAAGGGTCTCAACCCCATTCCTTCTCTCCAGAGAGGCTGCGTGTCCCATTGAGTTACTCTGGCATGTCCATCTTGAGTTTATCCATCCTCCCAGAATTTTGTTCCAGATATCCAGGGTAAATAAATAAAGACATTGTTTTCATTTCTACCTGACCTTGTAGTAAGGTCCAGTGGTGCAAATTCAGCCAAACCAGTAACAAAGAAAGAGCCATTTTAATGTCAATGAGTTAAGCTAATGGACATCACCAACTTCTGCTCAGACCCAAGGGCGGCTAGGAGTTCGCATCAGGGGGCCAGAGTAAACTGCAGAAGTGTGAGGCCAAGCTCGAAGGCCACTGACCCAACTCGATCACCATCCCCTTCACAGTCAAGCCTGACTACCTGAAGGTGCTTGGGATCTGGTTCAGAGGAGCAGAAGCATGCAACAATATTTGGCTGAAGCAAACAGGCAAGGTAACAGGAAAGCTGATGCTGTCAAGTGTGGTGCTCCATCTCAATGACCACCAAGAACCCGGTCATCACATGCGAGGTGTTCTCAGTGTTGATGTACTTGGTGTAAGTGTGGCCTGTACCTTGTTCCTCCATAAAGGCAATCTCCCAAGCCAGTTTCTATTATAAATATAGATATAGAACGGTTCAGCATAGGAATGGGCCCTTCGGCCCACAAGGTTTGTACCAAACATGATGCCTAGCTAAACAGATCTCGTCTGCATGCAAATGCTCCCTATCCTTCCATTCCCTGCAAATCCACATGCCTACCTAAAAGCTTGTCAAATCCCACTATCGTAGCTACCTCCACCTCTGCCAACACCAGTGTACAAAAACTTGCCCCGCACATCTCCATTATATTTTACCCCTCTCACTTTATAGCTATGCCCCTAGCGTTGGACATTTCCACCCTGGGAAAAAGATTCCAACCATCTATCCGATCTGTGCCTCTCATAATTTTATAAACTTCTATCGTCTCTGGATTTGCAAGGAATGAAGGGATATGGATCACTTGCAGGCAGATGAGATCAGATGAGGCTTTATTGTTACATGTACCGAGGTACAGTGAAATGCTTTGTTTTGCATGCAACCCAGTAATGTAGCAAACCTCACCTAGGCAGTACACATGTGTCGCAACTTTTTGGCGCAGACAAAGTTACAAACGATCACCGAACATTCCGATCTACTGCCTGCCGGCGCACGTGGCATCAGGCCCCCCCACCGCCGGGTCCCCCCTTCATTCTTGGTGCCCCCTCTGCTGAGTCCCCCATTCATTCTTGATGCCCCCTCCCCCCCACCCCCGACCCCAACGTGGGTCCCCCCCTTCATTCTTGACGGCCACAGATGGAGATTGTGCACTGCTGATATAAATAGCTTTTTGTGTCGTGATACGCACTTTTTCAGCTTCTTGTTGAACAACGGCATGTTACCAGTCAAAAACGTTGCAAATAAATGTCCATCCTATTACGGTGACAAATTGCTCTGTTTCATTGCAACCTTCAGGATTATGATTATGCAAGCACATTTTATCAGAAACCTCAACCATAACTTAATCACATAAGTTGTTGTGTTTTTCTGGGCAATTTCCTGACAGTGTCGAAAACAGGAATTTAACCATAACATTAGCTCCCACCGTATTCCTAAATTGCTTTATTTTGAAGGCTATATCACATCTCTACTCAAGTTTATTTTCTTCAGCAAGAATAGGTTTCGCCATTTGAAACATCCCTGACTTCTTAAACCCTGAAACATTAGTGTCTCTTGCTCTGACCCATTCTTTACGTGAAGTATAGGAAGCATCGGTTTGATAATCTTGGGCACTAATAATAAAAGTGGACTTGAACTCTTCAACTTTACTCTAAAATAATTACTGACATGACACACCAGTAAGGCTCATTCATTGTCTAAATTTAGAGTCCTTGTTAACATCAGTTATTTGGTGGATAATTGACTTGTTCACTACACAGGAGGCTATTATTCATTGCAAAGACGAACAAGTGAGAGTCAGCTCAACTACTGTATCCTGTACTGCTGTGTACTGTACTGCTGTGTACTGTACTGCTGTATCCTGTACTGCTGTGTACTGTACTGCTGTGTACTGTACTGCTGTATCCTGTACTGCTGTGTACTGTACTGCTGTGTACTGTACTGCTGTGTACTGTACTGCTGTATCCTGTACTGCTGTGTACTGTACTGCTGTGTACTGTACTGCTGTGTACTGTACTGCTGTGTACTGTACTGCTATGTACTGTACTGCTGTGTACTGTACTGCTGTATCCTGTACTGCTGTGTACTGTACTGCTGTATCCTGTACTGCTGTGTACTGTACTGCTGTGTACTGTACTGCTGTATACTGTACTGCTGTGTACTGTCCTACTGTGTACTGTACTGCTGTATTGTACCACTGTAACCTCATCTACTGTGTGCGCTGTTCCAGGTGTGGACTCCTAAATATTGATGAGACCAAGCGCAGGCTCAGCAATCGTTTTGCTGAACAACTCCACTCAATCTGCCTAAACCTACCTGATCTCCTGGTTGCTCAACACTTTAACTCCCCCTCCCATTCCCACATTGACCTTTCTGTCCTGGGCCTCCTCCATTGTCAGAATGAGGCCCTGCGCAAATTGGAGAAACAGTACCTCATATTTCGCTTGGGCAGCTTAAACCCCAGCAGTATGAATGACTTCTCTAACTTCAAGTAGCCCTTGCTTTCCCTCTCTCTCCATCCCCTCCCCCTTCCCAGTTATCCAACGAGTCCTTCTGTCTCGGACTACATGTTATCGGTTTGCTTTGTTGTTACCTTCTCCCAACTAACAATGATCTATTCTTCATTTTCCTTGAAATCCATTCCCTTTGTCCTGTTTTCACACCTTACACTCCTTATCTATACACTTCCTTATCTAGGTACCGCCCACTCCCGTGACATCAGTCTGAAGAAGGGTCTCGACCAGAAACATCACCCATTCCTTCTCTCCAGAGATACTGCCTGTCCTGCTGAGTTACTCCAGCATTTTGTGTTTATCTTCAGTTCAACAGCAATTGAAATTTATCATCTTAGGGGAAAATTGCCTTTGTACAGAATTTGTGGTATTTTGGTTAAAAAGCAAAATAATATGTGACTATGATGTGTTTCCATTTGTGCCTTATGATGCAATGAGCAGAGGGGACAAGTAGGTGAGGGACGGTGTTTCAAGTAACAATTCTAGATATTGGTTTGTCTAAATCCTTTTATACACAATGGAACTTAAAAAATATATATTTCATGACAATGTAGAATGCATACTGGAAACAACAGCAAATGTTCAAACTAAATTCAGACTTTTCCACATTTAACAAAAGGTGGAGCACATAACACAGAAATTGTTCACATCCCAGAAAACTTTTTTTTTCACTAAATGCTGGTGTGCCCTTTGTTGGACTTGTCTTGAGCAGCAATATTTCTCTTTAGACACAGTAATTTTAAAAGAAAGAAATGTCCTATTTCCTTTCATTTTCTTCCTTATTCTCTTGATAAGTGCAGAATAAATCTAAAAATGAATTATAATGACAAAGTGTGGAGAGGACTGTACATTTATTATATAAACTGTGTTTCAAGTCTTTGACTTCAGATAATTAAAAACAAATACTAAAACAGTTGCCTTTAGCTCTTGGGATTGATAAACTGGCGTGAAATCTTAAAACTAGAGCTCAAAGCCCAACAGTTTCAATTGCATTGAACATATTCTACACATTAGACTCCCATGTGCATCTGTACTCTCCTATCCCATTGATGACCTCTGCTATCTGCCAGCCTAGAGGGCAAGACTTCTGCGCCCAGCTGAGATAGTGGAGTTTGAAGGCAGCCTTTCTGAGTCTGAAGGAACTACATAAATCAGCAAAACAGCTTGCTATAATTTTGGCCTGTCACAAAATGGTTGAAAAGTAAAATTAACTTCTATACTTCTTTAACACAGAAGAATTAACCGAATTTTCCCTTTACATAAAATATATATATTTTAAAGTTGGTGAACAACAAATTGTAGACTGTGTCGTCAGAAGAAGAAAAGCAGCTGGAGTTGTGTGCTGAATTAGCTTTCCTGTTGCTGTCCAGGAGATCAGGGTAGTCAAAAAGGCATTTGGCACATTGGCCTTCATAAGGCAGTGTATTGAGTATAGGGGTTGGAAGGTCGTGTTATGATTATATAAGGTGCTGGTGAGGCCACATTTAAAGTATTGTATTCAATTTTGGAACCATGTTATAGGAGAGATGTTGTCAAGTGGGAATGGGTGCAGAAAAGATTTACAAGGATGTTGCCAGGACTCGGGGGCCTGAGCTATAGGGAGGTTGAGCAGGCTGGGACTCTATTCCGTGGAGGGCAGGAGGATGAGGGGAGATCTTATAGAGGTGTACAAAGTCATGAGAGGAATAGATTGGGTAAATGCACAGTCTCTTGCCCAGAGTAGGGGAATCGAGAACCAGAGAACATAGTTTTAAGGTGAGAGTGGGGAGAAAGATTTAATAGGAACCTGAGGGGTAACTTTTTCACACAAAGTGTGTTGGGTGAATGGAACGAGGAAGTAGTTGAGGCAGGGATTATCATGACATTTAAGAAACATTTAGACAAGTACAGGATAAGTTTAGAGGGAAACTTCTAAATTTGTTTAGAAGTTTAAAGTTTAGAATAGCTGGCTTGAAGGGTCAAATCGCCTACTCCTGCACCTATTGTCTATTGAAATGGGCCAAATGCGGGCAGGCGGGACGTGTAGAGGGGACTCATTGGTCGGTGTGGCCAAGTTGGGCCGAGGGGCCTGTTTCCACATTTCCATGAGTAAGGCTATTTTTACTCATTGATCTCAAACAGCAGCCCACATTTTAGTTTTACATGTAAATTGATTTTCAGAGAGATCAACAGGTTAAATTTTAAGTTTTGTGCATTATTTTGCATTAAGGCAGCATATAAAACTATTGTCATATTCTTATGTGATTTTCTGCTGTGTATTTCCAAAATTGCATAGAGTTCAGTAATGATTTTAAGTATACAGCTTAATCTCCAGAATCACTGTCTCTGTATATTGAAACGTGTTGAACTTGTTGACTCGTGTGCAGATGTTTGACAAGGCACCTGTTTGACTGATTAATGTCTGTCCCACTGTCCAGAAATTCAAAGCTCCCCCTCCATGGTCAGCAATAATGTTCTCCATTGACGATTGGCAGCCTTGTTGCAGCCATTGAGGCAGTAACTTGTAGGACCAGCAGGGGAGACAGAGGTACACACAAGATCACGGGCAGGAATGTACAAGTGGAAGGTAGACACAAAATGCTGGAGTAACTCAAGTGAGTGAGGCAACATCTCTGGAGAGAAGGAATGGGTGACCCGAAATGTCGCCCATCCTTCTCTCCAGAGATGCTGCCTCACCTGCTGAGTTACTCCAGCATTTTGTGTCTACGTTCAATTTAAACCAGCATCTGCAGTTCTTTCTTACACACAACATACAAGTGGTCGATGCATCTATGCAATACGACAACTGGCAAACCTAGTTTGGAATTTGTACTTTCTGAAGGCTTTACTTTTAATGCCTGAAGATAATAGCTAGTAATGGATGAAAGGCAGGAATGGAGAGAATGTTGGCACTGATTAGTTATGGTTACTGACTCCACCCATTTGTTCCGGTGGAGTTGAGTGAATGGGGGATGGATAGATTGCATCCTCTCTTCCAGTAATTTTTTAATACATAATTGCAACAGTCAGGAGATTTCAGTCACAAACTTTTCAGTGATACACAGCCATCTTCAGCACTGATGATCACTGAAATCAGGGGAAGAAGACGACTCCCTCAATACTCTGTCAAACTAGTCTTCTGCTCCCCATAATTAGTAAATAGGGATGTGGATTGTGTTAATGTGGTGAAAGGGATCCACAGACAAAGCCTAAAAGCAGAGGGATTGAATGCAGCAGTGACGACAACCAAGTTTCAGGAACTTCATTGATTATGTTACAGCGTACACCCATCATTGTAACAGAAAATTAGATCTACTATTAACGGTTGGACATGTGGAAAATCATCTCATTCAGTTTGTCATCTAATTAAGTATTTCTGAATTCAATTCTGTGTAAGACCTCTTTTTACTGTTTATCAAGTTTCTGTAATTATCTATCTACCTTATTCTGTAATTATCTATCTACCTCCCACTCACCTGACATTAGTCTGAAGAAAGGCCTCAACCCAAAACGTCACCCATTTCTTCTCTCCAGAGATGCTGCCTGTCTCACTGAGTTACTCCAGCATTTAGTGTCTATCTTCTGTAATTAAGACCTCATTTTACTGTTTATCACATTTCTGAGCAACATCTCGTTTTATTGTTAGTCAAGTTTCTGTAATTAAGACCCCATTTTACTGTCACTTTTCTGAGTAATCTGGTCATCTGGAAATATAAAAGCTTTACCAAAGTCACACTTGGGAGATCAGCTTTGACTGGTCTCCTGGTGCGCACCAGGTTTATTAAATCCCCCATTACCTCAAACACCAACTCCACGTGGCCTTTCCATTTTGCTCCTACAGCCTGTTTCCACACTGTATCTCTGCACTAAACTAGAAAAAATGCCCCCCATGTTACTGTTAAATTAGTTACGTACAAAATGCTCCCCAAATGCTAAGAATTCAGCAGCAAACAGTTATAATAATGAAGATAAAACTTGCAAATAATTCATGAACTCTTTCCATTAACACTGGCAGGGGAAATGTAATCATTTGTGAAATGTAATGTTATGTTCAATGGGAAACTCCCAAGTTGAGGTTATATGCTGCAACAGGGCTGTTAACTCCTGGTATTCCCAGATCAATTCTAAGTTATAGATTAAGACCAAAATCTATGTTTTTTATTACATTTATGTTCTGACTAGAGACCACATGCTGCCAAGATTTACACTGCGGGTTTATTCGACATAGAATACATTAATGATGAGTTACAATGAGCACAAAGTTGGATACTTGCACAGCTACGACAATGTTTACTATTCATTTGTGCAATCCCGTAACTGTCCTCATTGAAAATGGCCATACTGATAACAGATCAGTGGTGTGCATTGATTAATGTCACAATCTGATCATTCTTCATGATGCTACTGACTGCTTTCCAACATAGTCAACAATATGATTGCACATCTTGAATGCCATTTTTTAATATTAGGATGTGAAAAAACATTTAAAAACAACATTTTTAAAATCATTTCTCACCCCTTATCTGTAAAACAATGAACAAAATAATGGGCTTGGTGGGCCGAAGGGCCTGTTTGCACGCTGTATCTCTATATTAAAATAAAATAAAACTATCATAGGTGAAGATCAAACTGCATTTCAGCAATGAACTGTAACAGGAAAATGAATATACAAACAAAATTTATGCAAGTGAAAATTGCCCTGAAGACTTCGAAGAGGGAGAAAAATCACTTAAGCAAAAAAGGAATTGAAAACTAACAAGGTAGAAATTTAGTATGGTGACTGAAACTTGCCAAAACCACAATGTTTTAAAGATGGAACAAGAAACTGTGAAAAAGTGGGATAAATTGAGAGAATCAAAGTGGAATTGATGGAATGGCAATAAGCTAGAATGAACAATTCTATTGTGTGATACATGATTTTTGTGCAATGCACAGTACAGCTTTTTTGAATGAAAGTTTGGAAGATAAATTTGGCAACTTATACATTCTGTGAAGACCGAGATTGGCCTTCATCGTTTTTCTATATATCTGATGCATTAATGCTCCAATGCAGCAGTGGATCAAACTTCTGCAGTTTTTATCCATGCATGTCTAAAAATAAGTGGCTCCTCAAGGAGTCACTCATGCAGAAGCAGCGTGAGGCCAGACAAAGTTCATCAAAGCAGAGTAAAGGGGACCAACTCATGCAGGATTGTCATCAAGTTGATCAATTTTACATAATTACCCAGGCAACAGATTTCCATACAGTCCATATCCTTCAATATCTAGCCTGACCCTTTCCAAATTACTAATATGATAATTTCTACCACCCTTCCCCAAATGATTCAACCTAATTCTTGAAGTTCCAATGTCACCAGCTACAGATGAGGCGCTGAATCACCACAGAAGGGATCACTTTCTTGATTATCTAGACATGCAACATATCCATTTTCCTTCATGTGCTCCACAATAAAAAAGCTTCCAAGTGTACAAAGAATGCAAAGCCTGATCAATGGCACGCAATACCTTGGGTCTCATGTATGACACAATTGTGTTGGAGCGGCCCCCTTTGAAAAGGAAAATAGCTCATTGGCCATACCAAGACCATTAATTCAACTTGCCATTTCAGGTGCCATGGAGCCATTAGGTTGCTGATTGAAATCAATGAAAACAAATTTCAGAACCAGAATTCAATGCCCATTTGTTAAGGGGCTGTCCCACTGTGGCGACCTAATCCGCAAGTTCTGGCGAGTTTGCCCTCGATTCATACACGCAGCTCGGTCGACACGAGGTCCTAGGAGGTCTTTGTAAAGCCCCTGTCCCACTGTACGAGGTAATTCACGAGTTCTCCTGAGTTTTCCCCTGATTCAAACTCGGAGAATGTCCGTAGCGGGTCCGTAGGAGTCCGTGGATGTCTCATAGCAGCTTGTAATGCTAACGGTAGGTACTCGGAACATCCGGTAACTCGTGACATTTTTTCATCCCTGCAAAAAATGTCCACGAGTAAAAAAGTACTCGTGATGACATATTAAAAAACTTTTGATACCTACCGTTAGCATTACGCACCGCTATGAGGCATCCACGAACTCCTATGGACCCGCTACGGACATTCTCCGAGTTCGAATTAGGGGAAAACTCGGGAGAACTCGTGAATTACCTCGTACAGTGGGAAAGGGGCTTAACTCTCCTTCATGCTCGAGAGTAGTCCCCGCATACTCGAGGCCTCAGCTAGGTCGCAGCGTATTTTTCAACATGTTGAAAAATGCCCGTGAGTAAAAAACGGTCGCCATGGAAAAAATCTATACTTTTTTTATTCATATGTTTAGTCAAAGTAGGTTGTAGTAGGTCGGCATGTTATTCGTAGGTAATCGAGGGTAGTCAAAGGTAATCGAAGGTAGTCGAAGGTAGTCATAGATAGTCTTCAACATAGTCAAAGGGAGGTCGAAGGGAGGTCAAAGGGAGGTCGAAGGGAGGTCAAAGGGAGGTCGAAGGAGATCGAAGGAGGTCGTCTTCACTCTCCACTATTCTGTGTCCAATTTTCCCGAAGCTAGTCGAACATAGTCCGAAGGAGGTCAAAGGAAGTCTTCTACATAGTCGAAGGAGGTCTTCAACATGACATTTTTTCAAACACTCCTAAACTCTTCTAAACTCACCAATTAGGTCACCGCAGTGGGACAGCCCCTTTATGACACTCCACAAATTGTGCAACTGGGGATGAATTTCTCCCACATTAGTTGTGCAAAGAATGATCAGCGAGCCAAAAAGGTCAAGTTGTCGGATGTAAATGGGATGTGAAAATGGAGTGAGGCAGAACCATGAATTAGTTCGGAACTAAGAAGAAAGATTTTGTATTGTGCATTATGGAAAAGAAGAACCCATAAAGGTTGACTGATGGGCATAGTTATAGAGGACTGCCAGCCATCAAGCTGAGCAAAGGACATAACTAGATATGACAATAGCAGGGATGAAGGGTCCAAGTGCAACAACTTAATGAAGTGATCACTAAGCAAGAAAGTTTCAGCATAAGAGAAATAAGATTTAAGAGCAGGAATTTCATAAACTTGACACCTGCTGAGTCCTAAGAGCTGATTCTTTTTGTTCACCATAAGATAAGAGGTGAAGCTGCCCCAACCGACGTTGTGATACCTTTGATCGGTTTCTTTGGCTTGTAGCCTACTTTGAGGTATTTATCTTTGGTGTATCAGAGTGTATATATATTAAAGATTCTTCTGGAATTAAAAAAAAGATCCTCTGAAAAATTAAACTTTTCGCTCATTTGTGCCTGGGAATTATTTAAAAATTCATGATGAGGATTTGAATGTTTTGAAAAGCCTTTCATGTTCAATAAATAAGCTCATGGTCTGTACAAAGTAACTACAAAGTAGATACTTTAAAGCAGCAGAACATTCCAAATTAAAATTCAATTAAAAAAAAAGCATTCTTACTTTCACTGATAATCCTTATATCCTCTGACCATGACATATCAGAGCTTCCAAATATCGCATGATGCAAAGAAACTGCTCTCTAACTGATGGCAAGTACGATCACATTTAACAACTCTTAACAGGATTACATAACTCATTTCCCCGGTAGAGGAATTTCTACCACCTCACCGTGGTCCGTTATAGTGAAAGCATCTCGTAGTTCATGATTTACACATTCCTACTTTGCCCAACATCGCATTATTATGGCAAATGGCCCTTGCAATGGGTTGACATTTTAAAAATCTCAAGATTCAGTAATGAAATTAGCAGAAGAAAAATGCAAGATGAAACTACATTTATGATGGATATATATTTACTGGGGTTGCAATCAAAGGTAAAACTTCCATGTAAGTTGCAGCCACCACCCTCCTCACCTCCAAATGATGCCACAAAACACATTGTCATGAAGGGTGAACAAAAAAGGCTCATTGGTGATGCTCCAGTACTATTAGATACAATTAACAAGATCCACACATCTCACAGTGACATTTAATGCACAACGGATCATGAGAAGAATACCAACATGTGTCCTGTTGGAATGAGCTGAGCAGTCAAGCTTGCCAGCAGACAGAAGAAAAATAAACCAACGAACAGTGCAGCACAGGAATGGGCCCTATGGCCCACAATGTTTGTGCCGAACATGATGGCAAGTTAAACTGATCTCACCTGCCTACACATGATCCATATCTCTCTATTTCCTGCATATCACATGCCTATCTAAAAGCCTCTTAAAAGCCGCTCTCATACCTGCCTCTATCACCACCCGTAACAATGCGTTCCTGCCCCCCATTACTCTGTGTAAAAAAACTTGCCCCGCACATCTCCATTAAACATTCCCCCTCTCATCTTATTGCTATGGCCTCTAGCCTTAGACATTTCCACCCTGGGAGAAAAGGCTCTGACTATCTATCCTATCTATGCCTCTCATAACCTTGTATACTTGTATCTCTAACTAAGACTACACTTCCAGCAGCATAGTTGAAATGACCAATGAAGTCACCACCAAAGACCAGAACATGACACATCTCCCAAGGTCTCATTCGGACACCCACAGCTACAGTGCACACTATAAATATAAAGTACAATAAGCTTTCAATCTATTGGAATAGGTAAAAAGATATCTAGAAAACAGGATTTAAAATCTGAAATGAATACAGGAAGGGTTGGAAATATTCTGTAGGTTAGGATACATGTGTGGACAGGAAAACGACAAGAGACAACGTTTCAAGTCCAAGGCACTTAATTAGAGTTGCTTCTGTCAGACCACAAGTTTCTCCAGCAATTATGTGTTTTTTAAAATATTTCTGATCTCCAGCAGTTGCCAGTTTTTAAAAGATTTAAAATATATTCTCAACGCTAAACTCTGCACAACGGATAAAATAGCACACCCCGCTCGCTAATAGATATAAGTACATTCAAGATTTAAGTGTAGAAAGTCTGATCCTTCTTTTCCCCTCTCCCATCGGGAGGAAAAAGGTATAGGAGTGTGAAAACGCACACCTCCAGATTCAGGAACAGTTTATTCCAAGCTGTTATCAAGTCACTGAACCATCCTATCACCAACTAGAGAGCAGCCCTGAGCTACTATCTACTTCATTGGAGACCTTCAGACTATCTTTAATTGAACTGTACTGGACTCTATCTTGCACTAAAGTAAACATTATTCCTGTTATCCTGCATCTGTACAGATAACACTTGATTGCAATCATGTATCTAGTCTTTCCGCTGACTGGATGGCACGCAACAAAAAAGCTATTCGTAACTTGGTGTATGTGACAATAAACTAAACCACATTCCTAATATTTATAATGATTGCATTAATTACAAATTCAATCATCTTTTTAGACAACTGATCTGATTCAAAGTAGCAAAAAGGCTTTTAATCACAGGGCATTCTAGTATCAATAATGCATGCTCAAGTTGATACTGCCAACTATATACAACATTGTACAAGAAACTGTAGATGCTGGAATTTTGAGCAAAAAGCAAAAGGTTGGAGGAACTCAGCGGTTCAGGTTGCAATGTCACCTGCCCATTCTCTCCACAGATGCTACCTGACCCGCTAAGTTCCTCCAGCACTTTGAATATTTGTTAATGTACAAAATGAAGTAGCATTCTGGAGACAACAAAGTTATCATAAGGACATAAGGAATAAGAGTAGAATTAGGCCATTTGGCCCATCAAGTCTACTCTGCCATTCAACCATGGCTGATCTTTCTCTCCCTCCTAACCCCATTCTCCTGCCTTCTCCCCATAACCTTTGACAGCTGTACTAATCAAGAATCTATCTATCTTTGCCTAAGAAATATCAACTGATGGCCTCCACAGCCTTCTGTGGCAAAGAATTCCACAGATTCACCACCCTCTGATGAAATACATTTCTCCTCATCTTCCTAAAAGAACGTCCTTTAATTCTGAGGCTATGAGCTCTAGTTCTAGACTCTCCCACTTAGAACAATGAAGTTAGAACAATGAAGCTATAGATGATAAACAATATTCACCATCAGTTTACAAGACTTGAATGGAGAGTGAGTTGGATCAAAAGGTATTCACAGATGTGGACAATAAAAATGTCAACAAAGCTAGGCAGCAGTACTTGACCATCAACATATGCATCAAAGGTTCAATTTATACGCAAGCTTATCTTTTTGAGTCAAGTTGTCACCCAAGATTTTGCAAGTTACCATGCAAGGAATAGATCATAGTCTGAGTAATTAGGATATCCATTTCTTACAATGAATCCAGAAAGAGAAAATCCTGACTTTCGAGGAAGATATTACAGAAACAAAGTCTAAAGATGAAGCAAAGCAAATGTATATTTTTGCAATGAGATGTAGTTTGAAGGTTAATGTCAGTCAGTAAAATAAAAAAGTGGAGGCCATCACCAATGCTGCAACCATGATTTTCATTACACCTGTGCCTTAATGTGCTTACGCATTTGAAAATAACTCAATTCAACTTGAAGGACTTTGAAAACTGGTGACCAGACAATTCTTTAGTTGGAGCAGCAATCCACTTGCTCTTCTTCCATTCCGATGTAAAAACAAAGAACTGCAGATGCTGGTTTAGACCAAAGATAGACACAAAGTGCTGGAGTAACTCAGTGGGTCAGGCAGCATCCCTGGAGAAAAAGGATGGATGATGGTTTGGGACGGGACATTTGTTCAGACTCTTTTTATCTCCAACTGCAGGTGAGGCATCAACTGTCTTGACTTTTCTGCTCCCCTTACCTACTCTAATCTCACCTCCGAACGCCAAGCCCTCCGCTCACTTCAGGACATCCCCTACATTATCATCAAACTCGCTGATAAGGGTGGTCCCTATCGAATGCATCCTCTTACCTACCCCTTGACCATGACTCCACAGATGAGCACCCGGCCATTGTCTTCTTTTTTTAAGTCTGAGGAAGGGTCCGGACCCGAAAAGTTCCCCATCCTTTTTCTCAGGAGATGCTGGCAGACCCGCTGAGTTACTCCAGCACTTCAGGTCTATCTTCCAGTTTGGTGTGTTGTTTTCAATGCTCATGACCTGTAATGAGCAGACAGGAATGTTCGGTGAACTTTTGTAACTTTGTCGGCACCAAAACCTGGCGACATTAGTGTATTTGCTAGATGAGATTTGCTAAATGGTTTTACTGGGTTGGATGCCAAACAAAGCATTTCACTGTACCTTGGTACATGTAATAATAATGTATCATTGAATCATTGAAATATATTCTGTCATTTACTCTGGAGAGACAGGATGCAGTTTGATCACCTTTTTGCAGAACATCCTTTGGATGACTCTTAATCTACCATTGACTTTTGTCAAGGACGTTACAGTCCATTGGGTTAATGTTTATTTTTTTCCCTTTTATCTATGCTATTCTTTTTTTTTAAGAATTGACATCTTGACAGCCCATCACAGACATTCCCACTGTTCTATCTTCCCTTCTTACTCTGCTATTTAAAACACAATTGGCTTCTCACTTACCCACTTCTAAGAGGTTGTAAAATTATAAGCTCCATAGTACATAAATGGAAAGAATTTCTCTGCATCAGGAATCAAAATATCATCTTTAAAATCAAATTTAAATTTGAAATTAAGACAGGATTGATTACTTCTTCAAGTTTTAGCTTGGCTTTAGTTCAGAGATTCAGCATGGAAACAGACCCTTCAGCCCATCAAGTCAACATCAACCAATTTTTCTTTGGCAAATATTGAGGAATATTTGTAGAAGTACTTACCTGGTAGAGTTGTTAACTATAATCAATAATCAAACCTTTATCTAGCTGAAAAAATACCATTTGTGTTAAACTTAACCTTCAAGGGCGGCACGGTGGAGCAGCAGTAGTTGCTGCCTTACAGCGCATGCAGCGCTGGAGAACCGGTTCGATCCCGACTACGGGTGCTGTCTGTACGGAGTTTGTACGTTCTCCCGTAACCTGCGTGGGTTTTCTCTGATATCTTCAGTTTCCTCCCACACTCCAAAGATGAATGCAACAACAAAAATTGTCTCTAATGTGTGTAGGATAGTGTTAATATGTGGGGATCGGTGGTCGGCGCGGACCCGGTGGGCCAAAGGGCCTGTTTCCATGCTGTATCTCGACACTAAACTAGTTTATCTCACTGGTAATATCCTCTATTTATTCTGTTATTAATTTTACAGATATTCATGATTTTTACCTCTATCCAGTGATGATGGAAGGATCAATTTGTAGCAAGTTGTGTATGGGTTATTCAGACCACGTGTTTGACTGGTATCCAAAGCGGGTATATCATTTAGTCTGGCTAGTTGCTTCTGAGAAGCATTTTGCAAATCTGAAAAGCAGGAGAGCCCCTTCATCCAATTAGAAGAAGCTGCAAGTCAAATAGTTTGGTATTATAGTTATGAAAAAAACCCTCCAAGAGCTGACTGCAGCAGTTCTGCCTGCTTGTTAGTTTTTTAGAAGACAGTGACATTTAATAATGCCCTCAAAAAAAGGTGGTATCATGAATGTTGTCCATGTAATCTTCTACTGGTTAATACATCTGTTTAGTAGTAAAGGCTTAACACAAAGCCTGATGTTATATTATTTTTCCATCACCCAAGTCACGACCACTTAATAAATAATGAATCCAGAAAGTCAAACTAAAGTGAAGACAGCTTTCCATTTTATCCTGGGATTACTGTTGATTCACTTGGATAACTGGGACAGTATAAATACTCTGGAGAGTGGGAGGATTAAGGACGTATCCATGCAAGTAGGTGAAACACTGAACCTGCAAAAGAGTCGAATTGCGGCAGTTGCTTATCTATGCAATTCAGAGCTCTACGCCAGCTGATCTTAACTTTCAGGGACAAATGGACCAGGAGCATGTAATGAACACTTTATCCATTTGTCCAGATAATAGAAGTCCTCCAGTCCTTCAACAATATGCCCAAATTATTTGAAACAACACTGGCTATGTCCTTCCTGTCCCAGAAATACAGGACTTGTCCTACACACTTAAGGGGCTGTCCCACTTAGGCGATTTTTCAGCGGACTGCCGGCGGCTGTCAAGTTCGCGGCAGTCGCCTGAAAAACCGGGAACTGGAACGGCAAATGTCAGAGTGGAAACATAGAAACATAGAAACATAGAATATAGGTGCAGGAGTAGGCCATTCGGCCCTTCGAGCCTGCACCGCAATTCAATATGATCATGGCTGATCATCCAACTCAGTATCCTGTACCTGCCTTCTCTCCATACCCCTGATCCCTTTAGCCACGAGGGCCACATCTAACTCCCTCTTAAATATAGCCTTTGCAGCAGCCACAGCCCCAGCCCCTCCCCCCCACCCCCGCAGCCTGTGTCGAAGGGCGTCGTCACGTGTGTGGGAATAGAGAAAGAGGATTGGGGGTGATAGGGAATGGGTAACAGATGGACTGTCCCTACCCCTCCTACTTCAACTCTCCCTCCCCCTCTCTCCTCTCCCCCTCCCTCCCCTCCCACACATCTCTTCCCCCTCCACCACCCCTCTTCACCCCCATCTCCCCCCCCACCCCCTTCCCCTCTCTCTTGCACCACTCCCCGCTACTCCTCTGCCTCTCACTCCCCACTCTTCCCCTCTCCCTCCCCACCTCTCTCCCTCCACCCTCCCTCTCTCCCTCTCTTCCCCCTACTCCTCTCCCCTTCCCCTCATCCCCTCGCCCCTCTCCCCCCTTCCTGCCCTCCCCGCTCTTCTCCCACTCCCCACTCTCCTCCCCCTCCCTCTCACCCACCCTGATCTCCTCTCCCTCCCCAATCTCTCCCCTTTCCTCCTCCCCCTCTCCCCTCCATCTCCGTCCCCCTCTTCCCTTCCCTCCCCTCTTCTCTCCCCACCCCGTCTCCTTCTCCCCCCCTCCCCTCCTCTACCCAACCCCGTCTCCCTCTCCCCCCCTCCCCCCGCCTGTGTGTTTGGGGGGTGGTTAGTGTGAGTGTGATGCCGCAGCCGCAGCCCACCCCAAACGCAAGGTAAACAAAAAAATGAAGTATAAACTCAGCGGGTGCAGCAGCATCTTTGGATCGAAGGAAATAGGCAATGTTTCATAACAAAACATGTCTGAAGATGGGTTTCGGCCACAAACATTGCCTATTTCCTTCGCTCCATAGATGCTGCTGCACCCGCTGAGTTTCACCAGCTTTTTTTGGTGTACCAGTCTCTCTGTCTCTGCCCTCTCTCTCTCTCTCTGCCCTTCTCTCTTCACAGCCCGCAGCTCAACTCATGAACACCCGCTCAAAACACCCCCCTTCACCTATCTCTCACATCCTCTCCTTCCTCTCTCCACACCCTCCTCTCTCTCCCCCTTCCTCTCCCCCTTCCTCTCTCCCCCTTCCTCTCCCCCCTTCCTCTCCACCCTCCTCCTCCCCCTCTTCAAATTTTTTTAATTCTAACATTAAATTTTCTCTCTCTGACCCCCCCCTCTAGACGCACCTGAGAGGTGAGGGTTATTCGTCAGTGGATAGGGTGGAGATGGGATAAAAGAACAAATTAAAAAATTAAGATAATATCAAGGGTTGTGATGAGTGTGTGTGTTTGTGGGTGCCAGATTCCCACCCCGCAACCGTGCTTTGCAGGAAAGGGGGTGGTTAGTGTGACGCCACAGCACCCCCCCCACCCGCAAACGCACGTTCGGTGTCCAGACCCAACGGGTCTGCACTTGGTCTAGTATACATCTAAAACTAAAACAGAGGATAGCAAAATTATAAATTTTTTAGATAACTGTAATCTTCCAAAACTTGACCTCTCGGAACAAGAGGAATTAGGAGCTCAGATTACACTTGAAGAAATAGGAGAAACAATAAAATCGCTGAAAAATGGTAAGACGCCTGGACCAGATGGTTTTAGCAATGAATTTTACAAAAGATTTCACGAGATAACGGCTCCACGTTTACTTAAATTATATACTCACGCCTTTAAAGAAAATATACTACCAGAATCATTAGCTGAATCAACTATTATGCTTATACCAAAAAAAGATAAAGATTTAGAAGAACTTGACTCATATAGAGCTATATCACTTTTAAATACAGATCAGAAAATTTTAGCAAAGACCTTAGCAAGAAGATTGAGCAAATATATTAGTAAATTGATAAATCCTGATCAAACGGGGCTTATACCCAAAAGACATTCATTTAATAATTTGAGACGCCTGTTTAATATAATGTACTCACATAAAATGGAAGAAGAAGATATATCGTTTGTTTCTCTGGACGCAGAGAAAGCATTTGATCAGGTAGTGTGGCAGTATTTATATAAAGTACTGCCAAAATTTAAGATGGGAGAGAATTTTATTGTATGGGTAAAATTATTATATGACAAACCGACAGCAAGAATATTAACTAATAACATGTTATCTCCAAAACTTCAATTATCGAGGGGCAATAGGCAGGGATGTGCATTATCACCCCTGCTATTTGCCCTTATGATAGAGCCCTTAGCTGAAAGTATAAGAATTCATCCGAATATTCAGGGATATAATACTAAGGACTCAAATAAAAAAAATGTATAGACGATATACTTCTATACATTACAAATTCGCAAACGAGCATACCAAACTTATTAAATTTAATAGAGGAATTCGGTTCTTTTTCATGATACAGAATAAACTGGAATAAAAGTGAAATCATGACGTTAAAACCTCAAGAATCGACACACCTATTAAAATTCCCCTTTAAAATCGCAACAGAAAAATTTAAGTATTTGGGTATCCAAATTACTAGAAAATACAAATCATTATTTAATGCTAATTTTACGCCTTTATTAAATAAATTGAACGTGTTGATTAAATTCTGGAAAACACTCCCATTGTCATTAATAGGCAGAATAAACGCTATAAAAATGATCTTTTTACCACAAATATTATACCTATTTCAATCTATACCATTATACATACCAAAAAACATCTTCAAAAAACTAGACTCTAACATTACTAACTTTATTTGGGACTATAGATCACATAGAATTCAAAGAAAACACCTGTGTAAACCCGAAGACGCTGGGGGACTTTCACTTCCGAACTTTTTGTATTATTACTGGGCAGTCATATTAAAAATATAATTTATTGGTTGGACAGTCCTACCCAACAGACAGAATGGATAAGAATGGAGAAAGAGGATTGTTCTCCTCGTAATATAGGAGCGATCCTCTTCTCCCCGATAGAACTGAACAACACAATATATAAGAATAATCCAATTATCCACAATACAATAAGAATTTGGAAACAAATAAAATTAACTTTAAAATTAAGAAACCTATCACTGTTAACGCCAATAGTGAATAATCCTTCATTTAAACCATCTCTCACCGATAATACATATAACCAATGGGAAAGAATGGGAATTAAAAGGATCGGCGATATGTATGAAATGGGAAATCTGTTCTCATTCCAACAATTACAATTAAAATTTAAGCTGAAAAATAACCAATATTTTAAATACCTTCAGATCTGTGACTTCATGAAGAAATATATACAAATATATCAAACTTTAACTTTAGATCCACTGGAAGAAGCAATGAATATTAAGGCTGACTCACAGAAATTAATATCATATTTATATAATAGTATTTTAAACATAGAACTACCATCCACAGAGGCACTTAGAGAAAATTGGGAACGAGAATTAATGATAAAAATCACGAATGAAACATGGGAAAAGCATTTGATATATATACACAAATGTTTGATTAACGTAAGACATAACTTAATTCAATTCAAAATTCTACATAGATTATATTATTCAAAAACTAGTCTGAATAAATTTTATCCAAAAACTTCTCCCATTTGTGATAAATGTTTATCTCAAAATGCCACTATAACACACTCTTTTGTTTCCTGCATAAAACCTCATAAATTCTGGAGCGACATCTTTGAAATATTTACAAAATTATTCAAGATAAAAATGAAGCCTAACACTGAAATGATTATACTTGGAGTAACGGAAGATGGGAACAAACTGAACACATTTCAAAATTCATTTTTTTAATTATGGGTTAATAACGGCAAAAAAACTTATACTTAAATTTTGGAAAAAATACACATACCAACCTTAAAATGTGATTTCAAACATGTTGGAAACCACACATCTTGAAGAAATGCGATTCCTCCTAACAGACAAAACAGACCAATTCTTAACGAGTTGGTCTCTATTTATCGACTTCTTGAAAGCATATGGTGCAACAAAATCGTAGAAACCAACTGTTTCAGGACTGGGTGAAGGATGGTCAAGAATATAAATAACTATCTCCTACAAACTCCTACTCTCTACTTCTGCTTTTTCTCTCTTTTTTTTTCTTCCCATCTTTCCCCCCTTTTCCTTTTCACACATCTAGACATTGCTTTTCTATTTCTTTATTATCTATTCTTTCTTTCTCTCTTTTATTGTTAAAGAAATATATATATATATATATGTGAAGCTGTACATAAAATAAAAAAAATAAAATTTAAATTAAAAAAAAAATCCATCTTGGAGAAAAAGATTTCTGACTGTCCCACCTTATCTATACCTCATAATTTTATACACTTCTCCCTTCAACTTCCAGCCTTCCAGAGGAAACAATGTCTTCATCTCTTGGTTCTTGTCCATTCCGGAATACTTTAAATTATGTTGTAGTTTAATTCAAGCTATATTTAGAAATCACTTCAGCGAAGCATTTTCACTTCTAAAAATGTACAAATTTAAAAGGAAAAGGTTGCAGCAGGACTTTTCCACATAATATATTCATCCTTGTCATTAGCTCAAAATAATTTAAAATTAAAGTTGTACTCTATTGCCATTGCCTAATGATGCCTGGACCAGCATCCAAAGAGCAATTGCCAGCTCATTGGCTCTGTTGCTGCATAATGTCCTTTGAAATTACACTGTGGCAGTAAGTCTTCTCAGTCCCATGGCTCAAGGATACTTGTTTCCACTGCATTCTGTGTGTTCAGAGGTGGTCAATGATGTCAATGTGTAATCTGCAGACTTTTCAACAGATGGGCAGCGTGTGCTTGATCAGGAAAGCAAGGAAGGAATTTGTGAGGCAGTGTTTCATTGCATGCTTAAATAGTTTTAAGGTGATAGAGGCAGAGCTTAAGGGAGATGTGCGGGACAAGTTCTTTTTTAACTCAAAGGATGGTGGGTGCCTGGCATGCGCTGCCAGCGATGGTGCTAGATGGAGATACGATAGTGGCATTCAGAAGCTTTTCGAAAGGTACGTGGATATGCAGGGATTTGAGGAATATAGATGTATCTATATCCCTCATTGTCCGAGATAGGACAATGAAATTCTTACTTGCTGCAGCACAACAGAATATGTAAACATAGTACATAACGGGAGAAGAAAAAAAAGTCAGTGTATGTAAACACTTGCACACATACTCAATAAATAACAAATATAGTGCAATAATAATAATAATCTGTTGCAGTTCAGAGCATATTTGTTGTCGTGTTTAATAACCTGATGGCTGCAGGGAAGAAGCTGTTTCTGCCAATTCGAACTGACTGTGGTCTGTGGATGAGGAAGTCGAGGATCCAATTGCAGAGGTATGCATCATGTTTGGCACAGACATTGTGGGTCAAAGGGCCAATTCCTTCACTGTACCATTCTATGTTCTACATTCTGTGTGTTCTTTCTGCCATTAATACTGGCTGTACTCTCCAACAAGTGATTCAAGATTCTCAGTGTCATCCCAAATGGTCCTTTTACATTTTAAATGGTCATGGTCCAGGGATTCCTGGTAGTTAGTGCGGATGTTACACTTTTTTCTCTTGAAAGCTTTGAGAAAATCCGTGCATTGTTTCCTAGCTATAGTAGAGCTCAGATTTGAGTGCCTATTGCAGGATTCAGTGAGGGGTGTGTGAGCAATATAGTCTACACTCTGAAGCCAGCATTTCACACTGTATCCTGATGTTATCACCTCTTCCACAGCCAATAATGGACCATTGTGGGCTCCACCTTTCCTGAGTCATCGGTGCTGGCCCTGATTTGTTCTTTACCTTTTCATGCCTCTAGTTCCCCTCTCCCTCTGACTCTCAGTCTGAAGAAGGGTTTGTTCGGAAATGTCACCCATTTCTTTCCTCCAGAGATGCTGCTTGACCCGCTAAGTTATTCCAGCATTTTGTGTCTATCATCGGTGTGAACCAGCATGTCCAGTTCCTTCCTACATAGAGTGTAATTAAGGCTTGTTGATGGGGACTTCGACTTGGAAGAGGGTAATGACCTTGGTTAGCTTATCCTTCCAATGGATTTGGAGGGGTTTATGGAGCCTGCATTGGTGGCATTTCTCCAGCGCTTTGAGGTGTCTCTTGTAGGTAGTCCATGTCTCAGACATATGTGGAAATGTAAAGATCGCTGTTGCCCAGGAGACACAAGTTTTGTGCAAATTTTGATGTGCTGACCTTCAAATACTCTTTTCTGTAGAAGGACGAAGGCTGTGGTTTTGCATTTTGCACTCGTTGCATTTATCATGACGTTTTATAACGTTCACTTTGCTAGCAATAAACTAATCTGAAATAACACTAGCCTGCTATTTCATGTTTCCTTTATTTATTGTTCAATCAGAATTCTCTTTTTCTTTTCTCTCTCTCTCTCACACACGACCCTTCTTGTTCCTCCCCCCCTCCCTCCCCCACACACAGACACGGCAAAATCTCAAATGCTAAAGAGATCATCTGCTTGACCCCATTGGCAATAATCAAAGTGATGAGAGTAAGGTTCCAGTGGAGTAACAGCTTTGCATTGCACCAGTTGTTGAAATTAATATCATCACATCATGATTAGTCAATGCTAGAGCTAATTAAGGCATGGCTTACATTTGCTATTGTTGGTGTATTTAGTTTGAACAATAACTTACAGACAAGGTTCTCCGAGCAATTGTCTGCCATTCAGGTTCACACAAGAAACTCAGGGAAAGAGTGAGACGCTGGGATGTGATAAGGCTCATTTATTTTATGGTATTCATCAGCAGTTTCTTTTTGCTTAAAAGCTAACAATAGAATCCACTGATTTGGATCAGTGTCATATCAGAACTTAAATGTGAAATTCTGAAGGTGAATGAATGGCTGAAGGGCAGTCTGCCCATTTGGTATCAAATAATTATACTGAAGCCAAATTAATTATGTTATCCATCTTTAACTTGTTTCATCATGTCATGCAGAAATATATGTGTTGGTTTACTGATATATTTTTGCAAAGAGCATAGAAAATACAAAATCTTGTCAGACAGACACAAAATGCTGGAGTAACACAGGAATGTGTGCTGTTTCGGGTCAAGACCCTTCCTCAGTCTGAAGATGGGTCTCGACCTGAAACGTCACCCATTCCTGTTCTCCAGAGATGCTGCCTGTCCCGCTGAGTTAATCCAGCATTTTGTGTCTATCTTTGGTTTAAACCAGCATCTGCAGTTCCTTCCTAGACACTAAATTTTGATAAACACCCTACTCAAGAAGGGGAGAGAAAACTGAAGTTTACAATATGACCTATTCTTGTTGAATATATAACTTGCTGCATGTTCATATGCAATCACTTCTCATTGACATGGATAAGATGGTTAGAAAATTAGGCTACAAGTTTTACAGCATGATATCAATTTTGTTTACACCTACCAATAAAACCTTTCGAACATCAAAATTAGATAATCCAATGTTCATACCACTGGCTTGTAAGCTACCCAAGCAAAATATAAGGTGCTGTTCCTCCAATTTGCATAAACATTGAACTGATCAGTCAGCGTCTGTGGGAGGAGAAACAGAGCTAATCGTTCAGGTGAAAGATCCTTCATCTGTTCCAAGTATTCCCAGCATTTTCTGTGTTTTTCTCGCTGCTGTATGTCTGTGCTTTTCTCATTACAGACGTACAGCAGCATTTGATTTAAATTATGAAGTGTTGACGTTTTTTTGGGAGTCAGGTGTGCAACAAATCTTTAAGCTATTTAGGAGGCCAAGTCACTGGATGGATTTAAGAGAGAGTTAGATAGAGCTCTAGGGGCTAGTGGAATCAAGGGATATGCGGAGAAGGCAGGCACGGGTTATTGATTTGGGGACGATCAACCATGATCACAATGAATGACGGTGCTGGCTCGAAGGGCTGAATGACCTCCTCCTGCACCTATTTTTTTATGTTTCTATGTTTCTATATAGGATGTGCTATTAGGTTCTTTTGAATTAGCTGTGATTATATTAGAGATTGCCCAATGAAATATAATGCAAACATTTTTTATAAAATTCAGTTTGTAAAAGCATTCATCTTAATTTTATCTCGAGTACATTAGTTTTTCATCCAGTGATTTTTTTTCCTGCTATTTGTATAAGATCCTTTAAGAAGACCGGTGGTGTATGCCTGAGAAATCAAATCAGTCACAACAGTGATCACGATCACTGCATGATTATGGGATTAACGATCACGGACATTGTTAATCCCATAACTCCTGTAACGTTGAATAACACAGATATTTATGGCAATACTTTTCCTGCTTCAGACAACTTAAAAAATGAAGCACCATCACCCTCCCTAATTCCATTATTTTTCTGCAAAAGTAGATTATAAAAATCCATAAATAGAATGATAACAGGGTATAACTTTAAATACCAGCTACTGCACAGTTACTTAATACATTATAAAAACCATTAAAGCCTACCTTAGCTTGAAGCAATATTCTGCAGCTAACACTTTTTATATCATTTAATATCTTACATCAATCTACAAGGCCTCTTCTCATTTATCATTCAAAGCTAAAGAGCCCATTAATGTTCCAAGTTCAGTTCTCTGCCACTGTGGATTAACCTCTTGTTATGTTTTTGCATTGACATTGGCATTGTCAGGCTGGTGGGAGAAACATTCAATGATGCACAAAGGTTGATACAAAAGCTATTCACTCTCATATGCCCTGGAGAGCTGTTAAGGTTCAGCCGCTAAGTTGATTCAGAACTAGGGTCAACAGATTCTGGGATATTCAGGCATTAAGGGATATAGAAATAGTGCAGGAGATGGATTTGAACTAAATGATCACCCATGATCTTGATGAAAAGTACAGCATGCTTGAATGATCATATGGCTTACTCCCGCTCTTACTTCTTCAGTGAGAAATATTCTTCTTTCATCGATATTAAATGGAAATAATTATAACTGTTAATTTGCAGATTTCCTAGTCCAGATCTTAGGCTAACTTTTCTTATTCCATTTTTTACTTTTGTTAATATAATTGTATTGTTGATACAATTTTGTTGATATGAGGAATTCCTTTAATCAGAGGGATGTGAATCTGTAGAATTCATTGCCACAGATAGCTGTGGAGGCCAAGACAATGGATATTTGGCCTCCACAGCCAGAGTTCACAGAATCTTGATTAGGAAGGGTCAGGGGTTGTGAGAGGAAGGCTGGAGAATGGGGTTGGAAGGGAAAAGTAGATCAGCCATGATTGAATGGTAGACTAGACATGATGGGCTGAATGGCCTAATTCCACTGCTGTAATTTATGGACATGATTTACTGAGTTAGAACTCCTTTGAAAATACCTCCCAATCTCTGTTGTGCTCCAGCACTGGGCAGCTGCCTGCATTTCACGGCCAGCATTTTGCAAATCACATTCCTCTTCTTACCACATGTAAATAGCACCTGTTTCCAGGCAACTGATTGTTGTCGACCATTAAAGTTTGTTACGGCTGTTTGTCATATTTGTGGTAAAATCTTCTGCCACATAATATCCGGGATGTCGGGCCCATATATCCGAGGATGGATGGGGTGGCATTGGAAGAGGTCAAGAGGACATTGACAAGACTGATCCCGGAGATAATGGATGAACTTATCATGAGCATTTGACGGCTCTGGGTCTGTACTCGCTGGAGTTTAGAAGGATAAGGGGGGGATGGGGGGGGGGGGGGGGGGGGGGGGATCTCATTGAAACCTACCAAATAATGAAAGGACTAGATGGAGAGGATGTTTCCATTAGTTGGAGAGTCTAGGATCAGAGGGCACGGCCTCAGAATAAAAGGACGTACCTTTAGAAAGGAAATGAGGAAGAATTTCTTGGTGGTGAATTGGAGGAATTCATTGCCACATATTGCTGTGGAGGCTAAGTCAATGAGTATTTTTAAAGTGGAGATTGATAGGTTCTTGATGTCAAAGGTTGTGGGGAGAAGGCAGGAGAATAATGGTTGAGAGGGAAAGATAGGTCAGCCATGATTGAATGGCGGAGTGGACTCAATGGGCTGCGGTCTAATTTTGTTCCTATGTCTCATGATTCATGAACTTATGATATTGTGCTCTTGAATCAATGTCCAGGGGCGCATCTGCTAATCTGTCATTAC
>JAXLNO010000629.1:0-68000 GCA_038087875.1 Malacoraja senta
GTGGGGGTGGGGGGTGAGTGGCGGTGGGGGGTGAGTGGGGGTGAGTGGGGGTGGGGGGTGAGTGGCGGTGGGGGTGAGTGGGGGTGGGGGGTGAGTGGCGGTGGGGGTGAGTGGGGGTGAGTGGGGGTGGGGGGTGAGTGGCGGTGGGGGTGAGTGGGGGTGAGTGGGGGTGGGGGTGAGTGGGGGTGGGGGGTGAGTGGGGGTGGGGGTGAGTGGGGGTGGGGTGTGAGTGGGGGTGGGGGGTGAGTGGGGGTGGGGGGTGAGTGGGGGGTGAGTGGGGGTGGGGGTGAGTGGGGGTGGGGGTGAGTGGGGGTGGGGGTGTGACGGTGAGTGGGGAGGGGTTGAGGGGAACGACCCCCCCACATTACACCTCATCCACCCCGGCGGCCGCTGCCACCATCAGCCTCCTGTCCACGAGCGGCTTCAACATCCCCGACACTGATTCCGCTCCGCGCGCCAACCCCAGTCCAATCCCCACTGGGAGCCGGCTCTGATTGGTTGCCATTTGACTAGATGCGACGCGGCAACAGCCGCAGATTGGCTCCCACCCTGAAATGGGGACGAATTGAGGTTCTCATTGGTTGCCGGGTAAGCGAGCGCGGGCCCGTGGTCTGGTCCTCCGGGCCGGTCCTCCAGGCGGTTGGAGCCGGGCGGGCGCGGGTTTGGCGGTTGGTGACGTGGAGCTTTGGTGACGTGAAGATGAAAATGAACCGGCGCCGACATCCGGGCCCTGGAGAGAGAAAGATGGAGACAGAGAGAGAGAGAGAGGGAGAGAGAGAGAGAGGGACACAGAGAGAGAGGAGAGAGAGAGAGAGAGGGACACAGAGAAAGACATAGAGAGAGAGAGGAAGAGAGAGAGACAGAGACAGAGACAGAGACAGAGAGAGGGAGAGAGAGAGAGAGAGAGACATATAAACTGACAGAGAGAGACAGAGACAGAGACAGAGAGAGAGAGACATATAAACTGACAGAGAGAGACAGAGAGTCTGAGATTGAGATGGAGAGACAGACAGACAGTCAGTGACAGAGAGTGACACAGACAACGTGAGAGAGAGAGAGAGATACAGAGAGAAACAGAGTGAGAAAGAGGGAGAAACACACAGAGAGAGACAGAGAGAGAGTGAGAGAGAGAGAGAGAGAGATACAGAGAGAAACAGAGAGTGAGAGACAGAGAGAGATAGACGAAGAGAGAGCGAGAGAAATACAGAGAGAAAGATAGTGAGAGAAACAGAGTGAGAAACACAGAGAGAGAGACAGAGAGAGAGTGAGAGAGAGAGAGTGAGAGAGAGAGAGTGAGACCAAGGCTGACCAAGGCTGGGAGCTGAACATCCAGGGTTATTCAATATTCAGGAGGGATAGACAGACAGGAAAAGGACGTTGGGTAGCGTTGCTGGTTAGAGAGGAGATTAATGCAATAGAAAGGAAGGACATTAGCTTGGAGGATGTGGAATCGATATGGGTAGAGCTGCGAAACACTAAGGGGCAGAAAACGCTAGTGGGAGTTGTGTACAGGCCACCTAACAGTAGTAGTGGAGTTGGGGATGGCATCAAACAGGAAATTAGAAATGCGTGCAACAAAGGTAAAACAGTTATAATGGGTGACCTCAATCTACATATAGATTGGGTGAATCAAATTGGCAGGGGTGCTGAGGAAGAGGATTTCTTGGAATGTATGTCTTGTTGTGCGTGGCCCCTTGGCAAGAGTGACCATAATATGGTTGAGTTCTTCATTAGGATGGAGAATGACATTGTTAATTCAGAAACAAGGGTTCTGAACTTAAAGAAAGGTAACTTTGAGGGTATGAGACGTGAATTGGCCAAGATAGACTGGCAATTCATTCTTAAAGGGCTGACGGTGGATATGCAATGGAAGGCATTTAAAGACCGCATGGATGAACTACAACAATTGTTCATCCCAGTTTGGCAAAAGAATAAATCAATGAAGGTCATGCATCCATGGATAACAAGGGAAATCAGGGATAGTATCAAAACAAAAGATGAAGCATACTGGGAGAAATTCAGTCCAGCAGAGGAGGACATAGAAACATAGAAACATAGAAATTAGGTGCAGGAGTAGGCCATTCGGCCCTTCGAGCCTGCACCGCCATTCAATATGATCATGGCTGATCATCCAACTCAATATCCCGTACCTGCCTTCTCTCCATACCCTCTGATCCCTTTAGCCACAAGGGCCACATCTAGCTCCCTCTTAAATATAGCCAATGAACTGGCCTCGACTACCCTCTGTGGCAGAGAGTTCCAGAGATTCACCACTCTCTGTGTGAAAAAAGTTCTTCTCATCTCGGTTTTAAAGGATTTCCCCCTTATCCTTAAGCTGTGACCCCTTGTCCTGGACTTCCTCAACATCGGGAGCAATCTTCCTGCATCTAGCCTGTCCAACCCCTCAAGAATTTTGTAAGTTTCTATAAGATCCCCTCTCAATCTCCTAAATTCTAGAGAGTATAAACCAAGTCTATCCAGTCTTTCTTCATAAGACAGTCCTGACATCCCAGGAATCAGTCTGGTGAACCTTCTCTACACTCCCTCTATGGCTATAATGTCCTTCCTCAGATTTGGGACAAAGGGCTTAATTAGGAAAGGGAAAATAGATTATGAAAGAAAACTGGCAGGGAACATAAAAACTGACTGCAAAAGCTTTTATAGATATGTGAAGAGAAAAAGATTAGTTAAAACAAATGTAGGTCCCTTGCAGTCAGAAACAGGTGAATTGATCATGGGGAACAAGGACATGGCAGACTACTTTGAATTGAATAACTACTTTAGTTCTGTCTTCACAAAGGAAGACATAAATAATTTGCTGGAAATAGCAGGGGACCGGGGGGTCAAATGAGATAGAGGAACTGAGTGAAATCCAGGTTAGTCGGGAAATGGTGTTAGGTAAATTGAATGGATTAAAGGCCGATAAATCCCCAGAGCCAGATAGGCTGCATCCCAGAGTGCTTAAGGAAGTAGCCCCAGAAATAGTGAATGCATTAGTGATAATTTGTCAAAAGTCTTTAGATTCTGGAGTAGTTCCTGAGGATTGGAGGGTAGCTAATGTAACCCCACTTTTTAAAAAGGGAGGGAGAGAGAAAATGGGGAATTACAGACCAGTTAGTCCAACATCGGTAGTGGGGAAACTGCTAGAGTCAGTTATTAAAGATGGGATAGCAGCACATTTGGCAAGTGGTGAAATCATTGGACAAAGTCAGCATGGATTTATGAAAGGTAAATCATGTCTGACGAATCTTATAGAATTTTTTGAGGATGTAACTACTAGTGGATAATGGAGAACCAGTGGATGTGTTATATCTGGACTTTCAGAAGGCTTTCGACAAGATCCCACATAAGAGATTAGTATGCAAACTTAAAGCACACGGTATTGGGGGTTCAGTATTGATGTGGATAGAGAACTGTCTGGCAGACAGGAAGCAAAGAGTAGGAGTAAACGGGTCCTTTTCAGAATGGCAGGCAGTGACTAGTGGGGTACCGCAAGGCTCAGTGCTGGGACCCCAGCTATTTACAATATATATTAATGATTTGGACGAGGGAATTGAATGCAACATCTCCAAGTTTGCGGATGACACGAAGTTGGGGGGCAGTGTTAGCTGTGAGGAGGATGCTAGGAGGCTGCAAGGTGACTTGGATAGGTTTGGTGAGTGGGCAAATGCATGGCAGATGCAGTATAATGTGGTTAAAAGTGAGGTTATCCACTTTGGTGGCAAGAACAGGAAAGTAGACTATTATCTGAATGGTGGCCGATTAGGAAAAGGGGAGATGCAACGAGAACTGGGTGTCATGGTACACCAGTCATTGAAAGTAGCCGTGCGGGTGCAGCAAGCAGTGAAGAAGGAGAATGGTATGTTAGCCTTCATAGCAAAAGGATTTGAGTATAGGAGCAGGGAGGTTCTACTGCAGTTGTACAGGGCCTTGGTGAGACCACACCTGGAGTCTGATTGTCCCCAGCACCGCCCGCCCGCCTGGAGGACCGGCCTGGAGGACCACGGGCGCTCGGCTCACCCCGCCTGGAGGACCACGGGCACTCGGCTCACCATAGCACGGGGGAGCGCGGACCCACCCGGGGGAGACGAGTCGGAAGTGAGCGCGCAGGGCCTCAGCCTGGAAATGACGTCACGGCCGCGCTGCCTGCCTTCCACGCGCGGTGATGACGACAGCGGTAAGGGTGAAGCATGCGCAGCAGTAGAGTTGCTGCCTGACGGACACAATGATGGATCCCTCCCCCCACCCCCACCCTCCCCCTCCCCCACTACCGGGGCTGTCTTGTCTCTTCTCCCCGTCACTTTCAGCCCACGACATCCACATACACAATATTAGAGGCGGCTCCACGCCTTCATCCCCCCTCCCTCTCACACACCCCTCACACGCCCTCCTCACCACCCCTCACACATCCCCCTAACCCATCCTTACGCACCCCCCCTTTCACACACCTCCTCACCCCCCCTCAACCCCCTTCCACCCCCCCACCCTCCCCTCCCTCACCCCATCATCCCCTCACGCACTCAACACCCCTCTCGCCCCCTCACCCCATTCACCCCCCTTTACCCCCTCACAACCTCCTCCCTCATCCCCCTCAAATCGCTCCACACCCTCCTCACCCCCTCCCCGTTCACCCTCACACACCCCTATTCTAGCAATGTTACAAAATTTTGAGATTTAAAAAATAAAGTCTGCAATTTATCCCATCAGATAAAGCATAAAAAGAAGTTTAATTTGACACTTAATTCACTTTCATATCTTCAGTATTAAAGAAGTTATGGCCATTATCATACTCAGAAATTAGCATCTAGTTCCCTATTGCTTTTCCATTGACTTAACTCAAAAGCTGTGATCGAGGACAGTTAAAAGCCCATAACTTTCTTAAAAATTATGGTAACTGAAAGAAATTTTCAGGTATTATAGATTGAAGCATTCTGAAACAAATATGAAACAATCTTACTTCGAAGACATGAAAGTAAAGCATATAATTAGTTAGTTACCTAATTGTAGCTAATTACAAAATTCAATTACTAGATCTAAACATCTATCAATTTCTTAAGAATAGATTAACATTTTTAAATAGCCTAAGTGTCCAAATAACATTCACACAATAATTCACAATATAACATAATTTTTAAATCTAATTTTCATGAATTTACAGGCCAAATGGAAGGAATTGAATGTTTAATACCTGTAAATTAATGGGCATTTAATTCATCTTGCGAGTGAGAATTTCTGGAACGTTCTTTTGGAACGTTCATTTGCGGTGAATTTAACCCCGTATTGGCATGAAAAATACTGCCGTTAATTCGGGGAATAAAATCACCGTGTCGCATGACAAAATGTGAATTAAAGGCTTCTTAAGAAGCACTTTTATACATTTAAAGAAAGCACTTTCGTTTACCTGTCCATTGTGTGAAATCCGTCCCCGTTATTGGCGTTGACGCTTCAGGAGCTGCTTTTAAAACTACTGTAGCGCTGACATTGACGATTTAATAAATAAAAAAAATTCACAAAAAGCCGGTAGGAACGATTTTGTCAGCGAAGGTTTGTACTCCAACAAAATATTTCCAGGACAAGGGAGGAGAAACCGCGTTTTAACCCCGCCCCCCCCCCTTAAAGGCGCCAAAATCGCGCACACGGCCAGTGGCAGAATTACAGCGCGACTGAAGGTAAGTTTTGTAACATACCTACCTATTCCCCCCTCACCCACCTCATTGCTCACCCACCTCCCCATCTCACCCCTCACCACCCTCATCCCCCTTCATCCCCCTTACCCACTCACCCCCCTTTCACCTGCTCAACCCTTCTCACCCCCTGCCCCATCACCCACCTCCCCCTCACCTCCTCATCCCCTCACCCACCCTCCCCACCCCTTCAAACCCACCCCATCTCCCTCCCGCTCCTCACCCCCTAACACCCTCCTCACCCCCCTTCACCCTACTCACCCCCCTCACCCCCTTTCCCCCTCACCCCATCCCCTCCCTCACCTCACCCCTCTCAACCCCCTCACTTCCCCATCCCCTCACCCCCTTCAACCCCACTCCCCCTTAACCCCACCCACACCCCCACTCACCCACCCCCCCACTCACCCCCTCCCCATACTCACCGCTCCCCCTCACCCCCTCCCCTCTCAACCTCTCCCACACACCCACCCCCCTTACCCCCTCTCGCCTCCCCCTTTGCCCCCTCAGGTTGAACCGGACGTGCCTCATGAGGGGGTGGGTCGGGTCAGGCCAGGCAGCATCTGTGGAGAAAAGGGGATGTTTTTTTGGTCACGACCCTTCTTCTGCAGACCTGAAACGTGGCCTATCCACGTTGAGCATAGATACTGCCTGACCTGTTATGTTACTCCAACACTCTGTGTCTTTTTGTGTATGAACCAGCATCTGCAGTTCCTTGTGTCTGCCAAAGATAGGCACAAAGTGCTGGGGGAAATATGGGCAACGTTTCAGGTTTCGGGTCATTTGGCTACTTGTCGATGTTGTGAGTGTGTTGGTGAGTGTAAGTGTGTGGGTGAGAGTGTGTGGGAGAGAGTGTAAGGGAGTGTGTGGGTGAGGGAGTGTGTGGGTGAGTGTGTGAGGGTGTGTGTGGGTGAGGGTGTGTGTGGGTGAGGAAATGTGTGGGTGGGTGAGAGTGCGTGAGAGAGTGAGGGAGTATGTGGGAGTGTGCGTGAGTGTGGGTATGGGTGTGTGTGTGTATGTGGGTGAGGCGGTGTGTGTGTGTGGGTGGGAGTGGGTGTGGGAATGTGTGAGAAGGTGGGTGAGGCGGTGTGGGTGTGTGGGCGAGTGAATGTGGGTGTGGGGATGAATGTGAGTGTGTGGGTATTTGTCGGTGTGGGTATGTGGGAGTGAGTGTGTGTGTGTGTGGGTGTGGGGGTCTAGAGATGTGTGTGTGGGAGTGGGTAAGTGTGTGGGTAAGTGGGCATGAGTGGGTGAGTGTGTGGGAGTGGGTGTAAGTGGGTGTGTGTGTGTGTGTAGGCATGAGTGGGGTTGTGTGTGGGGGGTGTGCGTGTATGTGTGGGTATGTGAGGGAGTGTGGGTGTGTGTGTGCGGGTGTGTGTGGGAATGGGTAAGTGTGAGTGTATGGGCATAAGTGGGTTTGTGTGAGTGTGTGTGGGTATGTGTTTGTGTGGGTTTGTGTG
Organism: Malacoraja senta; assembly: GCA_038087875.1. NCBI lineage: Eukaryota > Metazoa > Chordata > Chondrichthyes > Rajiformes > Rajidae > Malacoraja > Malacoraja senta. The sequence continues at coordinate 7,142 of JAXLNO010000629.1, forward strand.
GGTATGTATGAGTGTGTGGGTGAGTGTGTGTGGGTATGTGTGAGTGTGTGGGTGTGGAGGTGAGTGGGTGAGTGTGTCAGTGCACCCGTGCAATATTTTGTTATTATTAAATTAAATATATGTGTTATTGTACTAGTTATGCACTGGGATGTAGTGATAGGCTATAATCTTGTTTGACCCTCTTGGGAGACTAGCTTCCCCCCCCCCCCCCCCCCCAACAAGCAAAACCTGAAGTGACGTCCCTGTTTGACACTCCGGCACCTACAGAATGAGCACTGCAACACTGGGGAGCGCGGGAACTTACACCTCAGTTTGCTCCAGGCTATCAAGTTGAGGGTTTCCATGACATATTGAAATCACAATAGCATTTCCATCCTTCCCATTAATGTGGTTGCATAAAACATTATGATTTTGTTGGTTAACCTTGATTGGTGGCTACAAGTTTTGTTTTGAATTTCTTCCATTTGTTTTACTTAAGTTCTTTTTTGAGTTCATTAAATTGATAAAACTGACATTTCTTTATGTTTTTCTACAGCCTGCAAAAATGTGCCAAATATATAATGTGGCCCTCATGGAGAAACGTTTGGAGGCCCCTGTTGTAAGGTATAATTTAACAACATTACAGTATAAATTAAGGGTAAACAAGCAAGCAAATGGTGTCATTTCAAGGTATAATTATCAAAAATGTCCTGTGTAAAGGGTACTTCTCTCTAATTAGAGTAAACAAGCAAGGAACAGGTATCATGTTACAAGGAGGTGTAGGTGGAATATAAAATATTTACAATATGACAAGTGTAAACAAGCAAGGTCATTTTAAGGTATGATTATCACACATTTTGTGTGTAAATTAAGAAGTGACAAGCAAGTAAAGTGTGTTATTTTCAGCTACAATAAATTACAGTATAGATTTAGGGTCAATAGGCAAGAAAATTGTGTCATTTTAAGGTGCAATTACCACATTTTTCTGGACCCCAATCTCTCTTCTTCCTTTTTCAGTTTTTTCCTGTCTCACACCTGATGACTAGAGGTCAGTGCGACAGGCCTGTAATCTTTAAGACCAGCAATCCTTGTCTTTTTGGGTACAGGGACAATGGTGCAGACTTTGAAGCAGTTAGGGACAGTACAGGTTTGCAGGGACTGGTTGAAAAGCAGTTTTCCATTATCATGGTTTCAGATTGAATAACTAAGAGATGAGAAAATGGACCATCACTGCTCTAATGAAGTGCGAATATAGACAAGTTAACCATCTTGTGTGTAATTAATTATTATGTGGTTTAGTCTCATTCTGTGCAACATGGACTAATGGATTGACTGATCACCTTCTCAGATGTTCCTGAAAATCAGTGCCTGTACATCAGAGCACACAAGTAACACAACAGAAAACAAGGTCTCAACTCCAAATTGCAATGGGCCTTTGGCAAATTTTCGAGCTATATCAATGGTTCATAACTTCGAAGGAACTTTGAGTTGAAAGTTGATTTTTCTGCTGTGTTCTTTGTACCAGAGGTGTGCAAAACATGATTTTCAATCAAATCTGAGATGGCGACCAGCCGACCTTCTTACTTGCTGTTATTTGGTACAGAATCAAATCATCCAATACCAAGCAATTTATGTACAAGTCTCCGATAAACCATCAATGTTTACTGAATTTTGGTCCTTGGAAATGGGATTTTTGGACCTTGAAAGTCTTTGAATTTATAGCTGTTCCAAGTGTACGCACCCTTGGTATGAGAAATAAAGTGGATGAGCTTCAGGCTCCGTTAGAAATTGGCAAGTATAATGTCATGGGAATTAGAGACATGGCTGCAAGAGGACCAGGGCTGGGAACTGAATATTCAGGGGTATACGTACGCTCGAAAAGACAGACAGGTGGGCAGAGAGGGTGGGGTAGCTCTGTTGGTGAGGAATGAAATTCAGTCCCTTACGAGGGATGACATAGAATCAGGAGATGTGGAGTCAGTACGGATAGAACTGTGGCCCGGACCAGCGAAACTGCCGCCCGCAGCCGCCGACTCTCACCGCCTCCCCGGGCGTGGCCACTGTCGCCGACCTTCACTGTCACCGCGACCACCGATGCTGCTGCCCGTATCTCTACTCCAGCCCCCCCCCCCCCCCCCAACGGGCCTCCACCAGCGACTCCGCCCGCCGACCCTCCCTCGTCTCTCCATCGGCCACCAGCGGGCCAGAGCCGTCACCTCACCAGAGTTCCTGGCTCAGCACCAGGCCCACAACCTCCACCATGCAGACAGCACGTGGTCTGTCTCTGCTGGGTCCTAGTGCTCCCATCCCCCTACAGGGAGTGTAGTGATGGGTCTTCCCCTTCCCCCTCTTATAATCAGGTTACCTCGACCACACACCTGCTAGATAAAATTCCCCACTTTATTATAGGGAGGTTGCACGGCAGTCAGGTCACGACCCGTGACCCGTACTGTTGCCACGCTACGCCAACTGGAGTACATACGATGAACTTCAGGTAAACACTTACCATTGTTTCCAGCGTAGTGGGCCCGTTAAAAACCGCCGCCATGGCCAATGTTTGCGCTGTAAATAATTATGGAAATCGGGGTAAGCGTGAGAGACATTTATCCTACTTCAGAATTCCATAAGTGAGGAGAAATGACGGTAGATAGAAGCAACAGCTGAAGGGACAACAGTAGCTAAAGTGATTGGCGGACATTGGCCGTGCAAATATCAAGATTGAAAATATTGGGAATTAACACGTTTGCTCACTGCATTTCATCAACAGTAAGGCATTATTTGTGTTTTTGCTTGATTCCTTTGGTATCTAAAAAGTTTCACAAGTGATAAATCTGGCTGTAAAATTTTAAAAACGCCCATGGTTCTCAAGTGGGTTTTTACATACAAAACGAAAACACTTCTGAAGCAAAATTTATCCTGCAAAAAATGGCAAACCGTACATGGGTTTTGAATTACATTTGACTCAGATGCAAGCCAAGGAATGGCATACTTGTTAGCTGTTAATTGGACATAATCAACCTCAGTAAATTGACAATATCCTATTGGAAGGGAGTGGGTGTTTAAGCTGTCAGAACATTTTATTATTTGCCAAAATATACATCTCAATACCATGATAGAAAACTTACTTTTCCACACACCACTTGTAAGTCTGGAGATTTTTTTAATGATAAATTTAGCTTCAGAAGCATTTTCTTTTTGCATGTAAAAACCCACTTCAGAACCATGAGCGATTTTACAATTTTACAGCCAGATTCATCACTTCTGAAACGTTTTAGATAGCAAATGAATAAAGAAAAACATACATAATACCTTACTGTTGATGAAATGCAGTGAGCAAAGGTGATAATTCCCAATATTTTCCAATTTGATATCTGCATGGCCAATGTTCGCCAAGCACTTTAACTGTTGTTGTCCCTTCAGCTCTCGCTTCTCTTTACCTTCATTTCGTTTCACTTTTGGAATTCTGCAGTAGGATAGATGTCTCTCACGGTTACCCCGATTTCCACAATTATTTACAGCGCAAAAATTCAACATTTTGGCGGTTTTTAACAGGTGGGAAAGTACGCGTTTCTTGCATTAATAACATATACCGGAAGTTACGTTTGTCTTCTAAATGGATTGAGCGGCTCCGTGAGTCAAGCCCTATGACCCAGTGACCTTACGTGCAACCCCCCTATAGCTACTTCCCCACAACTTCAAACAAACTCTGAACATTAATAGCCCATTGCTCTTTATCTGCTTATTTATGTGTGTGTGTATATATATTCAATGGTATATGGACACACTGATCTGTATTTATTTATGCCTGCAATATTCTGTTGTGCTGAAGCAAAGCAAGAATTTCATTGTCCTATCTGGGACACATGACAATATACTCTCTTGAATCATGAATCTTAAATCGCTTGGAAGTTCAATGCATTAAATCGCTTTGCACTAATCTTGCAGAACCACTTAAAAATGTTAAGTGCAACACATGCATCGCATTGGAATAACTTTGCACCCTCCTGCAACGTTAAATGCAGCAAATAGGTTTTTTTTTTTTTTTTTTTTTTTTTTAATTTTATTTATTTATTCCGAACAAGTAAAGACATTAAAGACATTAATATTAACAAAATCGAAATTATCAAACAATTGGACATTACAATCAATATTTACAAAGCAATGAGAAGAACAAAATCAAAGTTCCAATGTCCAACTCTGTGTCTGTACAAGCTCGAAAAGGAGTGAGAAGAAGAATAACTTATTAAATCTCACCCCTTTTCCCCAACACTTCTACCATATTTAAAAATCAATTCATTACTAATAATAATACTACCCTAGGCAATTTCCCATAATACCTACAGACATATATATACATACAACTATTATGTACATACAAACTTCATATCTGAAGTACCCAAACATAAGTAAACAATAGTAAACAAGATAAACATCAACCCCCACTTGTCAACCATCCCCTCCATCCCTGTACCCCTTGAGAATTATATTTTTATATATCATTTTTAAATGATTCATGTTTGTGCATTGCTTCAATTCCCCGTTCAATTTATTCCACACTCCTACTCCACAAACCGAAATACAAAAGGTTTTTCTAGTCGTACGGACTTTTTGTTTCTTAAAATTAAATATTCCTCTTAAAGTGTAACCCCCCACACGCTCGTTAAATAATTTTTGAATGTTTCCAGGTAAATTTTTATTTTTGGCCCTAAACATTATCTGAGCTGTTTTGAATGTAACCAAATCTTCTAATTTTAATAATTTTGACTCTAAAAATAATGGATTCGTATGACCCAGATACTTAGCATTATGGATAATACGAATTGCTCTTTTTTGCATCATGGTTAATGAGTGTATCGAATTTTTATAATTATTACCCCAGACTTCTGCACAATAATTTAAGTAGGGTAAAATTAATGAACAATAAAGAATACGGAGTGATTTGTAATCCAGAGCTTGCTTGGCTTTGTATAATACAGAGATACTTTTTGACAATTTTAATTTTACATGTTTAATATGTGATTTCCAGCTTATGTCATCGTCAATTATAACCCCAAGAAATTTATTTTCATGCACTCTTTCAACTTCCACCCCATTTATCTTTATACTTACTAGTGTATTTATTCTACAATTACCAAATAACATTATTTTAGTTTTACTCAGATTTAATGAAATTTTATTCCTATCAAACCATATTTTCAATTTACCCATTTCTTTTATTATTTTATCCAATAGCTGTTTTAAATTTTCTTCAGAACAAAAAATATTTGTATCATCTGCAAACAAAACCAGCCTCAAGACATTGGACACATTACAAATATCATTTATGTACATGCTAAATAATTTTGGGCCCAGCACTGACCCCTGTGGTACACCACACACAATGTCCAAGCATGTAGAATTATGACTACCCAGATTTACAAACTGTTGCCTGTTACTTAAGTAGCTTTTAATCCAGTCCAGTACTATTCCTCTAATTCCATACCTCTCCAATTTTTTAAATAAAATATCATGATTAATTGTATCAAATGCTTTTTTATGTCAATGAATATCCCAGCTGCATATAATTTCTTATCAATGGCGTTTGTGATGTCTTCAATTAATTCTAGTATTGCAAGTGATGTTGATCTATTTGTTCTGAATCCATATTGACTTTCTGTGATTAATTTATTCTTTTCTACAAATTTGTCTAATCTATTATTAAACATTTTTTCTAATATTTTGGAAAATTGTGGGAGTAAGGAAACAGGTCTATAGTTTGTAAAATGATGCTTGTTCCCAGTTTTGTATATTGGTATTATTTTTGCTATTTTCATTTGAATTGGAAAAGTACCGGTTTGGAAGGATAAATTACAGATGAATGTTAAAGGTTTGGAGATCCCCTCAATGACCATCTTAACTAGCGACATGTCAATGTCATTGAAATCGGTAGACTTTTTATTTTTACACGTTTTGACAATATCCAACAGTTCTTTTTCTTCTACTGCCGTAAGAAACATAGAGCAGGGATTTCTCTCCACTAAATTCTCAGGAGTTTCTCCAGATGTCCCTGAATCAGGGATTTGTTTAGCCAGGTCTGGTCCAATATTTACAAAAAATTATTAAAGCTATTAGCTATATCTTCCATATTGTAATTTTCCTTATCCTTATCAATAAAATACTTCAGGTAATTTGTTCTCCCCGGACCATTTCTATAATGCTATTAAGTATGCTCCATATTCTTTTTATATTGTCTTTATTGTCATCTAATTTCTTCTTATAATAATCTTTCTTGCTTTCTCTTATGATGTAAGTTAATTTATTTTTATACTTTTTATATTTATTTTCTGTATCTTTAGTTCATTCTCTTATAAAATCTCTGTATAGGCTTTTTTTTTTTTACAAGCATTTTGTAATCCCTTTGTAATCCATGGACATTTAGTATATTTTGATTTTCTATTATATTCTTTAATTGGACAATTTTTATCATATAATGACTTAAACATAGCAATAAATGTTTCATAAGCACTATCAATGTCTCTTTTTTGGTATATTATATCCCAGTTTTGTGCCAATAGATCCCTTTTTTAGTGCATTGATAGCTTCCTCCGATCTCACTCGTCTATATTCTATTAATTTGTTTGGTTTGTTGTTCCTGTGGATATTATCATAAACTATAAAAACTGGCAGATGGTCACTTATATCATTAATTAATAATCCACTTACTATTTTATTTTCCACATCATTATTAAATATATTGTCAATGAGTGTAGCGCAATGGGAAGTAATTCTACTCGGTCTAGTGATTTTAGGAAATAGACTCATGCTGTACATAGTATTAATAAAATCTTCTGTAAGGTTGTGTTGATTAGGATTTAGTAAGTCAATATTGAAATCTCCACATAAAAACACTGATTTACTACTTGTTGTTGAAAACATACTCTCCATCCAGCCCCTGAAGATTTCAATACTTGACCCCGGTGCCCTATATATACAACTAATGATTACATTTTTATTTCCACCATTAATTATTTCTATAGTTATACATTCATGCAGATTGTCAACCACAGTTGTCATATTATCTACTACCTTATAATTCAGAGTTGTATCCACATATAGTGCTACCCCTCCTCCCCCCTTATTTTTTCTATTGATGTAATTGAAATCATATCCGTCCATCTCAAAATCTATTCCCTTTTCCTGATTAATCCATGTTTCAGATATTGCGATGACATTGAATGGCTGTAAAAATTTTTGTAAATACTCTTTAATATTATTGAAATTCGCATAGAGGCTCCTGCTATTAAAGTGGATAATAGATAATTTGCCTTTTGCATTAATATTCTGATTATACTGTTCCTCTGTGTAGTAGCAGCAGATATTTTTGTCGTTAGAATTAAAGTAAAAATTATTGTCCGGGTCTATATCGTATTCCAAATCCTGTAAATTGTGATCGGTATATTCAAATGGTTGTAACTTCGGTTGTTCCTTTTCGCTTATTATTTTAATTACTTGACTGCCATTTCCAGATGTAAATGACTGAATTCCTTCAGTGTATGCCATAGTTGCGTGTGTAAATAAATTTCACCTCACAATCCCGTTTTATGATCATTGGTATTTGTCCAGGTCTGCAATATCTCTAATGACCAGCACTTTGGCTTCCTCTAGTGTTCCATTTAATTTAATAAAGATTTTACAGTTTGCAGTCCAGGTATTTAGTATTTTTTCTGTTTCTTAAGGTATCGCGTGCTTGTCGGGCTATGTCGGCATTTCGTTTTGTTAGGTGTTCATTCATAAATACTTTTGTTCCCTTCAACTGTCTTCCTTGTTTTAGGAGACTAACTTTATATTTCCTGTTGACAAACCTTATTATGATGGCTGGTTTGTCATCGCTATTTTTATCCTCTTTGGATTTTTCTCCTGGGCAGGGGGTGACAAGCCTCGATGTTATCGCAGTCCAAGTGTATTCCTTTTGACTGCATTCAAGTGATATTGCAACCCCCCCTCGGAAGTTAAATGCATTAAATCGCTTTGCAATAATCGAGCAAAACCCCTCAGATGTTTAATGCAACGAATGCATCGCATTGGAATAACTTTGCACCCTCCTGCAACGTTAAATGCAGCAAATACGTTGCATTCAAGTAATATTGCAACCTGCCCCCCAACCCCGCTTGGAAGTTCAATGCATTAAATCGCTTTGCACTAATCTTGCAGAACTCCTCAAAAATGTTAAATGCAACAAATGCATCGCGTTGGAATAACTTTGCACCATCCTGCAACGTTAAGTGCAGCAAATGCGTCGCATTAGTGATATTGCAACCCCCCGGGATGTGAAATGCATTAAATTGATTGCAATAATCTTGCAAAACCCCTCAGATATGAAATGCAACGGTGATGTCACAGAGGGGACGGCGGGGCAGGACATCCGGCCCTCTGACTGATCGGACGTCCCCATTGGCAGAGAGAGACGTCATTCAACCGGGCGGTGGGGCGGGACTTGCAGATGGCCGGAAGCGGCAAGTGATTGGTGGAGTGGGACGTCAGTCAGAGGGTGGGAGAAGGAACCCGCCCCCTTGTCTCTCTCTGGTCCGCGTTGCAGACAGGAGTGAGAGAGAGGGAGACAGGAGAGAGAGAGAGAGAGAGGGCGAGATGGAGGAGTGTGGGCTGGGAGAGGGAGGGAAGGAGGAAAGGAGAAATTGAGGGAGAAATGAAGAATTGAGTGAAAATTTTGGATTTGAGTGAAAGAGAGGGGGAAGGTGGAAGGGAGGGAAGGAGAGATGGAGGGGAGAGAGAGAGAGAGAAAGAGAGAAAGAGGCGGGAGAGAGGAGAGGAGAGGAGAAAGAGAGAGAGGAGAGAGAGAGAGCGAGAAAGGAGAGAGGGAGAGGGAATATAGAGGAGAGGAGAGGCAGAGAGAGGGAAAGAGAAAGGAGAGAGGAAGCGGGAAAGATAGAGAGTAAGAGAGAGAGAGGGAGAGAGAGAAAGGAGAGGGAGATAGGAGAGGAGGGTGGAGAGGAGAGGAGAGGAGAGAGAGAGAGAGAGAGAGAGAGGGAGAGGGAAAGATAGATGGGAGAGAGGGAGACGGAAAGATAGAGGGCAGGGGAGGAGAGGAGAGGGGAGATAGATAGAGGGAAGGAGAGGAGAGAGAAATAGGGGAGGGAGATAGAGGGAGAGGGAAAGAGAGAGAGGGAGAGAGATGGAGGGGTGTGGGCTGCGGGAGGGAGGAGGGAAAGAGAAATTGAGTGAAAAATGAGGATTTGAGTGAAAGAGGGGGAAGGTGGGAGGGAAGGAGAGATGGAGGGGGAGAGAGAGAGAGAGAGCGAGAAAGGAGAGGGACAGGAGATGGGAGAGAGGGAGAGAGACAGAGAAAGGAGACAGGGAGAGGGCAAGATAGAGGAGAGGAGAGAGAGAGAGGGGGGAGAGAGAATGGAGAGAGGGAGAGGGAAAGATAGAGGACAGGAGAGGGAGAGAGAGAGGGGGTAGAGACAGAAAGGAGGGAGAGGGAAAGATAGAGGAGATGGGAGGGAGGAGAGAGGGATGAATTTTAAAGGAATTGTAGTCTTCACTTTAGGAGCAGATTTGCAAGTTTGACACCAGCATCTGAAGAATTCAATCGTTAGTTAAGTTTCATAATGGTGGCGTTCGTGTGCGCATGGAGGGCGTGCGTGTTTGCGGGCACACAATACTCCAGGTGTGGTCTCACTAGGGCCCTGTACAACTGCAGAAGGACCTCTTTGCTCCTATACTCAACTCCTCTTGTTATGGAGGCCAACATGGCCAAAACTGCACACAATACTCCAGGTGTGGTCTCACCAGGGCCCTGTACAACTGCAGAAGGACCTCTTTGCTCCTATACTCAACTCTTTCTCGGTTTTCTTTCCTTTCCAAATAAAGTGAAAACATCTTTTACACTTTGTGGACAAGGCAATGTTTGAATTATGTTCTTCAACCAGTTTAGTCTAGTTTAGTTTGGAGATACAGCGCGGAAACAGGCCCTTCGGCCCACCGAATCCATGCTAGCCGACCAGCGATCCCCACACACTAACAATATCCTACACACACACACACACACACACTGGGGGACAGTTTACAATCTTTACCAGAAGCCAATTAACCTACAAACCCGCACGTCTTTGGAGTGTGGTGGGAATCCGGAGCGCCCGGAAAAATCCCACGCTGGTCACGGGTAGAGAACGTGTAAACTCCACACAGACAGCACCCGTGGTTGGGATGGAACCGGGGTCTCTGGCGCCGTGAGGCGGCAACTCTACCGCTGGGCCATCGTGCCGCCCAGAGAGGGAGGGAGGGAGGGGTGAATACTTCTCTCTCCCTCGTCAATCTCTCTCCCTGCTTCTCTCTCTCTCTCTCTCTATTTCTCCCTCTCCCTCTCCCTCTCTCCCCTCTCCCCCTCGTCTTATCTCCCGGAACTAAACCTGCGACGTTTCGCCCTCCACCCGGACGCCTGAGACGCGCCGTCCCACTTTGCCAGCGCCGGTGCGCCGTTCTAAAGCGTCCCCCCTTCCCCAGGAAGCGACTTTGTGGAGGAGGGGTTCGCCACTCAACCGGAAATGGTGCGGGAATCCAGCTGTGAAGAGCAGGTGAGGATGAAAGCGCTGCCATGGTGCGGGGGGGGGGGGCAGCAATCCAGCCAATGATGCATGCATTCCCTTTAATGCAGCAGGGGGAGCATGCACAGGCGCTTGTAGGCCGATCCCAGCATTTTATAATTCACCCTATAGTCACCCTTAATACAACCCTTCAGGCCGATTTCTGTCTCATTTCCAAACCATTTGCCCCAAACCCCTTCCAAACTCAACAAGCCGACCTTGCAGGACAATGGCGTGGATGTGGGAAGTCCGGAGCGGCCAAAACAGGCCCTTCGGTCCATTCCCCCCTGCCAGCCCGCAGTTGGCATTGTCTGAATCGGATCCAAATCCCCTCTAGCAAACAGAGAGAGACAGAGAGAGAGACAGAGAGAGACACAGATAGAGAGACAGAGAGACAGAGAGACAGAGAGACAGAGAGACAGAGAGAGAGAGAGGCAGAGAGACAGACAGAGAGAGAGAGAGACACAGATAGAGAGAGAGAGAGAGAGAGAGAGAGAGAGAGAGACAGAGAGACACAGATAGAGAGAGAGAGAGAGAGAGAGACAGAGAGAGACAGAGAGAGACACAGATAGAGAGAGAGAGAGAGAGACAGAGAGAGACAGAGAGAGAGAGAGAGAGAGAGAGACAGAGAGACAGAGAGAGACAGAAAGAGACAGAGAGAGAGAGACAGAGACAGAGAGAGACAGAGAGACAGAGAGACAGAGAGAGAGAGAGAGACAGGGAGAGACAGAGAGACAGAGAGAGAGAGAGAGAGAGAGAGACAGAGAGACAGAGAGAGACAGAGAGAGAGGGAGACAGTGAGAGAGAGAGAGAGAGAGAGACAGAAAGAGACAGAGAGAGAGAGACAGAGAGAGAGAGAGAGACAGAGAGAGAGAGGCAGAGAGACAGACAGAGAGAGAGAGACACACAGAGAGACAGGGACAGAGAGACAGACAGAGAGAGAGACAGAGAGAGAGAGAGAGAGACACACACAGAGAGAAAGACACACAGAGAGAGAGACAGAGAGCGACAGAGAGAGAGACAGAGAGACACAGTGACACAGCGTGGAAACAGGCCCTTCGGCCCAACGTGCCACACTGACCTACATGCCCATTCTACACTAGTCCCACCTGCTGCCCACGTTTGGCTATGAGGGCTGATTCCATGGCTAAGAAGCTGCTAAGTAACAAGGCTACAGATTTTTGGAAAGAAATGAGAGCTCTTAACAGTTGCAAAACATCTCTACCATGCACTGTAGATGGAATCTCTAGAACAGCTAATATCGCGGAGTTATGGCAACAACATTATAGTACTTTATTCAACTGTGTCCAAGGTGACCTGTATAGGGTGGACAATATTGAGAGTAGTGACTCAATGGTGATTATGTCACATAATAATAATGATAATAATAAATACTTTATTAATCCCATTTTCAATGGGAAATTCAGATGTCCTTGCAGCACACTAATAAAAGTACAACATAGCATTAAAGAAGAAGTTTAACATTAAAACATAAAAACATCCCCCCCACAATGGTTCCCACTGTGAGGGAAGGCACAAAGTCCAGTCCCCATCCTCTTGTCCACCCATAGTCGGGCCTATTGAGGTCTCCACAGTCGCCGCTACGGAGGCCCGATGTTTCAGGCCCTCTCGCCGGGTGATGGTGCTCCGGCGTCGGGAGATTCCTGTCATCGGCTTGGGATGCCTGGAACGGCCTCCTCCTTACTGGAGACCACAGCTTCCAAAGCCAACAGGCCGCTATGGACGGAGTTCCACCACTGGTGATCTCGGCGATAGATCCCAGGCTCCCGATGTTCAAAGTCAGCGCCGCTGCCCACGGCTGTCCACTCCACAGACCTGCAGCACCACGATGTTCAATCGGCAGATCCCAGCATACCGGAGTTCCAGCGCGGCGACCCAGGAAAGGCATCGCCCACTCCGCGATAGCGCTCCAGCGCTGTGCCGCCGCCGAAGCCGAGGTTCTGGCCAGGTCCCCTCAGGAAACGCCGCTCCAGGCCCCGCTGGTAGGCCTCGAGGGCTGGTCGAAGGTGCTACTCGGAGGAAGGCAGCCTCCCCGACCAGGTAGGGACTAGAAAATGCAGTTTCCCCCTCCCCCCCCACCCCACCCCGCACATAAAATAATTAGACCCCCAAACAACACTTTTACGTACTAAAAATAATAAAAAAAAGTGAAAGAAACGGACAGCGGCAGGACTGGCAGCCGTATAGGACAGCGCCCCCTCTCAGAGGTGTATAATGCCATGAACAAGCTGTCCAACAACCAAGCAAGAGGCTTGGATCATATTTCTGCTGAACATCTTAAGTATGTGAGTATGAGGATAGCTCCTCTGCTTGCTATTTGTTTTACTGGCTTTATGATTCATGGCTTGTTACCAGACTTAATGTTGTCTGTTCTGTTAGTGCCGGTCATTAAGGACAAAGCTGGTAAAGTAGGCAGCCTAAATAATTACAGGCCCATAGCTTTAGCCAGCATATTGTCAAACGTTTTAGAAAGAGTTCTGCTGGATAGAATAAATGAGTTTGTTAACTCCACAGATAATCAGTTTGGTTTTAAAGCTAAACATGGCACTGACTTATGCATATATGCCCTAAAGGAGATTGTAAACAAATATAGAGGCAAAACCTGTTCAATCCTTATGTGCTTTATTGATGCTTCCAAAGCCTTTGATCATGTTAATCGCACAAATCTGATTGTTAAAATGAGTCAAAGATGGGTGCCTAAATACACTGTGAGAATTCTGGCCTACTGGTATGCCCACCAGACTATGCAAATAAAATGGGGCAATAGGGTCTCAGCCCCATTTGGGGTTAGCAATGGTGTTAGACAAGGGGGGATTTTGTCCCCAGTCCTTTTTAATCTTTATTATGACGATCTGTCCAAACAATTGAAAGCCTGTAATACTGGGTGCATGATTGGTAATATTTTAGTGAACCATATTATGTATGCAGATGATCTTGTGGCCTTTAGTCCATCTAGCGCTGGTCTACAGCAGCTCCTTACTATATGTTCTGTGTATGGTATGGAACATGATATTAAATATAATGCTGGTAAGAGTGCTGTTATGATCTGTAGAACCAAAGAGGATAAATGTCTAAAATGTCCTCATTTTAAATTGTCTGACAATAAACTTAGTGTCTGTAATAAGGTAAAATATCTAGGGCATTTTATTACAGAACAAATGACAGATGATGAGGATATTTATAGGCAACAACGCATGCTGTATATACAGGATGATATTCTCTTGCGTAAGTTTGGTGCGTGTGCAGATGTGGTTAAGATGTCGCTATTTAGAGCATACTGCACACCACTCTATACTGCGCACCTGTGGTCGAACTATGGAAAGACAAGTTTGCAGAGACTAAAGGTGTCATATAATGATGTCATGAGAACACTGCTAAGGAAACCTAGATGGTGTAATGTTAGTAACATGTTTGTGGCTGCAGGAGTCAGTCCTTTAGAAGCTATCCTAAGAAATCATATGTATAAATTCATTTGCAGGATAAATGACTCTAAAAATGTAATTATTGTGGCCTTGTCAAACATAAGGTTTAGCTACACGCTACGAATCCCAGTTGTGGAGACACTGGTATCGTTGTCTCGTTGTAGGACATTGATCATTCTTTTATTCTGGATTTTAATTCATGCATTGTGGTTTTTTTTCTTAATATATAATTTATGATGCGTTTATAAGTGATATACTAAGATTTTATATGTACTTTATGATATTTTTAAATATGTAATGTATTTTTATATAATGTTGCCCCTTGTCTGGATCTTGAGTCTGAAATAAAGTTTATTATTATTATAATATTTATTGTGTGTAATTAATTATTATGTAGTTTAGTGTCATTATGTGCAACATGGGCCAATGGATTGACTGATCACTTTCTCAGATTTCCCTGAAAATCAGTGCCTGTATATCAGATCACACAAGTAACACAACAGAAAACAAGGTCTCAACTCCAAATTCCAATGGGCCTTTGGCAATGTTTCGAGCTATATAAATGTTTCATAACTTCGAAGGAACTTTGAGTTGAAAGTTGATTTTTCTGCTGTGGTCTTTGTACCAGAGGTGTGCGAAACATGATTTTGAATCAAATCTTACATGGCGACCAGTCAACCTTCTTACTTGCTGTTATTTGGTACAGAATCAAATCATCCAATACCAAGCAATTGATATACGTCTCCGATAAACCATCAATGTTTACTGAATTTTGGTCCTTGGAAATGGGATTTTTGGACCTTGAAAGCCCTTGAATTTATAGCTGTTCCAAGTGTATGAACCCTGGTATGAGAAATAAGTCAGAATCAGAACCACACTTTATTTGCCAAGTATGTTTTGCAACATACGAGGAATTTTATTGGCCAGGTCAGTCATACAATTAAAAGCAACAGATCCCCCAAAAACACATTTTAACATGAACATTCACCGCAGTGACTCCTACACATTCCTCACTGTGATGGAAGGCGAAATAAAGTTCAAGTCCTTCCCTTTGTTCTTCCTCGGTCGTGGGCCTCGAGCCTCAGTTGACGGAACGATCTTGACACCCGTAGCCAGCGGCGTTTGGGCCCTCCGTGCCGTGGCGAGCAAGCTCCCGCATCGGAGGGATGTCAGCTCCCTCGCGCCGGGCGATCGAACCTCGCGTCGGGGCTGGTCGAACCTTCCAGCCAGTAGCATGTCTAAGGCCATGCGATTTTGCCAGGCCATTAGGCTGGTATCTGTCAGTTGTTCCGCTAATCCTTCAACCGCATCTCGAGTGTATTTTATAAAGCGTTGTTGATTGTAGTATAGGTAGTTGATCCAGTCCACATTTTTATTAATTGTGGACCACCAGAAGAGTATGGACTCAAAGCCCGCAGCTATCTGGTTTCTGGCTTTGAATTCATCAGGTACCTCTCTTGGCACCCCTATCGCATCTATATATATGTGTGTGTCGAATGATCCTTTCACCCCTCTCTCTTGTCGTTGGCTTCCTTCATTGAGTTCTCCAATGTTATATGTCTGATTGCAGTTGAGCACCATCCCCATGTCCTGTCCCTTTGGGTTATTTCTTGTATAGCACTCAAACCCCTCCTCCCCAAGAGGACTGGTAGTGCCAATCTTTACAGGGATGGGTGCATACATACATTCTATAGCCGCAGCACCATTTTCCTTTACATACATCAAATGGGATGGTGGTGGACCTTCTATTCTGTGGTATTGTGATTTTTATGCATGTTATATTACTCACGAGTTGGGTAACCACCCAACACACGACCCACCAACACGAAATCTTCATTTTTCCCCGGGGGTTCTTGGTAAATATTAACGTCAATGGTTCCTCTCCTTTGCGCACAGTCCACGGGCTGATATTGTCTGGTGGGGCCTCCACAGGACCCTTAACTCGACTTGCGTATGTCCACCCGTTTTCTTTTGTCCGCACTGCTGTTTCCGTGGTCATTAGTACCAAATATGGACCAGTCCACTTAGGTTGCAGCTTTTCTTCCTTCCATGATGTTACAAGATCCCAGTCCCCCGCTTTCACAGAATGGATTGGAAAGTCAAGATAGGGACTCTGGGCCAGCAGCCCCTTGGTTTTTAATTCTGTAATAGAACGAGATACTGCCAGTAAATAGTTCCTTAGGAATACATCATTCCCTTGTATTTGTTGGGACCCCATCTATCTTTCCTAAATAATAAAGACCTAACTTGTTCAACCTTTCTCTGTGTCTTAGTTGCTGAAACCCAGGCAACATTCTAATTGATCTCCTCTGTACTCTCTCTCTATTTTGTTGACCTTTTTCCTATAATTATGCCTACCAAAATTATACACCATACTCCACAATTGACCTCACCAATACCATGTACAATTTAACATTACAACCCAACTTCTATACACAATGCTCTGATTTATAAAGGCCAACACACCAAAATCTTTCTTTACCATCCTATCTTCATGAGATTCCACCTTTAGGGAACTATGCACAGTTATTCCTAGATCCCTCTGTTCAACTTCATTCCTCAATTCACAATCATTTACCATGTAGGTTCAATTTTGATTTGTCCTGCCAAGATGTATCATCTCACACTTATCAACATTAAACCCATCTGTCATGTTTCAACCCATTCTTCCAAATGATCTAAATCTCTCTGTACACTTTTAAAATCTACTTCATTATTCACAACACCCCCTATCTTAGTATCATCTACATACTTATTAATCAATTTTACCACACCAACATCCAGATTATTGATTCACATGACAAACAACAGTGGACCCAACACACATCCCCGAGGTACCCCTCTAGTCACTGACCTCCAACCTGACAAACATCCATCCACCATTGCTCTCTGACATCTCCCATACAGCCACTTTTTAATCCATCTTGCTATTCCTTACTAACCCTTCTTAACCAACCTTATTTCCTTATTGAACCTTGTCAAAGGCCTTACTGAAGTTCATCTAGACAACATCCACCACTTTACCCTCATCAATTTCCCTAATAACTTTTTCAAAAAATTCAAGATTAGTCAAACATCACAATCGCAAACCCATGCTAATTCTTCCTAATCCTACCCTATTTATCCAAATTCTTATATATTGTCTTAAGTATCCTTTCCATTATTTTGCCCACCACTGATGTCAAACAACGTTCTTGGTAAAACTCTACTCTTTTCTCACATCTTTGTCCTCCTGTTCACTTACCTCAGGGCTATTATCTATTCATACCTGCGGGACGGCCCTCATGTAATTATTGAAATGGTACCAGGTATATCAACCTTCTACCTGAACATCGGTCGGTAGTTTAGAAAACTCATACATACACCTTGTCTTCAGGTTTAAAGGGTCCTTCCTCCTGGTCCACCTCCAACAGCTTTTACTTTACCTGTTCATAAATAGACTTGTATATCATAATTAACTGTTTCATATACTTTTAAAATTCTATATTTAACTGTTCCAAACTCAGTCTCTTGTAGGGACCTCTCCATTGTGCCACCTGCTCAGTTAGTTTGCATGCAACATCTCTTCAGTGCCAATGGCAGGGCATCGATCCAATTCAACTTTGTAATTAAACAAATCTTATTTATATTAACCTTCAATGTTCCATTTAATCTTTCCACCATGCCTGTAAATGCAGGTGTTACATACCCAAATGTGTATTTTACTCTAAGGGTCTCTATCGCCAACTTAGCTACTCCCTAAATGAAAACAATCCGTTGTCAAAGCTGATTTCTGTAGGTCTACCAAACCTCTTAATTACCTTATTCATCATAAACGACACTACAGGGCTTATACCTAATCTAGTCTGAACTATATCCTGCCTTTTCCCAAGGTTATCATCCTCTGTCCTACATTCGGAAGTATTTATTGATTTATTATTATTATTATTTCTCTCTCTCTCTTACATCGCTTTTCACTTATGGAACAATACCAACAAATCCTCCTTTAAATCCTTTTCTCTCTTGGGGACCCCAGTCCTGTTAGGGCTTATATCCACATTAATTTCACTCCTGATAGGACTTTTTGAGGAAACGTTCCCCAAAGACATTCATTATTGGCATGTAATTCTCTGGCACTGCTTGGTTCCGTCATAGGACTCACTTGTCTTTTCAACCAGGTCCATTGTTTATTGACAACAGCTCCTCCTGCTGGTTTGCAAGTCTTTTTCCTATCTTTGCGATATTTCTCGACCGCAGAGACCAACTGTTCGCTGAATCGGGGGTGGGAAATTAATGACAATCTCACCACCTTCTCCAATCTGCTTGACTTTAAGAAGAATGACATCCACCACAGTAGTTCATAATATAATGTTCATCAATCAACTCTCCACCTTTTCAGCTGGTTTTCCAGATAGCCTGCTGGATTACATTGTCTGAGGGCCTGCCATACCCTCTGCCTGACTGTGTCAAACAGTATGCCATTGCTTATTACATTGTTCGCATCAGTTTATACCATCCATCTTCAGTAGTTCTGTCACTTTTACCAACAGTGCCTTCAAATCTTCCGTGGTCAATAATCGTCCCACGTTCTCCTCCTCCAAAGCCCTAATCCATTTCCTCCCCCATCAGGGATATAGGGTGAGGTGATTTTTTAGCCCTCTCAGTTTATGGGTGCCCCAAGGGATAATCTGTGTCTGTCCTTCTCTTTTCTCTTTAAAGCAGTCTCATCACTTTATCCCAATGCTTCCAACTTTAATCCTTTCTGGTATGCCTTCTTTCTTATTCTAAACTCAATTTCTTGCTTCTCAAATATTCTAGCCTCCTTGCAAATTCATTCACCTTTCTTTTTTAAATCTTCCACTGACTCCTCCTGCTTTATTACTTTCACGCCTGTCGTTTTTCTACTTCTGTTATCTTCTAACTGCCTCTCTCTCCTTCCTTTCTAAACTTGAATGTTTACCAATGAACTTATTTCCAATTATTTCAATCCATATTCACCACTATTTTAAATGTCCAATTCCCAGCACTAGTAACAATTTCCCAAATTAACTTTACTGACTAGAAATCTAAAAGAACATCAGAAAAACCAAAAGCTGATTTTACAACTTCCCCTTCTAGGTTACGAGGATACAAACAGTTAATCGTTATCTTACAGCTGTTCGTCGCCTTTCACCATGACCTAATTTATTTAAAGGAACATACACCTACCTACAGTGGACATTTTTGATTCTAATAAAACTTACTTACTTACTTACTTACTCTTACAATGTGGTCTACAAATACAATATAATTATCACATATATAAAATCCCTGGGTATTTCCTTGCCCCCAGAGGCTCAGCATTCGCCCCAACGGACTATCAGGCAGAATGCGGCTTTACCGCCCTTCCCCTCCCTTTTGGGCTTTCCGTTTTCATTGCCCATCCTCCCGATCGGAATTTCCCCCGATCTATTTAATCGCCCGAGTAGTACTTAATAGTCGTTTTCTTACCCGGGTCCTGTGCACAAGAATCACTCGATTTGGCTCCTCGCGATTTCCAACTACTCCCACTTGTTTCTCTAATCTCTGGTCTGGGATATCACTCGCTCAAACCGCTGACGGCAAGCAAGGGGTCCAGGGCTGCTGAATCAGCGGGGTGCACCGTCCCTTCTCCCGTATACCGCCGCCAGCTGGCCGGAGTGGCGATCCCAAGACGAGCCCCCAGGCTTGTGAGGTGCAAAAAGTGAGTGCTCACAATCACGATGCTAGAGAAATGAGAGAAACAAGTTTATTTATTAGCAAGTCTGCAGAGTCGGGTGCCTCCCCTGTCGAGACACACCGAGGTCGGGAAAGCCACTCTCTTTTATTCATATCATTTTACATTTGTTACACCTTTATTCCTCCCCTTCGGGCTCCTTTCAAATCAGAGCACTGAGGTGCACAATCTACCGGTCCCGCCCCTGGTGCCTCCCACATCATACATTGCATGTGCATTTAAATCAGACATCTTGTCATGATGGGTGTGTTTGCAATATTCATTTGTCTCATTACCCATGCGCACTAGAGAGTTGTTCATGCCCTTTACCCCAGTTCTTCCTGGACTGTCGCTATCTCCTTTTTCTCATCCTTGAAGCTCATCTACTCTCTACAATACAAAGGGTTCTTAGTCTAAATCAACTATACCTATTAACCCCTTCCTCACAACATCTTCTGTAGAGAAAGGTACGTTTTTGGAAGGAACATAGTGCAACAAATGTGTGATTCCAGGATGACACGGCCCATTGTGAAGATCAGTGAGTGCAGAAGAATGAACAGAGGCACAAAATGCTGGAGTTAATGTATCTGGAGCAACATTATCCTTACCAGGGCGGTACTCAATTGAATAACTATATGCAGATAATTCAATCCTCCATTCATGAATTTTACTGTTTTTAATCTTCGTTCGTTTCCGATTATCCAGCATAAAAGCTACTGAACGCTGATCTGTTATCAAAGTGAAGTGCTGGCGAGCAAGGAAATGACTCCATTTCCTCACTGCTTCAATAATTGCTGCAGCTACCTTTTCGGACGGGAGGGTAGTGCAATTCAATACCTTGGAGAGTACGTGACATGAAAGCCACTGGTTGTCCTCCTTGATTTAATGTTGCTGATACTGCCAAATCAGAGGCATCACATTCAACAACAAAGGGGAGATCCTCATCGATGGCGTGTAATGTCGCAGATTCTAATTGTTTCTTTAAAGAAGTAAAGGCACCAATTGCTGTAGAGTCAAGGGGGAAAGATTTTGTTCTAATCAAAGGTTGAATTTTGTCAGCAACATTTGGTATCCATTGAGCATAATATGCAAACATCCAAAGAACCCTTCGTAGAGAGTGTAATGTGACTGGAACAGGGATCTCTTGGAGTGGGCAGAGTCTTTCTGGATCAGGCTTGATTATATCATTTCCATCCCAATAACCCAGAATATTAATTGTTGACACTGATGTTATTAACTTTGCCTCATTTAATGTTAGATGTTTAGAATGTACAACATCTAAAAACCGTTGTACATTTTCATCATGTTCAGCTTGGTCTTTTCCAGCAATAGTTAAATTATCAAGATAAGGGAAAGTATCTTTAAGGTTTCCTTGTTCAACAAGTTTGTCCATCTCTCTCTGAAAAACAGCCACGCCATTAGTTACACCAAAAGGAACTCTGCAGTGGTGATACAATTTCCCATTTGCTTCAAACGCAGTGTATTTCTTCTCTGATTCCTTCAAAGGAATTTGGTAGTCAGCACTTTTTAAGTCAAAAGTAGAGAATATCTTATAATTAGCTAATGTATTGATAATCTCTTCTATACGAGGTAGTGGATATGCATCAAGATCCATGAACTGGTTTATAGAGTAATCAATGCAGAGTCTCTTTCTATGTCTCTCCAAGGGGTCCTTAACCACGACAACTTGTGCCCTCCAAGGGGAAGAGCTGGGTTCTATGATACCTTCTTGTAAAAGATTAGTTACTTCTGTGTTGATAAAGTTCCTATCATCAATTAGAATCTGCGACATTACACGCCATCGATGAGGATCTCCCCTTTGTTGTTGAATGTGATGCCTCTGATTTAGCAGTATCAGCAACATTAAATCAAGGAGGACGACCAGTGGCTTTCATGTCACGTACTCTCCAAGGTATTGAATTGCACTACCCTCCCGTCCGAAAGCAACTTATTTCTTTAATACATAAACTCAGAAACGTCTGGCAAACATGGCTGATTCCGCAGGCCTTTCCTGCCCGAAATACCTCGCACATGCGCACACTCCGGAAAAGTCTTGCACATGCGCACACTCTAGAAGAGCCCTGCACCTGCGCACATGCGCCCACTTCAGTTTGAAACTGCAAAAGGTTTGCTTTGAAAATGCAAAAGGTGTGCTTTGAAAACGCAAATGGTGGTTTGGTTTGAAAATGCAAATGGTGGTCTGGTTTGGAAATGCAAAAGGTTTGGTTTGAAAATGCAAAAGGTTTGGTTTGAAAATGCAAAAGGTTTGCTTTGAAAATGCAAAAGTGGTTTTGCTTTGAAAATGCAAAATGTGGTTTGCTTTGAAAATACAAAAGGTGGTTTGCCTTGAGATTGCAAAAGGTTGAAAATGCAAAGGGTTTGCTTTGAAAATGCAAAAGGTGGTTTGGTTTGAAAATGCAAAAGGTGGTTTGCTTTATGGAAAATGTGGCTGGCTTTGAAAATGCAAAAGGTGGTTTTCTTTCAAAATGTAAAAATGTAGTTTTGTTTGAAAATGCAAATGGTGGTTTGGTTTAGAAAAGCAAAAGGTAGTTTGGATTGGAAATGCAAAAGGATGGCTGAAATTACAAAAGGTTTTCTTTGAAAATGCAAAAGGTGCTTTGCTTAGAAAATGCAAAATTTGGTTCACTTTGAAAATGCAAAAGCTGGTTTTCTTTGAAAATGCTAAAGATTTGATTTGAAAATGCAAAAGGTTTTGTTTGAAAATGCAAAAGGTTTGCTTTGAAAATGCAAAATGTGGTTTGCTTTAAAAATGCAAAAGGTGGTTTTCTTTGAAAATGCAAAAGGTGGTTTGCTTTGAAAATGCACAAGGGTTTACTTTGAAAATGCAAAAGGTTTGCTTTGAAAATGCAAATAGTGGTTTGCTTTGAAGGGCAAATGGTGCTTTGCTTTGAAAATGCAAAACATGGTTTGCTTTGAAAATGCAAAAGGTGGTTTGCTTTGAAAATACAAATGGTGGTTTGCTTTGAAAATGCAAAAGATGGTTTGCTTTGAAATTGCAAAAAGTGGTTTGCTTTGAAAATGCAAATGGTGGTTTGCTTTGAAAATGCAAAAGGTGGTTTGCTATAAAATGCCAAAAGGCGGTTTGCTTTGAAAATGCAAAATGTGGATTTCTTTGAAAATGCAAAAGGTCGTTTGTTTTGATAATGCAAAAAGTTGTTTGCTTTGAAAATGCAAAAGTTGGTTTGCTGGTTTGCATTGAAAATGCAAAAGGTGGTTTGCTTTGAAAATGCAAAAGGTGGTGTGCTTTAAAAATGCAAAAGGTGGTTTGCTTTAAAAATGCAAAAGGAGGTTTGCTTTGAAAATGCAAAAGGTGGTTTGCTTTGAAAATGCAAAAGGTGGTTTGCTAGGAAAATGCAAAAAGGTGGTTTACCTTGAAAATGCAAAAGGTGGTTTGCTTTGAAAATGCAAATGGTGGTTTGCTTTGAAAATGTAAAAGGTGGTTTGCTTTGAAAATGCAAAAGGTGGTTTGCTGGTTTGCATAGAAAATGCAAAAGCTGCTTTTTAATGGAAATGCAAAAGGTGGTTTGCTTTGAAAATGAAAAGATGGTATGCTTTGAAAATGCAAAAGGTGGTTTGCTTTGAAAATGCAAAAGGTTTGCTTTGAAAATGCAAAGGGTTAGGTTGAAAATGCAAAAGGTTAGCTTTGAAAATGCAAATAGTGGTTTGCTTTGAAGGGCAAATTATGGTTTGCTTTGAAAAAGCAAAAGGTGGTTTGCTTTGAAAAGGCAAAAGGTGGTATGCTTTGAAAATGCAAAAGGTGGTTTGCTTTGAAATTGCAAAAAGTGGTTTGCTTTGAAAATGCAAATGGTGGTTTGCTTTGAAAATGCAAAAGGTGGTTTGCTATAAAATGCCAAAAGGCGGTTTGCTTTGAAAATGCAAAATGTGCTTTGCTTTGAAAATGTAAAATGTCGTTTGTTTAGAAAATGGAAAAGGTGGTTTGCTTTGAAAATGCAAAATTTGGTTTGCTGGTTTGCATTGAAAATGCAAAAGGTGGTTTGCTTTGAAAATGAAAAAAGGTGGTTTGCTTTTAAAATCAAAAGGTTTGCTTTGAAAATGCAAAGGGTTTACTTTGGAAATGCAAAGGGTTTACTTTGAAAATGCAAAAGGTTTGCTTTGAAAATGAAAATAGTGGTTTGCTTTGAAGGGCAAATGGTGGTTTGCTTTGAAAATGCAAAAGGTGATTTGCTTTGAAAATGCAAAAGGTGGTTTGCTTTGAAAATGCAAAAGGTGGTTTGCTATGAAAATGCAAAATGATTTGCTTTAAAAATGCAGTAGATGGTTTGCTTTGAAAATGGAAAAGGTGGTTTGCTTTGAAAATGCAAAAGGTTGTTTGCATTGAAAATGCAAAAAGGTGGTTTGCTTTGAAAATCAAAAGGTTTGCTTTGAAAATGCAAAGGGTTTACTTTGAAAATGCAAAAGTTTGCTTTGAAAATGCAAATAGTGGTTTGCTTTGAAGGGCAAATGGTGGTTTGCTTTGAAAAAAGCAAAAGGTGGTTTGCTTTGAAAATGCAAAAGGTGGTTTCCTTTGAAAATGCAAAAGGTGGTTTGCTTTAAAAATGCAAAAGGTGGTTTGCTGGTTTGTATTGAAAATGCAAAAGGTTCATTGCTTTGAAAATGCAAAATGTGGAGTTCGTTGAAAATGAAAAAGGTGGTTTGCTTTAAAAATGCAGTAGATGGTTTGCTTTGAAAATGGAAAATGTAGTTTGCTTTGAAACTGCAAAAGGTGGTTTGCTTTGAAAATCCAAAAAGGTTTGCTTTAAAAATGTAGTAAATGGTTTGCTTTGAAAATGGTAAAAGTGGTTTGCTTTGAAAATGTAACAGGTGGTTTGCTTTGAAATAGCAAGATAAGTGGTTTGCTTTGAAATAGCAAGATAAGTGGTTTGCTTTGAAAATGCAAAAGGTGGTTTGCTTTGAAAATACAAAAGTTGGTTTGCTTTGAAAATGCAAAAGGTGGTTTGCCTTTAAAATGCAAAAGGTGGTTTGCTTTGAAAATGCAAATGGTGGTTTGCTTTGAAAATGCAAAATGTTTGCTTTGAAAATGCAAAGGGTGTACTTTGAAAATGCAAATGGTTTGCTTTGAAAATGCAAATAGTGGTTTGCTTTGAAAATGCAAAAGGTGGTTTGCTTTTAAAATGCAAAAGGTGGTTTGCATTGAAAATGCAAAAGGTGGTTTGGTTTGAAATTGCAAAAAGTGGTTTGCTTTGAAAATGCAAATGGTGGTTTGCTTTGAAAATGCAAAACATGGTTTGCTATAAAATGCCTAAAGGCGGTTTGCTTTGAAAATGCAAAATGTGGATTTCTTTGAAAATGCAACAGGTCGTTTGTTTTGATAATGCAAAAGGTGGTTTGCTTTGAAAATGCAAAAGTTGGTTTGCTGGTTTGCATTGAAGATGCAAAAGGTGGTTGTTTTGAAAATGCTATAGATGGTTAGTTTGAAATTGCAAAAGGTGGTTTGCTATGAAAATGCAAAAAGGTTTGCTTTAAAAATGCAGTAGGATTGCTTTGAAAATGGAAAAAAGTGGTTTGCTTTCAAAATGGAAAAGGAGGTTTGCTTTGAAAATACAAAATGTGGTTTGCTTTGAAAATGCTATAGGTGGTTTACTTTGAACATGCAAAAAGTGGTTTTCTTTGAAATTGCAAAAGGTGGTTTGCTTTGAAAAGGTAGTTTGCTTTGAAAATGCAAAAGGTGGATTGCTTTTAATATGCAAATGGTGGTTTGCTTTGAAAATGCAAAAGCTGGTTTGCTTTGAAAATGCAAAAGGTGGTTTGCTGGTTTGCATTGAAAATGTAAAAGCTGCTTTTTAATGGAAATGCAAAAGGTGGTTTGCTTTGTAAATGAAAAGATGGTATGCTTTGAAAATGCAAAAGGTTGTTTGCTTTGAAAAAGCAAAATATGGTTTGCTGTGAAAATGCTAAATGTGGTTTTTTTTGAAAATGCAAAATGTGGTTTGCTTTGAAAATGCAAAAGGTGGTTTGCTTTGAAAATGCAAAAGGTGGTTTGCTTTGAAAAGGCAAAAGGTTTGCTTTGAAAATGCAAAGGGTTTACGTTGAAAATGCAAAAGGTTAGCTTTGAAAATGCAAATAGTGGTTTGGTTTGAAGGGCAAATTGTGGTTTGTTTTGAAAAAGCAAAAGGTGGTTTGCTTTGAAAAGGCAAAAGGTGGGTTGCTTTGAAAAGGTAAAAGGTGGTTTGCTTTGAAACAGAAAAAGGTGGTTTGCTTTTAAAATGCAAAAGGTGGTTTTCATTGAAAATGCAAAAGTTGGTTTGCTTTGAAATTGCAAAAAGTGGTTTGCTTTGAAAATACAAATGGTGGTTTGCTTTGAAAATGTAAAATGTCGTTTGTTTAGAAAATGGAAAAGGTGGTTTGCTTTGAAAATGCAAAAGGTGGTTTGCTTTGAAAAAGCAAAAGGTGGTTTGCTTTGAAAATGCAAAAAGGTTTGCTTTAAAAATGCAGTAGATGGTTTGATTTGAAAATGGAAAAGGTGGTTTGCTTTGAAAATGCAAAAGGTGGTTTGTTTTGAAATTGCAAAAAAAGTGGTTTACTTTGAAAATGCAAAAGGTGGTTTGCTTTGAAAATGCAAAAGGTGGTTTGCTTTAAAAATGCAAAAGGTGGCTTCCTTTTAATATACAAATGGTGGTTTGCTTTGAAAATGCAAAACGTGGTTTGCTTTTAAAATGATAACGGTGGTTTTCTTTGAAAATGCAAATGGTGGTTTGCTTTGAAAATGTAAAAGGTGGTTTTCTTAGAAAATGCAAAAGGTGGTTTGGTATAAAAATGCCAAAAAGTGGTTTGCTTTGGAAATGCAAACGGTGGTTTGCTCTGAAAATGCAAAAGGTCGTTTGTTTTGATAATGCAAAAAGTTGTTTGCTTTGAAAATGCAAAAGTTGGTTTGCTGGTTTGCATTGAAAATGCAAAAGGTGGTTTGCTTTGAAAATGCAAAAGGTGGTGTGCTTTAAAAATGCAAAAGATGGTTTGCTTTAAAAATGCAAAAGGAGGTTTGCTTTGAAAATGCAAAAGGTTGTTTGCTTTGAAAATGCAAAAGGTGGTTTGCTAGGAAAATGCAAAAAGGTGGTTTACCTTGAAAATGCAAAAGGTGGTTTGCTTTGAAAATGCAAATGGTGGTTTGCTTTGAAAATGTAAAAGGTGGTTTGCTTTGAAAATGCAAAAGGTGGTTTGCTGGTTTGCATAGAAAATGCAAAAGCTGCTTTTTAATGGAAATGCAAAAGGTGGTTTGCTTTGAAAATGAAAAGATGGTATGCTTTGAAAATGCAAAAGGTGGTTTGCTTTGAAAATGCAAAAGGTTTGCTTTGAAAATGCAAAGGGTTAGGTTGAAAATGCAAAAGGTTAGCTTTGAAAATGCAAATAGTGGTTTGCTTTGAAGGGAAAATTATGGTTTGCTTTGAAAAAGCAAAAGGTGGTTTGCTTTGAAAAGGCAAAAGGTGGTATGCTTTGAAAATGCAAAAGGTGGTTTGCTTTGAAATTGCAAAAAGTGGTTTGCTTTGAAAATGCAAATGGTGGTTTGCTTTGAAAATGCAAAAGGTGGTTTGCTATAAAATGCCAAAAGGCGGTTTGCTTTGAAAATGCAAAATGTGCTTTGCTTTGAAAATGTAAAATGTCGTTTGTTTAGAAAATGGAAAAGGTGGTTTGCTTTGAAAATGCAAAATTTGGTTTGCTGGTTTGCATTGAAAATGCAAAAGGTGGTTTGCTTTGAAAATGAAAAAAGGTGGTTTGCTTTTAAAATCAAAAGGTTTGCTTTGAAAATGCAAAGGGTTTACTTTGGAAATGCAAAGGGTTTACTTTGAAAATGCAAAAGGTTTGCTTTGAAAATGAAAATAGTGGTTTGCTTTGAAGGGCAAATGGTGGTTTGCTTTGAAAATGCAAAAGGTGATTTGCTTTGAAAATGCAAAAGGTGGTTTGCTTTGAAAATGCAAAAGGTGGTTTGCTATGAAAATGCAAAATGATTTGCTTTAAAAATGCAGTAGATGGTTTGCTTTGAAAATGGAAAAGGTGGTTTGCTTTGAAAATGCAAAAGGTTGTTTGCATTGAAAATGCAAAAAGGTGGTTTGCTTTGAAAATCAAAAGGTTTGCTTTGAAAATGCAAAGGGTTTACTTTGAAAATGCAAAAGTTTGCTTTGAAAATGCAAATAGTGGTTTGCTTTGAAGGGCAAATGGTGGTTTGCTTTGAAAAAAGCAAAAGGTGGTTTGCTTTGAAAATGCAAAAGGTGGTTTCCTTTGAAAATGCAAAAGGTGGTTTGCTTTAAAAATGCAAAAGGTGGTTTGCTGGTTTGTATTGAAAATGCAAAAGGTTCATTGCTTTGAAAATGCAAAATGTGGAGTTCGTTGAAAATGAAAAAGGTGGTTTGCTTTAAAAATGCAGTAGATGGTTTGCTTTGAAAATGGAAAATGTAGTTTGCTTTGAAACTGCAAAAGGTGGTTTGCTTTGAAAATCCAAAAAGGTTTGCTTTAAAAATGTAGTAAATGGTTTGCTTTGAAAATGGTAAAAGTGGTTTGCTTTGAAAATGTAACAGGTGGTTTGCTTTGAAATAGCAAGATAAGTGGTTTGCTTTGAAATAGCAAGATAAGTGGTTTGCTTTGAAAATGCAAAAGGTGGTTTGCTTTGAAAATACAAAAGTTGGTTTGCTTTGAAAATGCAAAAGGTGGTTTGCCTTTAAAATGCAAAAGGTGGTTTGCTTTGAAAATGCAAATGGTGGTTTGCTTTGAAAATGCAAAATGTTTGCTTTGAAAATGCAAAGGGTGTACTTTGAAAATGCAAATGGTTTGCTTTGAAAATGCAAATAGTGGTTTGCTTTGAAAATGCAAAAGGTGGTTTGCTTTTAAAATGCAAAAGGTGGTTTGGTTTGAAATTGCAAAAAGTGGTTTGCTTTGAAAATGCAAATGGTGGTTTGCTTTGAAAATGCAAAACATGGTTTGCTATAAAATGCCTAAAGGCGGTTTGCTTTGAAAATGCACAATGTGGATTTCTTTGAAAATGCAACAGGTCGTTTGTTTTGATAATGCAAAAGGTGGTTTGCTTTGAAAATGCAAAAGTTGGTTTGCTGGTTTGCATTGAAGATGCAAAAGGTGGTTTGTTTTGAAAATGCTATAGATGGTTAGTTTGAAAATGCAAAAGGTGGTTTGCTATGAAAATGCAAAAAGGTTTGCTTTAAAAATGCAGTAGGATTGCTTTGAAAATGGAAAAAAGTGGTTTGCTTTCAAAATGGAAAAGGAGGTTTGCTTTGAAAATACAAAATGTGGTTTGCTTTGAAAATGCTATAGGTGGTTTACTTTGAACATGCAAAAAGTGGTTTTCTTTGAAATTGCAAAAGGTGGTTTGCTTTGAAAAGGTAGTTTGCTTTGAAAATGCAAAAGGTGGATTGCTTTTAATATGCAAATGGTGGTTTGCTTTGAAAATGCAAAAGCTGGTTTGCTTTGAAAATGCAAAAGGTGGTTTGCTGGTTTGCATTGAAAATGTAAAAGCTGCTTTTTAATGGAAATGCAAAAGGTGGTTTGCTTTGTAAATGAAAAGATGGTATGCTTTGAAAATGCAAAAGGTTGTTTGCTTTGAAAAAGCAAAATATGGTTTGCTGTGAAAATGCTAAATGTGGTTTTTTTTGAAAATGCAAAATGTGGTTTGCTTTGAAAATGCAAAAGGTGGTTTGCTTTGAAAATGCAAAAGGTGGTTTGCTTTGAAAAGGCAAAAGGTTTGCTTTGAAAATGCAAAGGGTTTACGTTGAAAATGCAAAAGGTTAGCTTTGAAAATGCAAATAGTGGTTTGGTTTGAAGGGCAAATTGTGGTTTGTTTTGAAAAAGCAAAAGGTGGTTTGCTTTGAAAAGGCAAAAGGTGGGTTGCTTTGAAAAGGTAAAAGGTGGTTTGCTTTGAAACAGAAAAAGGTGGTTTGCTTTTAAAATGCAAAAGGTGGTTTTCATTGAAAATGCAAAAGTTGGTTTGCTTTGAAATTGCAAAAAGTGGTTTGCTTTGAAAATACAAATGGTGGTTTGCTTTGAAAATGTAAAATGTCGTTTGTTTAGAAAATGGAAAAGGTGGTTTGCTTTGAAAATGCAAAAGGTGGTTTGCTTTGAAAAAGCAAAAGGTGGTTTGCTTTGAAAATGCAAAAAGGTTTGCTTTAAAAATGCAGTAGATGGTTTGATTTGAAAATGGAAAAGGTGGTTTGCTTTGAAAATGCAAAAGGTGGTTTGTTTTGAAATTGCAAAAAAAAGTGGTTTACTTTGAAAATGCAAAAGGTGGTTTGCTTTGAAAATGCAAAAGGTGGTTTGCTTTAAAAATGCAAAAGGTGGCTTCCTTTTAATATACAAATGGTGGTTTGCTTTGAAAATGCAAAACGTGGTTTGCTTTTAAAATGATAACGGTGGTTTTCTTTGAAAATGCAAATGGTGGTTTGCTTTGAAAATGTAAAAGGTGGTTTTCTTAGAAAATGCAAAAGGTGGTTTGGTATAAAAATGCCAAAAAGTGGTTTGCTTTGGAAATGCAAACGGTGGTTTGCTCTGAAAATGCAAAAGGTCGTTTGCTTTGAAAATGCTAAAGGTCATTTGCTTTGAAAATGCAAAAAGTGGTTTGCTGGTTTGCATTCAAAATGCAAAAGCTGCTTTTCAATGAAAATGCAAAGGGTGGTTTGCTTTGAAAATGTAAAAGGTGGTTTTCTTAGAAAATGCAAAAGGTGGTTTGGTATAAAAATGCCAAAAAGTGGTTTGCTTTGGAAATGCAAACGGTGGTTTGCTTTGAAAATGCAAAAGGTCGTTTGCTTTGAAAATGCTAAAGGTCATTTGCTTTGAAAATGCAAAAAGTGGTTTGCTGGTTTGCATTCAAAATGCAAAAGCTGCTTTTCAATGAAAATGCAAAGGGTGGTTTGCTTTGAAAATGAAAAATGTGGTTTGCTTTGAAAATGCAAAAGGTGGCTTGCTTTTAAAATGCAAAAGGTGGTTTGCTGGTTAACATTGAAAATGCAAAAGGTGGTTTGCTTTGAAAATGCAAAATGTGGTGTGCGTTGAAAATGCAAAAAGTGGTTTGCTTTAAAAATGCGGTAGATAGTTTGCTTTGAAAATGGAAAAGGTGGTTTGCTTTGAAAATGCAAAAGGTGGTTTGCTTTGAAAATCCAAAAAGGTTTGCTTTAAAAATGTAGTAGATGGTTTGCTTTGAAAATGGAATAAGTGGTTTGCTTTGAAAATGCAAAAGGTGGTTTGTTTTGAAATTGCAAAAAAAAGTCGTTTGATTTGAAAATGCAAAAGGTGGTTTGCTTTGAAAATGCAAAAGGTGGCTTGCTTTTAATATGCAAATGGTGGTTTGCTTTAAAAATGCAAAAGGTGGTTTGGATTTGAAAATGGAAAAGGTGGTTTGTTTTGAAAATGCTATAGATGATTAGCTTTGAAAATGCAAAAGGTGGTTTGCTATGAAAATGCAAAAAGGTTTGCTTTAAAAATGCAGTAGGTTTGCTTTGAAAATGGAAAAGGTGGTTTGCTTTGAAAATGCAAAAGGTGGTTTGCTATAAAATGCCAAAAGGCGGTTTGCTTTGTAAATGCAAAATGTGCTTTGCTTTGAAAATGCAAAATGTCGTTTGTTTAGAAAAAACAAAAGGTGGTTTGCTTTGAAAATACAAAATGTGGTTTGCTTTGAAAATGCTATAGGTGGTTTGCTTTGAAAATGGAAAAGGTGGTTTGCTTTGTAAATGGAAACGGTGGTTTTCTTTGAAATTGCAAAAGGTGGTTTGCTTTGAAAAGGTAGTTTGCTTTGAAAATGCAAAAGGTGGATTGCTTTGAAAATGCCAAAAGGTTTGCTTTGAAAATGCAAAACGTGGTTTGCTTTGAAAATGGAAAACGTGATTTGCTTTGAAAATGCAAAAGGTGGTTTGCTTTGAAAAAGCAAAAGGTGGTTTGCTTTGAAAAAGCAAAAGGTGGTTTGCTTTGAAAATGCAAAAAGGTTTGCTTTAAAAATGCAGAAGATGGTTTGCTTTGAAAATTGAAAAGGTGGTTTGCTTTGAAAATACAAAAGGTGGTTTGCTTTTAAATTGCAAAAAAATGGTTTGCTTTGAAAATGCAAAAGGTGGTTTGGTATAAAAATGCCAAAAAGTGGTTTGCTTTGGAAATGCAAAAGGTGGTTTGCTTTGAAAATGCAAAAGGTCGTTTGCTTTGAAGATTCAAAAGGTCATTTGCTTTGAAAATGCAAAAGGTGGTTTGCTTTGAAAATGAAAAAGGTGGTTTTCTTTGAAAATGCAAAATGTGGTGTGCTTTGAAAATGTAAAAGGTGGTCTGCTTTGAAAATCCAAAAAGGTTTGCTTTATAATGTAGTAGATAGTTTGCTTTGAAAAAGGAAAAAATGGTTTGCTTTGAAAATACAGAAGGTGGTTTGCTTTGAAAATGCCATAGGTGGCTTTCTTTTAATATGGAAATGGTGGTTTGCTTTTAAAATGCAAAAGGTTGTTTGTCTTTACTATGTAAAAGGTGGTTTGCTTTGAAAATGCAAATGGTGGTATGCTTTGAAAATGCAAATAGTGGTTTGCTTTGAAGGGCAAATGGTGGTTTGCTTTGAAAATGCAAAAGGTGGTTTTCTTTGAAAATGTAAAAAAGGTTGTTTGCTTTTAAAATCAAAAGGTTTGCTTTGAAATGCAAAGGGTTTACTTTGAAAATGCAAAAGGTTTGCTTTGAAAATGCAAAAAGTGGTTTGCTTTGAAGGGAAAATAGTGGTTTGCTTTGAAAAAGCAAAAGGTGGTTGCTTAGAAGATGCAAAAGGTGGTTTGCTTTGAAAATGCAAAAGGTGGTTTGCTTTTAAAATGCAAAAGGTGGTTTGCTATAAAAGCGCCAAAAGGAGGTTTGCTTTGAAAATGCAAAAGTTGGTCTGCTTTGAAAATGCAAAAGGTGGTTTGCTTTGAAAATTCTAAAGGTGGTTTGCTTTGAAAATGCAAATGGTGGTTTGCTTTGAAAATGAAAAAGTGGTTTGCTTTCAAAATGCAAAGGGTTTACTTTGAAAATGCAAAAGGCGGTTTGCTTTGAAGGGCATATGGTGGTTTGCTTTGAAAAAGCAAAAGGTGGTTTGATTTGAAAATGAAAAAAAGGTGGTTTGCTTTTAAAATCAAAAGGTTTGCTTTGAAAATGCAAAGGGTTTACTTTGAAAATGCAAAAGGTTTGTTTTGAAAATGCGAATAGTGGTTTGCTTTGAAAAAGCAAAAGGTGGTTGCTTTGAAGATGCAAAAGGTGGTTTGCTTTGAAAATGCAAAAGGTCGTTTGCTTTGAAAATACAAAAGGTCGTTTGCTTTTAAAATGCAAAAGGTGGATTGCTGGTTTGCATTGAAAATGCAAAAGGGAGTTTGCTTTGAAAATGTAAAAGGTGGTGTGCTTTGAAAATGCAAAAGGTGGTTTGCTTTGAAAATGATATAGGTGGTTTGCTTTGAAAATGCAAAAAGGTTTGCTTTTAAAAAGCAGTAGATGATTTACTTTGAAAATGGAAAAGGTGGTTTGAACATGCAAAAGGTGGTTTCCTTTGAAAATGCAAAAAGGTTTGCTTTAAAAATGCAGTAGATGGTTTGCTTTGAAAATGCAGTAGATGGTTTGCTTTGAAAATGCAAAAGGTGGTTTGCTTTGAAAATGCAAAAGGTCGTTTGCTTTGAAAATACAAAAGGTCGTTTGCTTTTAAAATGCAAAAGGTCGTTTTCTTTGAAAATGCAATAGGTGGTTTTCTGGTTTGCATTGAAAATGCAGAAGCTGCTTTTTAATGGAAATGCAACAGCTGGTTTGCTTTGAAAATGCAAAAGATGGTATGTTTTGAAAATGCAAAAGGTGGTTTGCTTTGAAAATGCAAAAGGTGGTTTGCTTTGTAAATTAAAAAAGGTTTGCTTTAAAAAAGCAGTAGATGGTTTGCTTTGGAAATGGAAAAGGTGGTTTGAAAATGCAAAAGGTGGTTTCCTTTGAAAATGCAAAAGGAGGTTTGCTTTGAAAATACAAAAGGTCGTTTGCTCTGAAAATGCAAAAGGTCGTTTGCTTTTAATATGCAAAAGGTCGTTTGCTTTGTAAATGCAAAAGATTGTTTGCTTTGAAATTGCAAAAAAAGTGGTTTGCTTTGAAAATGCAAAAGTGGTTTGCTTTGAAAATACAAAACGTGGTTTGATTTGAAAATGCAAAAAGTGGCTTTGTTTTAATATGCAAATGGTGGTTTGCTTTGAAAATGCAAAAGGTGGTTTGCTTTTAAAATGCAAAAGGTGGTTTGGTTTGAAAATGCAAATGTTGGTTTTCAATGAAAATGTAAAAGGTGGTTTGCTTTGAAAATGCAAAAGGTGGTTTGGTATAAAAATGCCAAAATGTGGTTTGCTTTGAAAATGTAAAAGGTGGTTTGCTTTGAAAATGGAAACGGTCGTTTGCTTTGAAAATGCAAAAGGTGGTTTGCTGGTTTGCATTGAAAATGCAAAAGCTGCGTTTTAATGCAAATGCAAAATGTGGTTTGCTTTGAAAATGCAAAAGATGGTATGCTTTGAAAATGCAAAAAGGTTTGCTTTAAAAAAGCAGTAGATGGTTTGCTTTGAAAATGGAAAAGGTGGATTGAAAATGCAAAATGTGGTTTCCTTTGAAAATGCAAAAAGGTTTGCTTTAAAAATGCAATAGATGGTTTGCTTTGAAAATGGAAAATGTGGTTTTCTTTGAAAATGCAAAAGGTGGTTTCCTTTGAAAATGCAAAAGGTGGTTTGCTTTGAAAATTCAAAAAGGTTTGCTTTCAAAAAGCAGTAGATGGTTTGCTTTGAAAATGGAAAAGGTGGTTTGAAAATGCAAAAGGTGGTTTTCTTTGAAAATGCAAAAGGAGGTTTGCTTTGAAAATACAAAAGGTCGTTTGCTCTTAAAATGCAAAAGGTCGTTTGCTTTTAATATGCAAAAGGTCGTTTGCTTTGAAAATGCAAAAAAGTGGTTTGCTTTGAAAATGCAAAAGTGGTTTGCTTTGAAAATACAAAACGTGGTTTGATTTGAAAATGCAAAAAGTGGCTCTGTTTTAATATGCAAATGGTGGTTTGCTTTGAAAATGCAAAAAGTGGTTTGCTTTTAAAATGCAAAAGGTGGTTTGGTTTGAAAATGCAAATGTTGGTTTTCAATGAAAATGTAAAAGGTGATTTGCTTTGAAAATGCAAAAGGCGGTTTGGTATAAAAATGCCAAAATGTGGTTTGCTTTGAAAATGTAAAAGGTGGTTTGCTTTGAAAATGCAAACGGTCGTTTGCTTTGAAAATGCAAAAGGTGGTTTGCTGGTTTGCATTGAAAATGCAAAAGCTGCGTTTTAATGGAAATGCAAAATGTGGTTTGCTTTGAAAATGCAAAAGATGGTATGCTTTGAAAATGCAAAAAGGTTTGCTTTAAAAAAGCAGTAGATGGTTTGCTTTGAAAATGGAAAAGGTGGATTGAAAATGCAAAATGTGGTTTCCTTTGAAAATGCAAAAGGTCGTTTGTTTTAAAAATGCAATAGATGGTTTGCTTTGAAAATGGAAAAGGTGGTTTTCTTTGAAAATGCAAAAGGTGGTTTTGATTTGAAATTGCAAATGTGTGGTTTGCTTTGAACATGCAAAAAAGCGGTTTGCTTTGAAAATGCAAAAGGTGGTTTGCTTTGAAAATGCAAAAGGTGGTTTGCTTTGAAAATGCAAAAGGTGGTTTGCTTTGAAAATGCAAAATGAGGTTTGCTTTAAAAATGCAGTAGATGGTTTGCTTTGAAAATAGAAAAGGTGGTTTGCTTTGAAAATGCAAAAGGTGGTTTGCTTTGAAATTGCAAAAAAGTAGTTTGCTTTGAAAATGCAAAAGGTGGTTTGCTTTGAAAATACAAAACGTTGTTTTCTTTGAAAATGCAAAAGGTCGTTTGCTCTGAAAATGCAAAAGGTCGTTTGCTTTTAATATGCAGAAGGTCGTTTGCTTTGAAAATGCAAAAGATTGTTTGCTTTGAAATTGCAAAAAAGTGGTTTGCTTTGAAAATGCAAAAGGTGGTTTGCTTTGAAAATACAAAACGTGGTTTAATTTGAAAATGCAAAAAGTGGCTTTGTTTTAATATGCAAATGGTGGTTTGCTTTGAAAATGCAAAAGGTGGTTTACTTAAAAAATGCAAAAGGTGGTTTGCTTTGAAAATGCAAAAGGTGGTTTGGTATAAAAATGCCAAAAAGTGGTTTGCTTTGAAAATGCAAAAGGTAGTTTGCTTTGAAAATGCAAACGGTCGTTTGCTTTGAAAATGCAAAAGGTGGTTTGCTGATTTGCATTGTAAGTGCAAAATCTGCTTTTTAATGGAAATGCAAAAGGTGGTTTGCTTTGAAAATGCAAAAGGAGGTTTGCTTTGAAAATGCAAATGGTCGTTTGCCCTATAAATGCAAACGGTCGTTTGCTATTAATATGCAAAAGGTCGTTTGATTTGAAAATGCAAAAGATTGTTTGCTTTGAATTTGCAAAAAAGTGGTTTGCTTTGAAAATGCGAAAGGTGGTTTGCTTTGAAAATACAAAACGTGGTTTGATTTGAAAATGCAAAAAGTGGCTTTGTTTTAATATGCAAATGGTGGTTTGCATTGAAAATGCAAAAGGTGGTTTGCTTTTAAAGTGCAAAAGGTGGTTTGCTTTGAAAATGCAAATGTTGGTTTTCAATGAAAATGTAAAAGGTGGTTTGCTTTGAAAATGCAAAAGGTGGTTTGGTATAAAAATGCCAAAAAGTAGTTTGCTTTGAAAATGTAAAAGGTGGTTTGCTTTGAAAATGCAAAAGATGGTATGCTTTGAAAATGCTAAAAGGTTTGCTTTAAAAAAGCAGTAGATGGTTTGCTTTTTAAAATGGAAAAGGTGGATTGAAAATGCAAAAGGTGGTTTCCTTTGAAAATGCAAAAATGTTTGCTTTAAAAATGCAGTAGATTGTTTGTTTTGAAAATGGAAAAGGTGGTTTGCTTTGAAAATGCAAAAGAGGGTTTGCTTTGAAATTGCAAAAAAGTGGTTTGCTTTGAAAATGCAAAAGGTGGTTTGCTTTGAAAATACAAAACGTTGTTTGATTTGGAATTGCAAAAGGTGGTTTGCTGATTTGCATTGAAAATGCAAAAGCTGCTTTTTAATGGAAATGCAAAAGGTGGTTTGCTTTGAAAATGCAAAAGATGGTATGCTTTGAAAATGCAAAAAGGTTTGCTTTAAAAATCAGTAGATGGTTTACTTTGAAAATGGAAAAGGTGGATTGAAAATGCAAATGGTGGTTTGGTATAAAAATGCGAAAAAGTGGTTTGCTTTGAAAATGCAAAAGGTGGTTTGCTTTGAAAATGCAAACGGTCGTTTGCTTTGAAAATGCAAAAGGTGGTTTGCTGGTTTGCATTGAAAATGCAAAAGCTGCTTTTTAATGGAAATGCATAATGTGGTTTGCTTTGAAAATGCAAAGATGGTATGCTTTGAAAATGCAAAAGGTGGTTTGCTTTGAAAATGCAAAAGGTGGTTTGCTTTGAATATGAAAAAGCTGGTTTGCTTTGAAAATGCTAAAGGTTTGCTTTGAAAATGCAAAGGGTTTACTTTGATAATGCAAAAGGTTTGTTTTGAAAATGCAAATGGTGGTTTGCTTTGAAAATGCAAAAGGTGGTTTGCTTTTAAAATGAAAAAGGTGGGTTGCATTGAAAATGCAAACGTTGGTTTGCTTGGAAATTGCAAAAAGTGGTTTGCTTTGAAAATGCAAATGGTGGTTTGCTTTGAAAAGGCAAAAAAAGGTGGTTTGCTATAAAAATGCCAAAAGGAGGTTTGCTTTCAAAATGCAAAATGTGGTTTCTTTGAAAATGCAAAAGGTCCTTTGCTTTGAAAATGCAAAAGGTTTACTATGAAAATGCAAAAGTTGGTTTGCTGGTTTGAATTGAAAATGAAAAAGGTGGTTTGCTTTGAAAATACACAAGGTGGTTTGCTTTGAAAATGCAAAAGGTGATTTGCTTTGAAAATACAAAAGGTGTTTTGGTTTTAAAATGCAAATGATGGTTTGGTTTTAAAATGGAAATGTTGGTTTGCTTTGAAAATGCAAAAGGTGGTTTGCTTTGAAAATGCAAAAGATGATTAGCTTTGAAAATGCTAAATGTGGTTTGCTTTGAAAATGCAAAAGGTGGTTTACTTTGAAAATGCAAAAGGTGGTGGGCTTTGAAAATGCAAAAGCTGATTTGCTTTGAAAATGCAAAAGGTCGTTTGCTTTGAAAGTGCAAAAGGTAGTTTGCTTTGAAAATGTTAAATGTGGTTTGTTTTGAAAATGCAAAAAAGTGGTTTGGTTTGAAAATGCAAAAGGTGGTTTGCTTTGAAAATGCTATAAGTGGTTTGCTTTGAAAATGCAAAAGGTGCTTTGCTTTGAAATTGCAAAAGGTGGTTTGCTTTGAAAATGCAAAAGGTGGTTTGCTTTGAAAATGCAAAAGGTGGTTTGCTTTGAAAAGGTGGTTTGCTTTGAAAATGCAAAAGATGGTTAGCTTTGAAAATGCAAAAGGTTTGCTTTGAAAATGCAAAAGATGGTTTGCTTTGAAAAGGCAAAAGGTGGTTTGCTATAAAAATGCCCAAAGGAGGTTTGCTTTCAAAATGCAAAATGTGGTTTTCTTTTAAAATGCAAAAGGTCCTTTGCTTTGAAAATGCAAAAGGTTTGCTATGAAAATGCAAAAGTTCGTTTGCTGGTTTGCATTGAAAATGAAAAAGGTGGTTTGCTTTGAAAATACACAAGGTGGTTTGCTTTGAAAATGCAAAAGGTGGTTTGCTTTGAAAATACAAAAGGTGGTTTGCTTTGAAACTGCAAAAGGTGACTTGCTTTTAATATGCAAAAGATGGTTTGCTTTTAAAATGCAAAAGGTGTTTTGGTTTTAAAATGCAAAAGGTGGTTTGGTTTTAAAATGGAAATGTTGGTTTGCTTTGAAAATGCAAAAGGTGGTTTGCTTTGAAAATGCAAAAGGTGATTTGCTGTGAAAATGCTAAATGTGGTTTGCTTTGAAAATGGAAAAAGTGGTTTGCTTTGAAAATGCAAAAGGTGGTTTGCTGGTTTGCATTGAAAATGCAAAAGTTGGTTTACTTTGCAAATGCAAAAGGTGGTGGCTTTGAAAATGCAAAAGCTGATTTGCTTTGAAAATGCAAAAGGTCGTTTGCTTTGAAAGTGCAAAAGGCAGTTTGCTTTGAAAATGTTAAATGTGGTTTGCTTTGAAAATGCAAAAAAGTGGTTTGGTTTGAAAATGCAAAAGGTGGTTTGCTTTGAAAATGCTATAAGTGGTTTGCTTTGAAAATGCAAAAGGTGCTTTGCTTTGAAATTGCAAAAGGTGGTTTGCTTTGAAAATGCAAAAGGCGGTTTGCTTTGAAAATGCGAAAGAAAATTGATTTGAAAATGCAAAAAAAATTGCTTTGAAAATGCAAAAGGTGGTTTGCTTTGAAAATGCAAAAGATGGTTTGTTTTGAAAATGCAAAAGGTGGTTTGATTTGAAAATGCAATAGGTGGTTTGCTTTGAAAATGCAAAAGTTGGTTTGCTTTGAAAAGGTGGTTTGCTTTGAAAATGCATAAGGTGGTTTGCTTTGAAAATGCAAAAGATGGTTAGCTTTGAAAATACAAAAGGTTTGCTTTGAAAATGCAAAAGATGGTTTGCTTTGAAAATGCAAATGGTGGTTCGCTATGAAAATGTGGTTTGCTTTGAAAATGCATAAGGTGGTTTGCTTTGAAAATATAAAAGGTGGTTCGCTTTAAAATTGCAAAAAGTGGTTTGCTTTGAAAATGCAAAAGGTGGTTTGCTTTATAATGCAAAAGGTGGTTTGCTTTGAAAATACAAAATGTGCTTTGCTTTGAAAAGGTGGTTTGCTTTGAAAATGCATAAGGTGGTTTGCTTTGAAAATGCAAAAGATTGTTAGCTTTGAAAATGCAAACGGTTTGCTTTGAAAATGCAAAAGATGGTTTGCTTTGAAAATGCAAATGGTGGTTCGCTTTGAAAAGGTGGTTTGCTTTGAAAATGCATAAGGTGGTTTGCTTTGAAAATATAAAAGGTGGTTCGCTTTGAAATTGCAAAAAGTGGTTTGCTTTGAAAATGCAAAAGGTGGTTTTCTTTATAATGCAAAAGGTGGTTTGCTTTAAAAATGCAAACGGTGGTTTGCTTTGAAAATACAAAATGTGCTTTGCTTTGAAAATGCAAAAGGTGATTTGTTTTGAAAATGGAAAAGGTGGTTTGCCATGAAAATGCAAAAGGTGGTTTGCTTAGAATAGGTGGTTTGCTTTGAAAATGCATAAGGTGGTTTGCATTGAAAATGCATAACGTTGTTTGCTTTGAAATTGCAAAAAGTGGTTTGCTTTGAAAATGCAAAACGTGGTTTGCTTTGAAAATGCAAATGTTGGTTTTCATTGAAAATGTAAAAGGTGGTTTGCTTTGAAAATGCAAAAGGTGGTTTGGTATAAAATGCCAAAAAGTGGTTTGCTTTGAAAATGCAAAAGGTAGTTTGCTTTGAAAATGCAAACTGTCGTTTACTTTGAAAATGCAAATGGTGGTTTGCTGATTTGCATTGTAAATGCCAACGCTGCTTTTTAATGGAAATGCAAAAGGTGGTTTGCTTTGAAAATGCAAAAGATGGTATACTTTGAAAATGCAAAAGGGTTTGCTTTAAAAAAGCAATAGATGATTTACTTTGAAAATGGAAAAGGTGGATTGAAAATGCAAAAGGTGGTTTCCTTTGAAAATGCAAAAAGGTTTGCTTTAAAAATGCAGTAGATGGTTTGCTTTGAAAATGGAAAAGGTGGTTTGCTTTGAAAATGCAAAAGGTGGTTTGCTTTGAAAATGCAAAAAGGTTTGATTTTATAATGCAGTAGATGGTTTGCTTGAAAATGGAAAAGGTGGTTTGCTTTGAAAATGCAAAAGATGGTTTGCTTTGAAATTGCAAAAATGTGGTTTGCTTTGAAAATGCAAAATGTGGTTTGCTTTGAAAATACAAAACGTGGTTTGATTTGAAAATGCAAAAACTGGCTTGCTTTTAATATGCAAATGGTGGTTTGCTTTGAAAATGCAAAAGGTGGTTTGCTTTTAAAAATGCAAAAGGTGGTTTGCTGGTTTGCATTGAAAATGCAAAAGCTGCTTTTTAATGGAAATGCAAATGGTGGATTGCTTTGAAAATGCAAAAGATGGTATGCTTTGAAAATGCAAAAGGTGGTTTGCTTTGAAAATACAAAAGGTGGTTTGCTTTGAATATGAAAAAGCTGGTTTGCTTTGAAAATGCTAAAGGTTTGCTTTGAAAATGCAAAGGGTTTACTTTGAAAATGCAAAAGGTTTGCTTTGAAAATGCAAATAATGGTTTGCTTTGAAGGGTAAATGGTGGTTTGCTATGAAAATGCAAGTGGTGGTTTGCTTTGAAAATGCAAAAGGTGGTTTGCTTTGAAAATGCAAAAGGTGGTTTGCTTTTAAAATGAAAAAGGTGGGTTGCATTGAAAATGCAAAAGGTTGTTTGCTTTGAAAATGCAAAAGGTTTGCTATGAAAATGCAAAAGTTGGTTTGCTGGTTTGCATTGAAAATGAAAAAGGTGGTTTGCTTTGAAAATACACAAGGTGGTTTGCTTTGAAAATGCAACATGTGGTTTGCTTTGAAAATGCAAAAAGGTTTGCTTTAAAAAAGCAGTAGATGGTTTAATTTGAAAATGGAAAAGGTGGATTGAAAATGCAAAAGGTGGATTGAAAATGCAAAAGGTGGTTTCCTTTGAAAATGCAAAAAGGTTTGCTTTAAAAATGCAGTAGATGGTTTGCTTTGAAAATGTAAAAGGTGGTTTGCTTTAAAAATGCAAAAGATGGTTTGCTTTGAAATTGCAAAAAATTGGTTTGCTTTGAAAATGCAAAATGTGGTTTGCTTTGAAAATACAAAACGTGGTTTGATTTGAAAATGCAAAAAGTGGCTTGCTTTTAATATGCAAATGGTGGTTTGCTTTGAAAATGCAAAAGGTGGTTTGCTTTTAAAAATGCAAAAGGTGGTTTGCTTTGAAAATGCAAATGTTGGTTTTCATTGAAAATGCAAAAGGTGGTTTGCTTTGAAAATGCAAATGTTGGTTTTCATTGAAAATGCAAAATGTGGTTTGGTATAAAAATGCCAAAAAGTGGTTTGCTTTGAAAATGCAAAAGGTGGTTTGCTTTGAAAATGCAAAAGGTGGTTTGTTTTGAAATAGCAAAAAGTGTTTTGCTTTGAAAATGCAAAAGGTGGTTTGCTTTGAAAATACAAAAGGTGGTTTGCTTTGAAAATGCAAAAGGTGGCTTGCTTTTAATATGCAAAAGATGGTTTGCTTTTAAAATGCAAAAGGTGTTTTGGTTTTAAAATGCAAAAGGTGGTTTGGTTTTAAAATGGAAATGTTGGTTTGCTTTGAAAATGCAAATCTTGGTTTGCTTTGAAAATGTAAAAGGTGTTTTGCTTTGAAAATGCAATAGGTGGTTTGGTATAAAAATGCCCCAAAGTGGTTTGTTTTGAAAATGCAAAAGGTGGTTTGCTTTGGAAATGCAAAAGGTCGTTTGTTTCCAAAATGCAAATGGTCGTTTACTTTAAAAATGCAAAAGGTGGTTTGCTTTGAAAATGCAAAGGTGGTTTGCCATGAAAATGCAAAAGGTAGTTTGCTTAGACTAGGTGGTTTGCTTTGAAAATGCATAAGGTTGCTTGCATTGAAGATGCAAAAGGTTGTTTGCTTTGAAATTGCAAAAAGTGGTTTGCTTTGAAAATGCAAAACGTGGTTTGCTTTGAAATGCAAAAGGTGGTTTGCTTTGAAAATTCAAAGCGTGGTTTGCTTTGAAAATGCAAAAGGTGGTTTGCTTTGAAAGTGCAAAAGGTCGTTTGCTTTGAAAATGCAAAAGGTGGTTTGCTGTTTGCATTGAAAATGCAAAAGGTGTTTTA
This sequence comes from Malacoraja senta, assembly GCA_038087875.1. NCBI lineage: Eukaryota > Metazoa > Chordata > Chondrichthyes > Rajiformes > Rajidae > Malacoraja > Malacoraja senta. Next base: position 49,699 of record JAXLNO010000629.1, read on the forward strand.
GTTTGAAAATGGAAAAGGTGGTTTGCTTTGAAAATGCAAAAGGTGATTTGCTTTGAAAATGCTAAATGTGGTTTGCTTTGAAAATGCAAAAAGTGGTTTGCTTTGAAAATGCAAAAGGTGGTTTGCTGGTTTGCAATGAAAATGCAAAAGGTGGTTTACTTTGAAGATGCAAAAGGTGGTGGGCTTTGAAAATGCAAAAGGTGATTTGCTTTGAAATTGCAAAAGGTCGTTTGCTTTGAAAGTGCAAAAGGTAGTTTGCTTTGAAAATGTTAAATGTGGTTTGATTTGAAAATGCAAAAAAGTGGTTTGGTTTGAAAATGCAAAAGGTGGTTTGCTTTGTAAATGCTATAAGTGGTTTGCTTTGAAAATGCAAAAGGTGCTTTGCTTTGAAATTGCAAAAGGTGGTTTGCTTTGAAAATGCAAAAGGTGGTTTGCTTTGAAAATGCGAAATCAAATTGCTTTGAAAATGCAAAAGGTGGTTTGTTTTGAAAATGCAAAAGGTGGTTTGCTTTGAAAATGCAAAAGGTGGTTTGCTTTGAAAATGCAAAAGGTGGTTTGCTTTGAAAAGGTGGTTTGCTTTGAAAATGCATAAGGTGGTTTGCTTTGAAAATGCAAAAGATGGTTAGCTTTGAAAATGCAAAAAGGTTTGCTTTGAAAATGCAAAAGATGGTTTGCTTTGAAAATGCAAATGGTGGTTCGCTTTGAAAAGGTGCTTTGCTTTGAAAATGCATAAGGTGGTTTGCTTTGAAAATATAAAAGGTGGTTCGCTGTGAAATTGCAAAAAGTGGTTTGCTTTGAAAATGCAAAAGGTGGTTTGCTTTGAAAATGCAAAAGGTGGTTTGCTTTGAAAATGCAAAAGGTGGTTTGCTTTGAAAATACAAAATGTGCTTTGCTTTGAAAATGCAAAAGGTGATTTGCTTTGAAAATGCAAAAGGTGGTTTGCCATGAAAATGCAAAAGGTGGTTTGCTTTGAAAATGCATTAGGTGGTTTGCATTGAAAATGCATAACGTTGTTTGCGTTGAAATTGCACAAAGTGGTTTGCTTTGAAAATGCAAAACGTGGTTTGCTTTGAAATGCAAAAGGTGGTTTGCTTTGAAAATTCAAAATGTGGTTTGCTTTGAAAATGCAAAAGGTGGTTTACTGTTTGCATTGAAAATGCAAAAGGTGTTTTATTTGAAAATGCAAAAGGTGGTTTGCTTTGAAAATGCAAAAGGTGATTTGCTTTGAAAATGCTAAATGTGGTTTGCTTTGAAAATGCAAAAAGTGGTTTGCTTTGAAAATGCAAAAGGTGGTGGGCTTTGAAAATGCAAAAGGTGATTTGCTTTGAAAATGCAAAAGGTCGTTTGCTTTGAAAATGCAAAAGGTCGTTTGCTTTGAAAGTGCAAAAGGTAGTTTGCTTTGAAAATGTTAAAGGGGGTTTGCTTTGAAAATGCAAAAATGCGGTTTGCTTGTAAAATGCAAAAGGTGGTTTGCTTTGAAAATGCTAAAACTGGTTTGCTTTGAAAATGCAAAAAGTGGTTTGCTTTGAAAATGCAAAAGGTGGTTTGCTGGTTTGCATTGAAATTGCAAAAGGTGGTTTGTTTTGAAAATGCGAAAAAAAATTGCTTTGAAAATGCAAAATGTGGTTTCTTTGATAATGCAAAAGGTGGTTTGTATTGAAAATACAAAAGGTGGTTTGTTTTGAAAATGCAAAAGGTGGTTTGCTTTGAAAATGCAAAAGGTGGTTTGCTTTGAAAATGCAAAAGGTGGTTTGCTTTGAAAATGCAAAAGCTGGTTTGTTTTGAAAATGCGAAAAAAAATTGCTTTGAAAATGCAAAATGTGGTTTCTTTGAAAATGCAAAAGGTGGTTTGTATTGAAAATACAAAAGGTGGTTTGTTTTGAAAATGCAAAAGGTGGTTTGCTTTGAAAATGCAAAAGGTGGTTTGCTTTGAAAACGCAAAAGGTGGTTTGCTTTGAAAATGTAAAAGGTGGTTTGCATTGAAAATGCAAAAGGTGGTTTGCTTTGAATAGGTGGTTTGCTTTGAAAATGCATGAGGTGGTTTGCTTTGAAAATGCAAAAGATGGTTTGCTTTGAAAATACATAAAGGTTTGCTTTGAAAATGCAAAAGGTGGTTTGTTTTGAAAATGCAGAAGGTGGTTTGTTTTCAAAATGCAAAAGGTGGTTTGCTTTGAAAATGCAAAAGGTACTTTGCTTTGAAAATGCAAAAGGTGGTTTGCTTTGAAAATGCAAAAGGTGGTTTGCTTTGAAAATGCAAAAGGTGGTTTGCTTTGAAAGGGTGGTTTGCTTTGAAAATGCAAAAGGTTGTTTGTTTTGAAAATGCAAAAGGTGGTTTGTTTTGAAAATGCAAAAGGTTGTTTGCTTTGAAAATGCAAAAGTTGGTTTGCTTTGAAAATGCAAAAGGTGGTTTGCTTTGAAAATGCAAACGATGGTTTGCTTTGAAAATACATAAAGGTTTGCTTTGAAAATGCAAAAGGTGGTTTGTTTTGAAAATGCAGAGGGTGGTTTGTTTTGAAAATGCAAAAGGTGGTTTGCTTTGAAAATGCAAAACGTAGTTTGCTTTGAAAATGCAAAAGGTGGTTTGTATTGAAAATGCAAAAGGTGGTTTGCTTTGAAAATGCAAAAGGTCGTTTGCTTTGAAAATGCAAAAGGTCGTTTGCTTTGAAAGTGCAAAAGGTAGTTTGCTTTGAAAATGTTAAAGGGGGTTTGCTTTGAAAATGCAAAAATGCGGTTTGCTTGTAAAATGCAAAAGGTGGTTTGCTTTGAAAATGCTAAAAGTGGTTTGCTTTGAAAATGCAAAAAGTGGTTTGCTTTGAAAATGCAAAAGGTGGTTTGCTGGTTTGCATTGAAATTGCAAAAGGGGGTTTGCTTTGAAAATGCAAAAGCTGGTTTGTTTTGAAAATGCGAAAAAAAATTGCTTTGAAAATGCAAAATGTGGTTTCTTTGATAATGCAAAAGGTGGTTTGTATTGAAAATACAAAAGGTGGTTTGTTTTGAAAATGCAAAAGGTGGTTTGCTTTGAAAATGCAAAAGGTGGTTTGCTTTGAAAATGCAAAAGGTGGTTTGCTTTGAAAATGCAAAAGCTGGTTTGTTTTGAAAATGCGAAAAAAAATTGCTTTGAAAATGCAAAATGTGGTTTCTTTGAAAATGCAAAAGGTGGTTTGTATTGAAAATACAAAAGGTGGTTTGTTTTGAAAATGCAAAAGGTGGTTTGCTTTGAAAATGCAAAAGGTGGTTTGCTTTGAAAACGCAAAAGGTGGTTTGCTTTGAAAATGTAAAAGGTGGTTTGCTTTGAATAGGTGGTTTGCTTTGAAAATGCATGAGGTGGTTTGCTTTGAAAATGCAAAAGATGGTTTGCTTTGAAAATACATAAAGGTTTGCTTTGAAAATGCAAAAGGTGGTTTGTTTTGAAAATGCAGAAGGTGGTTTGTTTTCAAAATGCAAAAGGTGGTTTGCTTTGAAAATGCAAAAGGTACTTTGCTTTGAAAATGCAAAAGGTGGTTTGCTTTGAAAATGCAAAAGGTGGTTTGCTTTGAAAATGCAAAAGGTGGTTTGCTTTGAAAGGGTGGTTTGCTTTGAAAATGCAAAAGGTTGTTTGTTTTGAAAATGCAAAAGGTGGTTTGTTTTGAAAATGCAAAAGGTTGTTTGCTTTGAAAATGCAAAAGTTGGTTTGCTTTGAAAATGCAAAAGGTGGTTTGCTTTGAAAATGCAAACGATGGTTTGCTTTGAAAATACATAAAGGTTTGCTTTGAAAATGCAAAAGGTGGTTTGTTTTGAAAATGCAGAGGGTGGTTTGTTTTGAAAATGCAAAAGGTGGTTTGCTTTGAAAATGCAAAACGTAGTTTGCTTTGAAAATGCAAAAGGTGGTTTGTATTGAAAATGCAAAAGGTGGTTTGCTTTGAAAATGCAAAAGGTCGTTTGCTTTGAAAATGCAAAAGGTCGTTTGCTTTGAAAGTGCAAAAGGTAGTTTGCTTTGAAAATGTTAAAGGGGGTTTGCTTTGAAAATGCAAAAATGCGGTTTGCTTGTAAAATGCAAAAGGTGGTTTGCTTTGAAAATGCTAAAAGTGGTTTGCTTTGAAAATGCAAAAAGTGGTTTGCTTTGAAAATGCAAAAGGTGGTTTGCTGGTTTGCATTGAAATTGCAAAAGGGGGTTTGCTTTGAAAATGCAAAAGCTGGTTTGTTTTGAAAATGCGAAAAAAAATTGCTTTGAAAATGCAAAATGTGGTTTCTTTGATAATGCAAAAGGTGGTTTGTATTGAAAATACAAAAGGTGGTTTGTTTTGAAAATGCAAAAGGTGGTTTGCTTTGAAAATGCAAAAGGTGGTTTGCTTTGAAAATGCAAAAGGTGGTTTGCTTTGAAAATGCAAAAGCTGGTTTGTTTTGAAAATGCGAAAAAAAATTGCTTTGAAAATGCAAAATGTGGTTTCTTTGAAAATGCAAAAGGTGGTTTGTATTGAAAATACAAAAGGTGGTTTGTTTTGAAAATGCAAAAGGTGGTTTGCTTTGAAAATGCAAAAGGTGGTTTGCTTTGAAAACGCAAAAGGTGGTTTGCTTTGAAAATGTAAAAGGTGGTTTGCATTGAAAATGCAAAAGGTGGTTTGCTTTGAATAGGTGGTTTGCTTTGAAAATGCATAAGGTGGTTTGCTTTGAAAATGCAAAAGATGGTTTGCTTTGAAAATACATAAAGGTTTGCTTTGAAAATGCAAAAGGTGGTTTGTTTTGAAAATGCAGAAGGTGGTTTGTTTTCAAAATGCAAAAGGTGGTTTGCTTTGAAAATGCAAAAGGTACTTTGCTTTGAAAATGCAAAAGGTGGTTTGCTTTGAAAATGCAAAAGGTGGTTTGCTTTGAAAATGCAAAAGGTGGTTTGCTTTGAAAGGGTGGTTTGCTTTGAAAATGCAAAAGGTTGTTTGTTTTGAAAATGCAAAAGGTGGTTTGTTTTGAAAATGCAAAAGGTTGTTTGCTTTGAAAATGCAAAAGTTGGTTTGCTTTGAAAATGCAAAAGGTGGTTTGCTTTGAAAATGCAAACGATGGTTTGCTTTGAAAATACATAAAGGTTTGCTTTGAAAATGCAAAATGTGGTTTGTTTTGAAAATGCAGAGGGTGGTTTGTTTTGAAAATGCAAAAGGTGGTTTGCTTTGAAAATGCAAAACGTAGTTTGCTTTGAAAATGCAAAAGGTGGTTTGCTTTGAAAATGCAAAGGCAAGTGAGGTTGCTTTTAAAAAAATCACTTCCACTCACGGCTTCGATTTTTGGCCATATTACTCAGTCCCCCTCCAGCTGTCAGGGCCATAGATGAAAAATATAAGACTTATAAATGTTTAAATAATGTTGAAATTCTCTCTCCTGTCAATCATGCCATGGAGGACACGCCCCATCCGGTGGGAGGGGGGGACTATAAACCCGGAAGTGTGGACTTGCCACAGTCACTGAACACATGTCCGCTAAACTGTGAGTGTGGTTTTATGTGCTTTTATGTGGTTTATTTGGAACTGTGTTTGGAAGGAATAAATGTTTTTACGTGCCTTTTGAATGTGCCGCTAATTTAAAAGTGTGCCTTTTGACTGCCGCTAATTGAAACGAGTGCCTTTTGACGGTGTCGCTAATTGAAAAGTGTGCCTCTTGACTGTGCCGCTAATTGAAAAGTGTGCCTTTTGACGGTGCCGCCAATTGAAAACTGTGCCTTTTGACTGTGCCGCTAAGCTGTGCCTATATTTTAAAATGTGATTTGCTTTATAAATGTGGCTTGCGTTTTAATGTGGCTTGCGTTTTAAATGTGGCTTGCTGTGCAACCGTTTTTGGAAGGAAAAACAGTGAATAAACGTTTTATTAGATCAGGACTGTGTTTAATGCTAAATTCCCGCAAAATTGCCGCTCATTCCGTGACTTAGTGGAGAGATGGTGCTGAAAATGCAAAAGGTGGTTTGTTTTGAAAATGCAAAAGGTGGTTTGCTTTGAAAATGCAAAAGGTGGTTTGCTTTGAAAATGCAAAAGGTGGTTTGGTTTGAAAATGCAAAATGTGGTTTGCTTTGAAAATGCGTAAGGTGGTTTGCTTTGAAAATGCAAAAGATGGTTGGCTTTGAAAATGCAAAAAGGTCTGCTTTGAAAATGCAAAAGATGGTTTGTTTTGAAAATGCAAATGGTGGTTCGCTTTGAAAAGGTGGTTTGCTTTGAAAATGCATAAGGTGGTTTGCTTTGAAAATATAAAAGGTGGTTCGCTTTGAAATTGCTAAAAGTGGTTTGCTTTGAAAATGCAAAAGGTTTGCTTTAAAAATGCAAAAGGTGGTTTGCTTTGAAAATGCAAAAGGTGGTTTGCTTTGAAAATACAAAATGTGGTTTGCTTTGAAAATGCAAAAATGTGGTTTGCTTGGAAAATGCTAAAGGTGGTTTGCTTTGACAATCCTAAAACTGGTTTGCTTTGAAAATGCAAAAGGTGCTTTGCTTTTAAATTGCAAAAGGTGGTTTGCTTTGAATATGCAAAAGCTGGTTTGTTTTGAAAATGCGGAAAAAAAATTGCTTTGAAAATGCAAAATGTGGTTTCTTTGAAAATGCAAAAGGTGGTTTGTATTGAAAATACAAAAGGTGGTTTGTTTTAAAAATGCAAAAGGTGGTTTGCTTTGAAAATGCAAAAGGTGGTTTGCTTTGAAAATTTAAAAGGTGGTTTGCTTTGAAAATGCAAAAGGTGGTTTGCTTTGAAAAGGTAGTTTGTTTTGAAAATGCAAAAGATGGTTTGCTTTGAAAATGCAAAAGGTGGTTTGCTTTGAAAATGCAAAAGGTGGTTTGCTTTGAAAATGCAAAAGATGGTTTGCTTTGAACATACATAAAGGTTTGCTTCGAAAATGCAAAAGGTGGTTTGTTTTGAAAATGCAGAGGGTGGTTTGTTTTGAAAATGCAAAAGGTGGTTTGCTTTGAAAATGCAAAAGGTGGTTTGCTTTGAAAATGCAAAAGGTGGTTTGCTTTGAAAATACGAAAAATGTTTTGCTTTGGAAATTCAAAAGGTGGTTTGTTTTGAAAATGCAGAAGGTGGTTTGTTTTGAAAATGCAGAAGGTGGTTTGTTTTGAAAATGCAAAAGATGGTTTGCTTTGAAAATGCAAAAGGTGGTTTGCTTTGAAAATTTAAAAGGTGGTTTGCTTTGAAAATGCAAAAGGTGGTTTGCTTTGAAAATGCAAAAGGTGGTTTGCTTTGAAAATGCAAAAGGTGGTTTGCTTTGAAAATGCAAAAGATGGTTTGCTTTGAACATACATAAAGGTTTGCTTTGAAAATGCAAAAGGTGGTTTGTTTTGAAAATGCAGAGGTTGGTTTGTTTTGAAAATGCAAAAGGTGGTTTGCTTTGAAAATGCAAAACGTGGTTTGCTTTGAAAATGGAAAAGGTGGTTTGCTTTGAAAATGCAAAGGCAAGTGAAGTTCCTTTTAAAATGCAAAGGCAAGTGCGTTTGGTTTGAAAATGCAAAGGCAAGTGCGGTTGCTTTGAAAATGCAAAGGCAAGTGCGGTTGCTTTGAAAATGCATAGGCAAGTGATTCAAAGTCAAATCTTGACCACTTCCTGTTTGCACTGTATATTGGTTTTAGAAAAATCACTTCCACTCACGGCTTCGATTTTTGGCCATATTACTCAGTCCCCCTCCAGCTGTCAAGGCCATAGATGGAAAATATAAGACTTATTAATGTTTAAATAATGTTGAAATTCTCTCTCCTGGCAATCATGCCATGGAGGACACGCCCCATCCGGTGGGAGGGGGAGGGACTATAAACCCGGAAGTGTGGAATTGCCGCAGTCACTGCAAGATGGGGGAGGGAGAGTTCAGTGAATAAACTGATCACTGAACACATGTCCCCTAAACTGTGAGTGTGGTTTTATGTGCTTTTATGTGGTTAATTTGGAACTGTGTTTGGAAGGAATAAATGTTTTTACGTGCCTTTTGACTGTGCCTCTAATTTAAAAGTGTGCCTTTTGACTGTGCCGCTAATTGAAGAGTGCCTTTTGACGGTGTCGCTAATTGAAAAGTGTGCCTCTTGACTGTGCCGCTAATTGAAAAGTGTGCCTCTTGACTGTGCCGCTAATTGAAAAGTGTGCCTTTTGACGGTGCCGCTAATTGAAAACTGTGCCTTTTTACGGTGCCGCTAATTGACAACTGTGCCCTTTGACTGTGCCGCTAACCTGTGCCTATATATTAAAATGTGATTTGCTTTATAAATGTGGCTTGCGTTTTAATGTGGCTTGCGTTTTAAATGTGGCTTGCTGTGCAACCGTTTTTGGAAGGAAAAACAGTGAATAAACGTTTTATTAGATCAGGACTGTGTTTAATGCTAAATTCCCGCAAAATTGCGTGACTTAGTGGAGAGATGGTGCTGATTGCGTCATTTCCGGTGAGTTCAGAGGTGGCGCTCAGTGCGGAAGGGTCAAGTGGAGACACCGCCCTGAACCTTTAGTAACAGGATTCAGTATGGTTACCACATTCTGAAGTTACTTGGCATTTTATTATTGGTGCTGTGCGTGAGTGTGTGTCTGTGTTTGTGTGTCTTTATTTGTGTGAGTGTGTGTGTGTGTCTCTGTTTGTTTGTGTGTGTGTGTGTGTGTGTGTGTGTCTTTGTGTTTGTGTGTGTGTGTGTGTGTGTGTGTGTGTTTTGTGTGTGTGTGTTCCTGTGTGTGTCCCTGTTTGTGTCCCTGTGTGTGCGTCCCTGTGTGTGTGTGTCCCTGTGTGCCTCGCTGTGTGTGTCTGTGTGTGTGTGTGTGTGTCTCTGTGTGTGTGTTTCTGTGTGTTTGTCTCTGTGTGTGTGCTCTGTGTGTGTGTTTGTGTATGTGTGTGTCTCTATGTGTGTGTCTCTGTTGGAGTGCTTGGAGTGCTGTGAGGTTGGACTTGCTGCCTGCACTCTGCTTGGAGTGCTGTGAGGTTGGACTTACTGCATGCACTCTGCTTGCTGTGAGGTTGGACTTACTGCCTGCACTGTGCTTGGAGTGCTGTGAGGTTGGACTTACTGCATGCACTCTGCTTGCTGTGAGGTTGGACTTACTGCCTGCACTGTGCTTGGAGTGCTGTGAGGTTGGACTTACTGCCTGCACTGTGCTTGGAGTGCTGTGAGGTTGGACTTACTGCCTGCACTGTGCTTGGAGTGCTGTGAGGTTGGACTTACTGCCTGCACTCTGCTTGCTGTGAGGTTGGACTTACTGCCTGCACTGTGCTTGGAGTGCTGTGAGGTTGGACTTGCTGGCTGCACTGTGCTTGGAGTGCTGTGAGGTTGGACTTTCTGCCTGCACTGTGCTTGGAGTGCTGTGAGGTTGGACTTACTGCCTGCACTGTGCTTGGAGTGCTGTGAGGTTGGACTTACTGCCTGCACTGTGCTTGGAGTGCTGTGAGGTTGGACTTGCTGGCTGCACTGTGCTTGGAGTGCTGTGAGGTTGGACTTGCTGCCTGCACTGTGCTTGGAGTGCTGTGAGGTTGGATTTGCTGCCTGCACTGTGCTTGGAGTGCTGTGAGGTTGGATTTGCTGCCTGCACTCTGCTTGGAGTGCTGTGAGGTTGGACTTGCATTGTTTTAAGACTTGTTCATATTTTAAACTTTAATAAATCCTTTTTCACCTTGCCATGTCTGCGTGTTCTTCATCACAATGGGTACGTAATGGGCAGGAATGGCTGCGCTGTCAGAGAGCCACTAAGAGTGCCTGGGGGGGAGGTTGAGGAGAGATGGACTGAATGCGTGGGGGGGGGGGAGGGGAAATGCAAGGAGCAGAGTTGGGGGGGTGAAGGAAGGAGGGGTAACTGAGTGAACTGGCACCACACCAGCTGTAATTGACTGAAGTGCCAGCCCATCAGTCATGACTTAGTGAACTGCATGTCCAAGAATCCATTCAGTCCACAATGTCCATACTAGCCCTCTGGAAACCAGTCCCTTCAGCCCACAACACCCATACTAGCGCAACAGCGATCAACGCAAGGATAGACGTTCCTCCTTCATTGCTGTGATCTGTAAAAAGAGATGAAAATGTCTAAAATTGATTGTGCACCCTCTCCTACTTCTCCCTCACAGACTCTGTCACCTGTTTTCAGTAGAATTTCTGGCAGTCTCTGAGCTGCCAGCCCACCAGGCCTGAGTTTCTGAGCTGCCAGCCCACCAGGCCTGAGTTTCTGAGCTGCCAGCCCACCAGGCCTGAGTTTCTGAGCTGCCAGCCCACCAGGCCTGAGTTTCTGAGCTGCCAGCCCAAGAATCCATTCGGCACACAAAACCGATGTTATGGTCCAGTAACCCCCCCCCCCCCCCACAGGCCAGCAATATTGGAATTGGTGGAGAGGTGGAAAATTGCTTTGTGGGACCAGCCCTCCTGTGTGAAGCTGGGATCCAACGGGTCTCACTTAGTCTAGTGTAGTTATACAAGAAGATGTTTGGATGAATATCTTACTGTTTTTGCTACTACACTAAAGAAACTATTAATCAAGAGACTGTGTTTGGAAGATTTCCCTTTCGACGGCATTGAATGTCTCGGGGAGAGCTCGTGAATGCGTTTCGATTAACTCCTGAACCCGTGTCTTCAATCAGAGTGACTAAAGGAAAGAATCCTCGAAACGATATGAAAATCTGTCACTATAAGTACTACCCCAGATTACTACTCCACAGTGTGTCACGCTATCAGTAATACTCCACAGTGTGTCCCTCCATCAGTACCACCACAGTGTGTCCCTTCATCAGTACCACCACCACAGTGTGTCCCCTCCATCAGTACCACCACAGTGTGTCCCTCCATCAGTACCACCACAGTGTGTCCCTCCGTCAGTACCACCACCACAGTGTGTCCCTCCATCAGTACCACCACACAGTGTGTCCCTCCATCAGTACCACCACCACAGTGTGTCCCCTCCATCAGTACCACCACCACAGTGTGTCCCTCCATCAGTACCACCACCACAGTGTGTCCCTCCATCAGTACCACCACCACAGTGTGTCCCTCCATCAGTACCACCGCAGTGTGTCCCTCCATCAGTACCACCACCACAGTGTGTCCCTCCATCAGTACCACCACAGTGTGTCCCCTCCATCAGTACCACCACAGTGTCCCCCTCCATCAGTACCACCACCACAGTGTGTCCCTCCATCAGTACCACCACCACAATGTGTCCCTCCATCAGTACCACCACAGTGTGTCCCTCCATCAGTACCACCACCACAGTGTGTCCCTCCGTCAGTACCACCACAGTGTGTCCCCTCCATCAGTACCACCACAGTGTGTCCCTCCATCAGTACCACCACCACAGTGTGTCCCTCCATCAGTACCACCACCACAGTGTGTCCCTCCATCAGTACCACCACCACAGTGTGCCCCTCCATCAGTACCACCACAGTGTGTCCCTCCATCAGTACCACCACCACAGTGTGTCCCTCCATCAGTACCACAGTGTGTCCCTCCATCAGTACCACCACAGTGTGCCCCTCCATCAGTACCACAGTGTGTCCCTCCATCAGTACCACCACAGTGTGCCCCTCCATCAGTACCACCACCACAGTGTGTCCCTCCGTCAGTACCACAGTGTGTCCCTCCATCAGTACCACCACAGTGTGTCCCTCCATCAGTACCACCACCACAGTGTGTCCCTCCATCAGTACACCACAGTGTGTCCCTCCATCAGTACCACCACAGTGTGTCCCTCCATCAGTACCACCACAGTGTGTCCCTCCATCAGTACCACCACCACAGTGTGTCCCCCCATCAGTACCACCACCACAGTGTGTCCCCTCCATCAGTACCACCACCACAGTGTGTCCCTCCATCAGTACCACCACCACAGTGTGTCCCCTCCATCAGTACCACCACCACAGTGTGTCCCCTCCATCAGTACCACCACAGTGTGTCCCTCCATCAGTACCACCACAGTGTGTCCCTCCATCAGTACCACCACCACAGTGTGTCCCCTCCATCAGTACCACCACAGTGTGTCCCTCCATCAGTACCACAGTGTGTCCCTCCATCAGTACCACCACCACAGTGTGTCCCTCCATCAGTACCACCACAGTGTATCCCTCCATCAGTACCACAGTGTGTCCCTCCATCAGTACCACCACCACAGTGTGTCCCTCCATCAGTACCACCACAGTGTGTCCCTCCATCAGTACCACAGTGTGTCCCTCCATCAGTACCACCACAGTGTGTCCCTCCATCAGTACCACCACAGTGTATCCCTCCATCAGTACCACAGTGTGTCCCTCCATCAGTACCACCACCACAGTGTGTCCCTCCATCAGTACCACCAGAGTGTGTCCCTCCATCAGTACCACCACCACAGTGTGCCCCTCCATCAGTACCACCACCACAGTGTATCCCTTCATCAGTACCACCACCACAGTGTGTCCCTCCGTCAGTACCACCACAGTGTGTCCCTCCATCAGTACCACCACCACAGTGTGTCCCCCCCATCAGTACCACCACCACAGTGTGTCCCCTCCATCAGTACCACCACAGTGTGTCCCTCCATCAGTACCACCACAGTGTGTCCCTCCATCAGTACCACCACAGTGTGTCCCTCCATCAGTACCACCACCACAGTGTGTCCCTCCATCAGTACCACCACCACAGTGTGTCCCTCCATCAGTACCACCACCACAGTGTGTCCCCTCCATCAGTACCACCGCAGTGTGTCCCCTCCATCAGTACCACCACCACAGTGTGTCCCTCCATCAGTACCACCACAGTGTGTCCCTCCATCAGTACCACCACCACAGTGTGTCCCTCCATCAGTACCACCACCACAGTGAGTCCCCTCCATCAGTACCACAGTGTGTCCCCTCCATCAGTACCACCACAGTGTGTCCCCTCCATCAGTACCACCACAGTGTGTCCCTCCATCAGTACCACCACCACAGTGTGTCCCCTCCATCAGTACCACCACCACAGTGTGCCCCTCCATCAGTACCACCACAGTGTATCCCCCATCAGTACCACCACCACAGTGTGTCCCCTCCATCAGTACCACCGCAGTTGTCACTGCGTCAGATCTGCCCCATTGTTACCCCTCCATCAGTACTATCCCACTGTGTGTCGCTCCATCAGTGGATGGAGAGAGGGCAGCCCAGAGAGGGGGAATAGAGAACGTAGGAAATAGAGTAACAGTTCAGAGAGAGTGACAGCAGTGAGGATGGAGGGAGAGAGAAAGAGAGGAGGGAGAGGTGCTGCATCATTCGCCGTTTTATTTAGGTTTAGGACAATTCTGAGGCGGCAATGTTTCTGTTCTCTGAGTGTCGTGAGTCTTTGGGTCGTTCCCCCTCAGAGGTGATGAAGGAAGGCAGAGAATGTTATTGTCCCATGGTATAGTCAGATCTATTCCAGGCAAGCAGGGAGTGAATGGTTACCGGGGTCAGTCAGCGGGAGTGTGGGGTTGAGGTCACAGTCAGTCAAGCCGCGATCATATTGAGTGGTGAAGCAGAGTGGAGGGATGGGGGGGCATTTTAGTCCGAGGTGATGTGTTGAACTAATTCCTCAACCTGTGGACAAAGGTCGCCCAGTCCAGTCCACCTTCAAACTGGGCACCAGAAGCCCTGAGAGGGTCCCTGGAATTTGGCATTGCCTTGCTGAGTGAAACGGATTAAAGGAAATCAGACAACCAACATGAGGTGGAGAGTTGGATCTGATGGAGTTTGAAACAATATCCCCTTTGCTGGAACAATGCCGCCGCTCCCAATTTCCATCCCTCAGTATCTATCGCCACAATTCCCAGTCTTTGGAGTTTCTCAATCAATTCCCTGAATAAATCACAACCTGTCTCAGCAGGGATTTCACTCGGCTGATGTCATCTGTTTGTGAATCATTTCAAAATCTCTATTTTTAAACTCTGTTGAAACTTCACTGTCCCGGTGGAGACGGAAAATGGTATAAAATCCCCAGGAATGTTCTGTCCCAGCATTTCATTCCGAGACATTACCGGTAGCTCACGGGGACACGTCGCTGGGCACAGAAAATGGGGCAGCATCGTTATGAATATTACGACGTGGAGGGAATCGTGTACGTGATCATTGCTGCCGTTGGTGTCCCTGGTAAGTGAGCAGAACAATTCAAGTTGTATAATTCCATCCGTGTGTTAACTGGTGTTGACCTGATTCTCATCATGTTACAAGTTCCCAACTGATGATCGTTGTACAAGAATATGTGAAGAATATCAATCCTCTCAGTGAAATATTTTGTGAATTAATGCTGTGATATTTCTTATTTTCAGACAGCTGAAACTAAGCCCCTTTTTCTCTCACTGCTGCCGGCCGGGAGCCACTAGAATGTTGTTCTTGCCTTCAGTGTTGTCCCAGTGCTCGGGACAGGCAGGCAGGCAGGCAGCTCTCCGGGACGGTGTGACTGGGAGAGAGGGGTTCACGTTGTGAAGTTCACTGTGACTGAGTTATTGATCAGAGTGAACACCCGCTCCTGTGGACACTGTGTCTCACTGTGGAGTCTGTCTGTCACAGTCGGATTCCACCCACAGCATTTTGGTCAATAATTGGATCGATCTCCTGAACCAGTGGCCGCGGATCTACCGGCGTGTGTGTGTGTGTTGTTACTTCACCTGCACCATCTTGAGTCTGCTGAGATTAGCCGCTGTATGTCTAAACTAACCCGACTAACTACCCCCCCCCTGTCTCTGTGCTTTGGTACATATATCCCACACCATCCATACATGGGGATAATAGTTTGCATTCCTGGCACCGTCTGGATTTCGTGTGTGGGAATGAACTGCAGATGCTGGTTTAAATCGTAGATAGACACAAAGTGCTGGAGTAACTCAGCGGGACGGGCAGCTTCTCTGGAGAGAAGGAAGGGGTGACGTTTCGGATCAAGACCCTTCTTCAGTCCCATTCCTTCTCTCCAGAGATGCTGCCTGTCCCGCTGAGTTACTCCGCTTTCTGCGTCGACCGTCTGGACCAGAAGGGGTGGACTCTCATTTGCAACAATTGGCCTCTGCTTCAGGAGGGAAGTGTGAAGGGCACCTTGTGTGGGGAGGGAGAGAAAGAGGAATATCAGGGATGATTGGATATGGCGGCCATTGTAGTGCGTTCTTCCCCAGCTTTACCTTTACCTTCAGAAAGGAGATGAGGAGGAATTTCTTTAGACAGAGGGTGGTGAATCTGTGCAATTCATTGCGGCAGACGGGGGTGGAGGCCAAGTCAATGGATAGTTTTAAGGCGGAGAGTGATAGATTCTTGATTAGTGCGGGTGTCGGGGGGTTACGGGGAGAAGCAAGAGAATGGGGTTGAGAGGGAAAGATAGATCGGCCATGATTGAATGGCGGAGTAGACATGATGGGCCGAATGGCCTAATTCTGCTCCTATCAGCTGCACTCTTGTGTAAAGTGTTTAAGAATGAACTGCAGATGCTGGAAAATCGAAAGTAGACAAAAGTGCTGGAGAAACTCAGCGGGTGAGACAGGATCTATGGAGCGAAGGAAATAGGTAACTATTTCCAGTCTGAAGAAGGGTTTCGGCCCGAAACGTTACCTGTTTCCTTCGTTCCATAGATGCTGCCTCACCCGCTGAGATTCTCCAGCACTTTTGTCTACTCTTGTGTAAAGTCCTTTCTGAGTAATTTCCCTTATCTGTGCTGAATGCTAACCTGGTTCTGGAAGGGCAGAGTTTGGGGATAATGCAATAGATGAAGTAGTTTGCATCAAGAAGCCATTGGGATAACCTCAGTGGAAGCTTGAGAGTGATGAGTGGTGAGTGTGGAATTCTCTGACTCAGAGGGCGGTGGAGGCAGGTTCTCTGGATGCTTTCAAAAGAGAGCTAGATAGGGCTCTTAAAAATAGCGGAGTCAGGGGATATGGGGAGAAGGCAGGAACGGGGTACTGATTGGGGATGATCAGCCATGATCATATTGAATGGCGGTGCTGGCTCGAAGGGCCAAATGGCCTCCTGCACCTGTTGTCTACTGAACTCACTGTGGAATGAATCCATTAACGGAGCCACTCTGCTGCTGCTGCTGCCGGATTCTAAGTTGTCCCTGCCTTCCCTCTGGAAGTCTCCCTCCTCGTCCCATCAGATGCCGAGTTCCCAGAGCCCTGGTTAAACGGGGCCGGCCGCTCACGGTTAAGTCTGTGAAAGCGGCCCCATCACAGACTGTGAGCAGCAGCAGGGTTCACTATAGAAAGGACCATTACGCCTATTGTAGATGGGTGGGTGGATACTCGTTCCCTCCCCTGCCCTTTACCCACCCGCCCGTCACCTTATCTCTTGTCCCCTGAAGCAGGCAGGCAGGTCGGGCACAGTCGGAGCCGGCTCTGACATTGTTAAACTTGCAGCAGCCGCGCACCGACTCCAACACTCCTGATCTTGAGCTGAAAGTCGAGCCGGTGTTCAGCCCCGGAGACCGTGTTGAGTAAATGCCCAGTGTCCGTTCCCTTGTCTTTCCGCAGTGAATTTAGTGGCGATTGTGATCCTGTCCCGGGAAAGTGCGGCCTCTCCACCTGCACCACTCGTTACCTGGTGGCCATGGCAGCGGCCGATCTACTGACCCTCATCACCGAGGTCATTTTGCTTCAGCTCCGATTACATTACTTTTATTGGAGTTTCCTGTCCCTCACCCCTGTGTGCCGTGTTAACCAAGTACTGACGTTTGCAGCTACAGACTGTTCTGTCTGGTTCACCGTCACTTTCACCTTTGATCGCTTTGTCGCCATTTGTTGCCAGAAGCTGAAAACTAAATATTGCACCGGGAAAACTGCGGCTGTGGTTCTGGCAACAGCCGGCGTTCTGTTCTGTGTGAAAAACATTCCCCGCTACTTCACAGTGGAACCCGGGACAATCATCGACAATGTCCCGTGGGGCTGTGGCATAGTGGACAGTTATTTCACTGACCCCGGGTGGGTGGCATTTGACTGGATCGACACGGTTTCAACTCCGTTCCTCCCTTTCGCTGTAATCCTGCTGCTCAACGCTCTGACTGTCCGCCACATTTTAGTGGCCAGTCGGGTCCGTAAGGGGGCTGAGGGGTGAGAGCAAGGGGGAGAACCGCAGTGACCCGGAGATGGAGAGCAGGAGGAGGTCTGTGGTTTTACTCTTCACCATCTCCGGCAGCTTCATCCTCCTGTGGCTGACGATGGTTGTAAACTTCGTCTATTATCAGATCACAGGAACTGGAAATGATATGAATGATTCTCAATGGATCTTTAGGGACGTCGGGTATTTGCTGAGGACTCTCAGCTGCTGCACCAACACATTTATTTACGCGGTGACCCAGTCCAAGTTCAGGGAGCAGGTGAAGAGCGCGGTGAAATATCCGCTCACCTCAGTGCTTCGGCTCATGAATCAATCCGCGCCCTGAGCGCATCCATCCCAGAGGCGGGCGGGCGGGCGCAGTCTCTCCGCTCCGGGCTCCCCCCCCCCTGGCAACAGGTGACGTCACGATGGGGTGCGGCAGCCAATCGGATCGGATCGTCCGCTTCCCTTTCGGCCAATCAGTAGCCCCCTTCCCCCCCAGCAACAGATGATGCTGTATGGGGGGTACACAGCGACCAATCGGAGGTCCCCCACCTCCCCTTAGCAACAGGTGATGTCAGAGGACCTGTTCTGGAACCTGGAGCTAGATCAGGATCTCCAGGACTTTGTGTTCTAGATCCAAGATCTCCGCCTCCGCCTCCGCCTCTCTCTCCTCTCTATCTCACACCCTCTCGCTCTCCTTCTCTCCCTCTCTCTATCTCCCTCTCTCTCTCCTTCTCTCTCTCCCCCACTCTCTCCCTCTCCCCCTCTCTCTCTCTCTCTCTCCCTCACTCCCTCTCTCTCTCTCTCTCTCCCTCTCTCCTCTCCCCTCCTCTCTCTCTCTCCCTCTCTTCATCTCCCCCTCTCTCTCCCTCCCTCACTCCCTCTCTCTCCTTCTCTCTCTCCCCCTCTCCCTCCTCCTCTCCCCCTCTCTCTCTCTCTCTCCCTCACTCCCTCTCTCTCCATCTCTCTCCCTCTCCTCTCTCCCCTCTCTCTTTCTCACCCCCACTCTCCCTCTCTCCTCTCCCCCTCTCTCTCTCTCCCACTCTCTCTCTCCCTCTCTCTCCCTCACTCCCTCTCTCTCCCTCTCTCCCCTCCCTCTCTCTCTCCCTCTCCCCCTCTCTCTCTCTCTCTCCCTCACTCCCTCTCTCTCCTCTCTCCCTCTCTCTCTCCCCTCTCTCTCTTTCTCACCCCACTCTCTCCCTCTCTCCTCTCCCCCTCTCTCTCTCTCTCTCCCACTCTCTCTCTCTCTCTCTCTCTCTCTCCCTCTCTCCTTTCTCCCTCTCCCCTCCCTCTCTCTCTCTCTCCCCACTCTCTCCTCTCCCTCTCCCACCTCTCTCTCCCTCTCCCCCTCCCTCTCTCTCTCC